>CM075858.1:13238210-13585710 GCA_037975125.1 Latrodectus hesperus
TCTTTTTCTATTTACTTGATATGGAGGCATCAAATTCTATCTAATACTTACAAACTTTTATATCCCACTACTAGTATTATTACCCAATAAATTGTGGTTTACATTGTGGAAACTCATATCTCAGAATTTTCTGACTTAACAATAAATTCAAAAATTCGTTAAAAATCATATTAAAATTAAATTTATTCTTTGGGGCACTAAGTCAAATAAGAATAAATTCAATATTACTTTTGCTAAATATCTAGTATTATCCTAGATAATATTTAAATAATATTCTAGATAATACTCTATTTAATGCAAAGTAACTGGAAGAATTGGTAAATTAATGGACCAGTTACTCGATAAGATTTCATATCGTGTAATTGAAATTTTGGTATAAACTATCTTGATTTCAAAGTTTTATAACTAGTATACATATACATAAATTAAATGATGTGCTGTTTTTTTACTTTTTGGACTATGACATTAAGAGTAAAAACATTAACCGGAATATTATTGTTATAAACAATAATATATTTGTAAATTTTAATTTAAATTATGTATGAAATTGAGAATCGCTTGTAATGCATTATAATAGGGATAACTTCTCTGACATTCAAGACTTCGAAATTGAAATTTCTCACAGCTTGTGAGAAACTACTATGGACTGTATTTCGAGTGTAAAGCTGGTGATTTTGATAAAGACTGAACTCTCGACATATGGCATACTTCGTTTTAAGCGTCTGACAGGATGCAAAATTACTATTATATGCCGTTTTCAATCCCTATGATTGAAAGGGAACATAAGGGTCTTTCAATTGAGTGTTACGTCTTCATTAAAAAGCAGATTGTGACTTCACAAACAATATAAGAATAACATGAGATGTAAAATATGAAGTAAAGTACTCCTATTTGGAATCTGCATTGAGTCTTGTGCATCATAGGGAAAAATATCCTGTATCAAATTATCCAGATTTTGTGACTAAAAGTGACAACTCTGACTCCGACCAAAATGATATTGAAAATGAGAAGAATAACCTAACCTTTTTTAAGTAGGAAGATCATTCAAATTAACTTTTTTATCTCAAAAAGATCTAATGATTTCATAAGAGATTTAAATTTATCATACAGATAGCAGAACTTATAAATTCTAGATTCAAATGATGGAATCTAATTGACATAGTTATCGTGATTAAAATAGTTGTTTTAGAGATGATGATGTCGTGTCCATGGAGTACGTGCAAAAACCCTAAATGTCCCCGAAGCTGTCGAAGACAAACCTGACGGTCTCTACAGCTTTATCTGTAAAAAGAAGCTCCACAGGATCCTCTATGATGATGTTAAAAAGCTTGGCCAGAATTGCTGGACAGCTGAAGATGTGTTGCGGAAACAGTTGGGCGTTATCTGAGCAGTGAGACACTGTTGCTGTTTAATTCTGGAATAGAAAATTTTTTAACTTGCTGGCAAATTAAAAAGTATTTTAGGGATACTTGTCTAAAGTAGGCAATATAGCTGTGGAACCATGTTTCTCCAGTAATGAACCCGTTTGTTCAGTGTCAACATGAACCAGGTCAGTGGTGATCGTCTTCGTCTTCTTAGAGTTGGGTTTGTATGTCATAGGGCACCACTGCTTTTATCAGCATTTTGTACTATTAACACCAAATTTAATGTTTCCTAGTTCCAGTTGCTCGGGTCACCCCCTTTATTAATAAATTCCGATAATCCTTTAATGGAGTCTAGGTGTAACTCTCTAGAATGGATGATGAATGGACATTTCCTGCAGATAGGGTCTTGCTGAAACAGTCCTATTTTATGGAGGTGTTTTCTGAAATAGTAGTGCCCAGTTATGAAGTCTCGATTAAACGTATATTCTGTCTAGAGCATCTTAAAATTTCATAGGCAATCCTCACTGATGATCCACAGATCATACTTTTAGCATGGGTTTGACCAGGAGTGTTGAGCAAAGCTTCATACATCTTCTGTTTTTCCCATCTAAGAACACTGGTTTCTTGCGGTCTTAAAATTGGTTGAGTGGTGATTGTTCATAGACTCATCGAAGTTAGTTTGAAGGCTCTAATACTGTGTAAAGGAAATATATTACTATTAATACCAGGTGCACATGACGGTGATGTGGAATAAACAGGAAAATATGAAACAGTTGTTAAGACAAATTCAGTACACTAAATATAGTTACCTGTGACTTAAAAGTGATATCTTTATAATAAAAGTTTGCAATTTGAATACACAAGCTTTTATGCGAATAGGGAAACAGATATAGGGAGTCTCATTAGAAAAATAAACAGGGATCTAAATATAAATCTATTATTTCAAGAAATAAATGTGTATCAAAAACTCTTTTCGTGGCTCCCGAAAAGGTCTTTTTATTTTTTCCTGCATACAAGATTGAGATCGAGGAAAAATTTAGTAAAAGTTGTCGACAGAAATACTGCGATCTTTATGTATCTAAAATCAAATTATCCAAAAATAAGTGACACAAAATTGAATAAAAGCTTATAACTTATGTTACTATAAGTAAGATTAATAATATCGCATAATGAACATTTTGTGAAATTATTTAATTCCTTGTGAAAAGCAGAGGGGAAATCAGTCAAAGATATTTATTTTGGATTAAGTGCCAAAAATAGCGAAGAAATAGTAAGTAATCTTCTGGCTTCATAAAGGAATACTTTTAACATATTCCTAAAAATTGACCTTTTGAATACCATTTAGACTATTTTTTGTAAATATTGAGGTTATCTCCTATAAGAATGGTGAGCGTTTTCATCAGCAGATAGTTACCATGAAAAGTGGGACTCCACATTCCATGGTAGAAAGAGCAAGTGGAATACCAACTATGATAACCGACTACAGCTGGACACCCTTATTTATAAAATAAGGAGACATGAAGAAGGGACACTCCAATACAAAATATGACAGACTATCAAAATATACAACTTATTAGGTAAGACAGACTTAACTATATGTTTATCATTAGGTATTTTCTAGGTATATCAATTTTGTTAGAATTTTATAAGAATGTATCACAAAAAGACATGATTGAGAAACGAAGAAATTGTGAGGATATATTTATACTCAGTAGAGAAAGTTAATATGATTCTGTTAATTTAATAGTTGTGAAAAAAATTTATTTGTGTATGAGTGTCTGTAGACTAGTATATTTAGTAACATTATTTAACATTCGTGAATACGTTTTTAGTAATTGAATATTATATTTACCTATATATACTTATTAATTTGCTTTTATGCAAAATAAATGAAAGAGAGAGTTTCACTAAAATATCAATACATCATTAATATAGTGAGAAATATATTAACTTATTTTCACGACAGTTGTTTATACTTTGTAAGACAATATAATAGTAAACTACTATTACTATCATAAAAATGTGATATAGAATCTTTTCCGCTTCAGTAACTACTGTTTTATTTTGTCACACATTTTTATTTAATATTTGATTTACGGGTATTAATTTTACAATTTTAATAAAAAAGCAAGACACAATTTTAATTTGTTATTTCTCACGTTTTTTTAAATAGAAAAGATCCGCAAACGTATTGACATTTCAACGTAATTTTGGTTGGATTATTTTTATGGAAAAAATATAAAAAATATTATTTTTATTTAGATTTAAATAATCTAACAGTTATAAGAGAGATATGCAATCTACAAATTAAAATTTTTCAATTTTCAAAATTTACAAAACTTATTTTTAAAAATATTATTTAAGTCTTGAATCAGAATTTAGTTTTTAAGGAATCATAAAATAAAATTTTATTGATGTTGTTATTTCATATCCTAAGGAATCATGAAATGCAGGAATCTGAGAAATCTTTTAAGGAGTCATAAAATGAAATTTTATCAATGTTGTTATTTCTTATTCTAAATAACTCATAATATACTTCAAATAAATAAAAAGGCAATTTCAGATGACAATTATTATTATATATTCTACATTTATTATACAATTTGAAAGTACAAAATATATTGATTTCATGAAATCAAATTTCAAAATTAATAGTTTTAGACAATGAGAGAACTGAATATAATAAGCACTCAATCATACTTTACTGTAAAGAGGCATTAATGTTGTATTAAATTTGATTATTAGACATTTCTGGAAGTGAAAATATACGAATATTTTATATATGAATGAATTTAAATACATAATACATGTATTTTAATTTTAAAGATTTTATAAATGCATATTATATATACAAATGATGAAAAACGAGGAGAAAAAAGAGTTAAAATATTTCTTGAAATAGATTTGAAAATGCAATAAAATATTTTAAAAAATATAAAAGAGAGGGAATGCTATTTTTCTTCCTTGCCCGTAAAAGCATTTCAATTTCATTTTTGCATTTCAAAATGTGCTTTTCAAGCTCTTATCTATAAATATATAAACTATATTTTCATCACTTTTGAAAATGGGGAAATTTAAATTTAAAAGTAATTTTTCCACTCCATCAAAAAATTTAAAATAATGCAAATTATCTTCTTTCATATTTCAGAACAACAGTTTCTTTCACATATATTTAAACTTAAAATATAATAATTTGTTTTCAATTACATAATTAGTCATTCACATTTATTTATAATATTTTATCTCTTATAGATCGTAAAAAATAAATTTAATTCTTATAAATATTTTATTTAATTTTTATCATGAACAGAGCTAATGGTATAACACCTTTGGTTTAATCACAACGTTCATTAATATAATGGTCTTTTTGCTTTTGTAAATTCCTTAAACTATATACATATGTATATAATTTATATATATATATATATATATATATATATATATATATATATATATATATATATATATATATATATATATATATATATATATATATATATATATATATATATATATATATATATACCAATGGATTATAATATGGTTTAACAGCACCTTGATGAGAAATTGCTGCAATAATTAAATGATATTTATCGTGTAATTATAACTGATTAAATGATTCATTATTAGCAAGGAATTCCAAATCAATGATATCGGCTCACAATAGCTTCTAGCGTTAGGTTTTATACCTAGAAAATTATTTAGAAATTTATTATAGACAGATTTGTGTGTATTTCACATTTCTGTTCAACAAGTCTAGTCTTTTTATGGATAATTATATTACTATAATACTTGTAACAAAACATTTTGATTTTACTAATTATATTATCTTTTGATACATATTTATGATAAAGAAAAATTAAGAAATGTTCTACTAATAATATTCTTTTAATTCATAATATGGAAACATTAGAATTATGTTAGTTTAATTGTTTTTTTTTCAATTGCTAAGCTACTGAATCTGGTATCAAAAAATTTATGTAAAATTATTCTATAATTGTGTATAAAAAATACTTATCGACTTTCCCATATGTTTTAAGAAACTGATTTAATAGTCAAATATATAGTGTAAATTTTGATCAAAAAAATTATATAAATTAAAATTTGCTTTGCATCTTATTTTTTAATCACTTATTTATAATGGTCATTTAAAATATATAATTTTTAAAACCTTATTTATCCCACATCTTTCTTATGAGCTCATTTTGTATAATAAATGCTTTCGACTACAAAAAAGTTACATATTTACTTAAACAAATCATTTTTCCTGAGTGTTAATTTTGTAAAATACTAAAAATTAAAAAAAAATAAATCATTGAAAATTTATAATTTATTATAGTTATTTCTTAATGCATCTCATTATCGAATTGTACTTTCAAGCATTTGAATATCTAAATTACATTTAAAAATTTTGAATAATATGAAGTGAATATTTCATTAAAGATCATTTTATTGTTTTAAATTTCCTTGTTATAAATTAATTTAAATATTTTAATTAAAATGAAAAAAACTATTAATTCGATATGCATATTATGGAATGATAACCTAGTTTTTCTAGCACTTTGATTATTTTATATCGTTAATAATAATTTACATTGCAAATTTCGACATAATAATTACAATGATACTGGCATACGAGGGTTTAGAATAATGGATGAATGGACAGTTAGTGCTTTAAATGACGGTTTCACTCCCATTGAATTCAAATTGGTATGATTTGCAATTTAAAATAGGATTCAAAATTTCTATAAATATAGATAATTGTTAAGTAGTTTAACCTTTCAATGAAAATCAAATTTATTTTTATATATTATGTATTATGTTGAGTCTATATACCAATTATTAGCTTACGATAGAGTGTTTTTAGAGTTGTGAGCCCATTTGATGTATTATTAAATCAGAAAAATTATACTGAAAAATCTTATAAAAAAGACCTAAAAACTTTTCAATCTAATTTACAATTTAAGTATTAATTATTGAATTTTCGTATCACAGTTGGATGTCCCATTTTTCAAAGTTTCAATAACAGATAAATTTTATGATAATTTGACGGATAATTATATAGACAATAATTTATATTCACTATATCATTTCATATCAAAAATGTCATATTCTGATTTTAATGTATGTACAATGACACAAAAATTTTCTCTAAATTTACCTTCCATTAAAAAAATGAGAAGATAAATAACTTTTGAAAATATTTGTCTAATAAGGCATGTATTTATTTATAAAAAATATGTATATGCTTAAATTTAATTTAAAATAAACAAATCATTATAGGTAATTACATTGAGTGAATAAATAATGAAAGTAATGTATAAAAAATAAAAAATAAAAATTGCACAGTTTTAGATACTTCTAATAAAAGTATTTTTCAGTTAAATTCATCGCTTTACGATAATTTTCATACTTGTTTTCGTCTATAAAGATTCTTTAAATTTAGAAATTGTTTAGCAAATTTCTCTTATTCGGATACATTAAATAAATAGTTTTTAATCATCAGAATGTCAGAAATATCTCCAAAAACTTATTAAAATTTGCTATTAAAATGCGGTAAGGAGATAAACTATACAGTTTCGTATTATAATTACTTTTGCATTATGATGCAATAACGAATATTTTATTTAAATAACATAATTATAACATTCATGTTAAATAGAATGTAAGTGCACTTGAAAAGTATCACTTTTTTATATATTTTATGAAAACGATGAGATTTTAAATATGCGTTGAAAATCATTGAATATTAATCAAAAAATTGCTTGAGAATATTTTGTAGAATCTTTACAAAACATATATCAAAAAAAATAAATAAAAAATATGTACCAAACGCAAATTAAGATAAGGGTCTTACATTACATAAGCAAAAATAAATATCACCTTTGTGTATATTGCTATATTCTTGAAAAAGATGTCGTTATGCGAAGGCCTCTTTTAATAATTTAACTGGTCTGTCTAAAACAGTAATTATTAAAATAATGAATAAATAATGATAATATTTGGGTATTAAGATGAAGAAATCAGTTATTCAATTTTTAAAAAATAATAATTTTTTAAAAATTATACCTAAATATTTCTAATAAATGCTTCTTTTAGAAAAATTTAAATTGCATTATACAAAAAGTTGGCATATATATATATATATATATATATATATATATATATATATATATATATATATATATATATATATATATATATATATATATATATATATATATATATATATATATATATATATATATATATATATATATATATATATATATATATATATATATATATATCACTATATTATATAATAATAAATATAATAATGAACTTAATATATCACTTAATGATAACCACTTACTACAAACCAATCTTCTTAATTAATTAATTTTCGTTAAACTAATACTTAATCTAATCAAGCTCTCTTTTCGACATTTCTTTTCTGACGTGGCTAAGAAGATTGTATTCAAGAGAGAATATTAATTTTAATGAGAATATATTCTGGGATAATTAATTCTTGCTCTCTTTTATATTAATTTCATTATATATATACTAAAGTTAAGATGACGAGGATTTGCTTCTAATGAATAATTGAATCAATAATGATTTTCTAATAATTCCCTTAAATGAATGATGTGTATGCAAGTATATAAGCAAACATGCATGTATATACATATATATATATATATATATATATATTCATATCTACATAAAGAAATCCTATTAACGTGTTTATACGTGCTGAAATGAAATTTTTATTTCCATCAAGACAAATAATATTCTACTTAGTTCAAATATAAGAAAATATAGATAACTATTTTAACTGCATACACTTGGTAAGCGAATCAAAATATCGAAGAAAATATCAAAGAATCTTGATTGGAAATCAAGATGAATCAATTATTCAAGAATCGGAAAAATTGTTAATTGCGCTCACGTAACACTGAGTGGATATTATCAGATGTATGATTTTTCTCTTTATTCCAGTTGTTGATAATTTGAATATGGGTAAGTTGTAAACATTTCTAGGTATATATCAAATCAGAATATTAATAAAAATATTGCATGCATTGATATATATATAATAAAATGTACATTTTCTGAGGTTGCATTGAAATGTCCATTATTCAGGTTTAGCTATTCGATTATCTTATATCATTCTTTGATTTCAGAGAAACATTGTTTATACATAAATACACTTTTCTACAAAACTTAACAAGTATCATTTCATATTGATATTCTTTTATTAATCCTGCTTAAAACTTTGATGGACTGAATGATTTTCAAACGTTAAATCGTTTCAGTAGTTTAGGTTAATTGTATCCATTCTTATCTGTTCAATTATACTCGTATTAAAATGGTTTTGTCGAAAAGTATCACTTTTTATTAAGTAATTGTTCATGATAATACAATTTTTATTTCAAGTTTTGTGATGAATGTAAAGTATGATTCATATTGAGATGATAAAGAGGTGAAATATGGCAACTGTATTTATATAAAGCTACAATCTAAAATAAAATTAGTAAAATTGCATAATAATATGCTCGTTATGAAATATCAGATGTATATCAATTTTTCTTATTTTAATTTTTCTTTATTTCGCTGAAATATGATTTTTATGAAAGTAAATGTATTTATATAAAACTGCTTTTAGTTGTTAAATGTCATTATATACATGTAGTGAATGTAATTACATAAGACAGTTTTTAGTTGTTAAATGCCCTTATATCGATGTAGTAAATGGCATTATATAAGACAATTTTAGTTGTTAAATTTCATTACATAGATGTAGTAAATGTTATTATATAAGGCTAATTTTTGGTTGTTAAATGTCATTATGTAGACTGTTTTTAACAGCTTCTATAATTTAAAAATTAAAATTGTAAAAAATGTCAATATTTTCTATAGCTTAAATATATTCTATTGCTTAAAATGCATTGTTCAAAATCAGTTTCAAAAGAGGAATCGTTTAAAATTCACTCTTTTTAATTTGGATATTGATATATCATATAAAAAAAACATCTCATTAAAATTTCAGAACTCAAATTTTTCTCGTACATGAATATTAGTTTCACATTAAAAACGTAATGGGATAAAATTTAGGATATTTGATTATTATTGAAATTATCTTCTTCTAAATAATCTATTTCTTGAACATCTAACAAGCACATCCCGATTTTAACTTTCCCTTTAAATGGAATAAGGCAGAGTCAAAGTATCAAAATTTGGAGTGCTTTTCCTAAATTGGGAAACAGTGTCTTGTGATTCTGTAACATTTTCAACGATCATCAAATGCTATTCCTTTCCGATAACACAAGGCAATCTTCTCCTTAATTATCTTTAACCCTAAGTGTACCGGTGAATTGAATTATCCATCAGATATCGCCAGTGCCTCTGTGTGACCCTTTAAACTTAGGCAATCTTCTAATTACGTGAAAGCAATTTAAACTCATTCTATTGAGTCATTTTAGGAAGAGAGGCTCAAGATTATCGGTCATTGCTGAGGTGTTAACCATTTTCCGAAACATCGAGGGGTATCGGTTCTAGAACAGAATAAATAATTTATTAATTCTAAGGCAACTGTGGATCTTTCGCTGAAAATTTCTTCCCAAACGAGGAAATTTCACTAAACTTGGAAGAAAACATTTTACACCAAATTAAAAATATTACCTTCTCAAAAAAGTTTGACTATATAACACAAATACTGAGGTATTATATTCATTAGTAAATTTATGTTGTTTTTGCTTATGACACTTGGAAAAGCCAAGCTCGCTGTGCCTTTGGCAGTGCGAATTAAGTCATAGAGAGCGTCTTTCATTTGGATCAGAGCACCACGATCAGGTGAAAGTACGACTTTTCTCTTTTTAAGGTGCCTCGTCATTTTGAACCACGGTCAGATGACGAGGCCACACCTGAGCTGGCACTCTCCTCTCCACATCCACGCCACACCAGCGGAAGGACTTCGTAAGTCTCATATTGACGTGGACACGTCCCCAACCCACGGAGTTCCAGCAACCCAGTGAAGAAGAGTACATTGTGGTCACCCTCCCAACCACTGCCCCGGCAAATGATGCTCCACTTTGCTGAGCTTACGGGAAGTGGCGTGAATCTACTGTGAATGTCATATAGGATAAAATTATATTAAGTTCGTTTTATAGTTACTAATGATTTTTACGTTAAGTATATCTTCTTTCATTTATTCTTATTTGTTCAAATAATCTAAGTGTAAAGCATTCGCATCTATGATATTGTATAGATCCTAATTCACTGGGTATAATCTCATTGATGGATTTCTTGTATATGTATATAGTCCTTGGGTAAATTAAGTTTATAAAAGTAATTTAACACTTCTCTAGTATGCAATACATTCCTAAATAATGCACAAAATAAATTATTTATTTGTCAGTATTTGCTAAAATGTTTTGATGATAAATATATCCGTTTTCATGATTCATATTAAATATCATGTATTTTTAAAATTACATATGATTCTAAAATAAATTAATTATAAACATATGTTTAAAATAAATCTGCTGTCATAATTAAAAATATAAGAATGATATTAATGATTAAGAATTGAATGAAATTTCCCAAAAGAAAACATGAATTTTATTCCAATTTAAAAAATCGTCAGCACACTTATTAGACATATATTTAAATTCTGAAAATATTTGAACGAAAATAGCTTATGGTTCTTTTTTATGCATTTTAGTGCTTGGAATTTCGTACAACTGCTGTAAATACTCATATTACAAATAAAGAGTTTTGAAATATTTCGGTATGAATATTTCAAATATTTGTCAAAACAAAATTCAAGATTAAAATTCTATTAGTACCACAGCCATTAAAATTATCATAAAAGTGTTAAATTCCATCTTTTTTACGCAGATTATCAATTTCTTAGCTTTAACTATCTATCCATCTATATACACACACATATATATATATATATATATATATATATATATATATATATATATATATATATATATATATATATATATATATATATATATATATATATATATATATATATATATATATATATATATATATATATATATGAGTTCTTATATTTTAAGCCGAAGCTAGTAGTTGATAAGAATTTCATAATGTATGAGATCCAAAAGTAAAAGACTGAGCTCATCTCTTAAAAAGCCTTTTCGTTATTCAGAAGCGAAATTTGAACAGAAAACTCATAGAATTGTATTATAACCCGTAAAGCTATCATTTCATATGAAGAACATTATAGCCTCGACCAGTTTGATGTGAGCATACATCAAACATAACATACATAACTAGCATACATACAGTGAATAAGATGAATCTCTTACTAGTTTGGGGTACAGAACCCATTATTTTATGGCAACGAAAGTGATGCCTTTAACAACAAGCAATCATGCCTTCTAATCCTAAAAATTTTAGTATATAAAAGATTAATAACCTTATTTATTAAAATTCAAACCATTTATCAATAAATTATTTTTTTGATGTTTTATATATCAAATAATATTTTCATATTCCCTTAATTGGAGATAAATGTTTTTTTTTTTACTTTTATTTATCCATGGAAAAAATTTATACACATATCTAATGATATCATTTAGAAGGTTTCATTAGATAAGAAGCAAAAATCCAAAAATGATGACTTAAAGTACAAAGAACAGACCAAGGTCATTCCACTAAGTTCCTCTAGCTCTGGAATAAAATACCAGTGTGTGAGTGTCCATGATATGACAAGCAGCGATAGAGAGTATCTCAATTTATTGGTTTAACTATATTAAACAAAAAACAATTTGGTTAATCAAAGTATTTTAATCAGGGGAGATACTTTCCTAGGCAGTCGTGACCCACGAAAAAAGAAAGAGTTCAACAGTTTCAAGATATGTTGGGGATAGATTGAAGATTATCAACTTTCCACCATTTTGGTTAAAAGCGGTTAAATAGCCACATTTTAAAAATAATTTAAAATTGATTTGTTTAGTACATAGTTTATGATAGAATGATGAAATATTGTTCAATGTCTTTGACTAAAGCAATCGTGGGACTTTTCTTGCTTGGATATTGGCCTGTTCATTCCCGCTAATACTACAATGACCAGAAACCCACTGAAAAGCCACAGATTTCTTCTTTGAAGCAAACTTCCATGATTATTCCCGATATTGATAGATTTTGTCCGATGAATAAGGGCCGTTTAACCCAATGGTCTGGATTGCTGCTTGGGAATTTGTGAATAAAACGACTCTGGTGAAATTATCAAGAGTTAATCTTGTTGTTGTCACACCAGCAATCAAATCTTGTTGTCACACCAGCAATCAAATCTTGTTGTCACACCAGCAAGCTCCCCTGTACCTAGCAATGAATTGAACTTTACCAGTTAAATAAATTCAACCGGGTAAAGTCTTTGTGTTTTCAAAGCATTGACCAAGCAAAAGATTCCCAGTATTTGACCTGCCTCCAGCAGAGGTATCACTTCTTTTGGAGGACATTGTGACCACACCAGGTTTTAATTGTGTCAAAGACACCTTTAGTGAACAATATGGACCCTCCATAAAGCCGGGATTTGAGCTCACTACCTTTCGATGATGAGAACGACGTCCTAACCAGACAGGCCACCACGGCCTATTAGCAAACCTTGTTGTCGTTGCATCAGCATGCTTCGCTATATCTAGCCCTGAGTTGAGATCTACCAATTAGATAAAAGCAGCCAGGTGGAGCTTTCGTAATTTTGAAGCAGGGACCAATTAGAAGGCTCCTAATATTAGGCCTGCTAGCTCCGGAGGTATCATTGGATTTGGAGTGCATTCCGACCACGCCCAGTCCATCATCTCTCCATTGAAAGCTGTTCTATATTTCCCCTGCACAGACATAAAAGGAGAAAAGGCTCGTAGAGACACGCGACTCTGCTGTTATGCAATCCTCAATAAAGGAGCCATTCATGTAGATAAGCAACTTTTCAGAAACTAGGGGCTTCATCTCAATTTAGTTTCATAGACACAACACTTCAACCTATTTGTAAACGTATATATTTTCAAGGACGAGAATATTGGCTTATTTGAATATTATTTTACCTTATGACACAACCCAGAATGCACTAAATGAGAATAACATTGCTTGGCACTTCGTATGTGAGAGTTGCATGAAATAAATAAACTGGGACAAAATTTGTGAATGTACTCATATTATGTCCATAGTTTTTTAGATTCATGCAGTTTTTGCCACTAACTCAATTCAGACTTGCATTTTAAACAAGGTATAAAAGTATTTTGAATATATATGATTTTTAAGAACCTTTTTCTCACATGTTTCTTTATATTATTTTTTAGACTCAAATCATGAAACTCAAGTCATTACTTACAAAATAGTTATTTATTACGGATAGAATTCAAAAATAGATAAAATTTTTAAAAGCGAATTAAGTTTGAATATAATATAACTGACAGGAAAATTTTAAATTTAAGAAATGGAACAGTTAATGATCGCTTAGAGCAATTAATGATGGAGTAATTTAAAAAAATGAATAAAAAATTAATGACTTTTGTTTCTTATTTTTAAAGAAATAATACTTCATTATCGACTAATGTTCTTTTTAACAGATTCTAGAATACTTAAATAAGCTGAGAATGGGATCTTATATTCATTTGCGCTCAACTAATAAAATGCTGTACCAGTGTCTTTTAATTTCACAGTTAAATGATTATTAATATTTGCTTTTCTGGTAAAAATATTGTATATTAGAAGATTAAATATATAGGTATTTTAAATACTAGATAATTTATTAAATCGGCAGATAAAGTGTGATAATATCTTACCTGAGGTATTATAATATTTAACTATACTTTTTAGTATAATAATATACTATATTTTAATTAAAATAATGCTATACTTTTAAAAATGATTATATTTGCATTAAGATTCATTATTATAAAAGGGGATATTAGAATATTCGCTTATTTAATAATGCATCTTAATACAAATTTAAAAGATTAAAAGTGAGAACTAACTTGTTACATTTTTTCAGAAAAATTAGGGAGCAATTTCCACAAAATAATTTTCAAGTTTGAAACTCATAAAATATGTAAGCAGTTAACTTATAAAAACATTGTGAAAATAAATTAATAAAATATATTGACATATCCAGTCTTAACTATTACTGACCAATATTTAGAAGTATCTTTTTTTTTCCTTTTATTTCGTCTAGTTACGGTTTGATTAATTTAAAACATAATTTAAGTGATGTAATTTAATATGCCTAATTTGCAAATGACATGCTGAAATTTGTGATTTATACGATACTCTAATTGTACCATTACCTTAATAACGATTTAAAGCTATTCAAGGTTTCCTTGACATATTATACTATTAATATTTTCATAATACACATAGCAATGCAATTTTTATAAATTCACATGAATGATTTTCATTTTTAGAAAGTTAAAAAGGATTTAAAAAATTTAAATTATCTAAACCACTTGTAAGGAACTTGATCATTCGTTGCATATTAGTCTTCCTCAAAATCAATCACATATATTCAAAATTTCAGGAGGACATCTGAAATCTCTGGAGTGAGTTTGCAGCATATATTCATGCTGAAATGCGGAACAATGTACACATTGGATAAACCAGATGGAGTTTTAGTTTCAGATAATAAAAATACTGCCAGCGATTATAGCCATTTTATAACTATAAGAGGCATTTTATCTTCATATCTCAGCTAACGAAATAAAATGTTTTCAATTTAAAATGAATGAGTAAAATGATTTGTTTTGGACACTATGCGTCGTTTACAAGATTTTTAATTAAAGTCTATTCTTCTTTTTTTAAATCTCAGCATACATTAAAGGATATAATAACACAAACATGTATATTAATTTGTTTTCCTTTTTTATTTTTCTCGTTAACTGGTTCAGAAACATTGTTAGCCTTATGCATTAATTAATATAATTTTACCTAATGCATAGCCGACCAACTTGTCTAGTGGTCAGCGTGCCTGACTACCGATAAGGAGGTCCTGGGTTCGAATCCCGGTTCAGGCATGGATGTACATTCTCTCTTATCTATCCTGTCTTTGTCCTTTCCTTGACGAGCTGGCAGCCGAATGGTTAGCGCTCTTGCCTTCGGTTCAACAGTTCGTGGGTTCGAATCCCATCTTGGGCATGGATGTTTGTAGTGGTTTGGAATCCACTTTAAACCGTAGGTCCCGGTCTAATTAGCCCTCGTGTGCAAAAAATGACCGTTGAGCGACAGACAAACCAAAAAAAAAAACCAAACCTTTGTCCTTTCCTTGTATGAATCAATTGTGAATGGTTGCCTACCCTATAAACGGGTCCCTATGACATGTGTGTACTGAGGAAGTCGGACTCCACACCAAAATAGGGTTCAGTTGGAAAAGTGGAGCAGCGCACCCCATGTTGCCAGCCTAGCAGGCACACGACAATGAATAAATGAATGAATCTAATGAATATGATAATTTGATATTTTTAAATAATATTTTAATGCGAGGATGACACAGATGCTGTATAATTCAGAATGCCAAATTCTGAGTTTGATGAGTTCTTTAAATGGATTTTCTTATACATGTGGCAACCCAGTTTTTATGACGTCAACGATATGGAGACCTATAAGAATTATACAGAAAATTCAATTTTTGCAACCTAGTATTCAAGTCATCACCCACTTGCACGATATGTCATCTTGGCAACATTTCATCGCCAAAAAAGTTCAGAACTTAGCATTATGGTTTATACGGCATCTGTGCCGCGAGGGATTTTTTTTTTTGCATAAATGCCACCAAAAATCGATTCTTTAAATGATTTCCATAATTACGCATACATTGTATTTAAATATTTAATTAAATATTAAAATATATATCAGTTTTAAATTAAATAAAATTATTTATGTATGCTTCTCTAATTTTAAAATTAAAATGAAAAATTTTCACACAGCAAAACTTATTTTAGAATAAAAGTTTCACCCGCATTCCGAATAGGGGCGCTGTTATCAACAAAATCTTTCACGAGACGGACTTCGAAATTCCTTCCCTAGTGGCGAACGAGCCGCCGCTCTCTAAAGTTACTGCTCCCGTGAGCCAAGAATTAAGTGACTCATCTTATGCCTGTATTATATATTTTGATATGTTGGTGAAAATTTCATGTACGAAGTTAACTTGATTTTTACGTCTTGAATCTTTCAGGAAATTGAGTAAATTATTTTGATTTGTGATGATTTCTCGAATTTAATAATCGTTGCATGCAAAGACTGAAAAAACTTTCAAAACTTTTAGAATTTTTGGTACATTTCTATTATTTTTTTCTTTGTTTCGGGTTAAGCTGAAATTATATAAAATTTTGAAATTTTTTTAAACTTATTTTTCAAAATAATGCAAAAAAATTAAATTTAATTAAATAGTTAAAATGTTCTAATATAGTCTGGAATTTTATATTAAACTTATAAATATCTATAATTCATATTAAATTATTTCTTTAAGCACTCTTAAATGTTAAAAAATATTGTTTATTTCAAGTTTAAATTTGTAAATTTGTTTAAATTTGTATAAATAGGTTTTTTAAGGGAAATTAAAAATTTAAATTCTAATTTTGATTGAAACATTATGATTTATTAATTTAAGGAAAGTAAACATTATGTTTTTTTCTAGCAGTAACAAGCTGAAAATTTTTAGAAAATTACCAGTATAAATTTTTAAATTTCAAAATATTTCGAGAAATATTAATGAATAAAATTAGTTTTTAATTTATGCTATTTCGATAGTTCTGTCTTCCCATTTACAACTTTGTAAAGTGTTCTAATTTACTGAGCGCACATTGTCTGAGCTAACTGCCATATCTGAAAAAGGATGGATCTTCACGAAATATTGCATGAAGTAGGGGAAAATGGCAGGTATCAAAACATTATGCTGTGGTTTGTATTTTTACCGGCTCACTTGACATTTGGCTGCCATGCCTTCAGCCAACTCTTCATGGCATGGACTCCCGATCATTGGTGCCAAGTACCTGAGCTGGCTGCGGCCAATTTAAGTGAACATCTCATCAGGCACTTGACCATTCCGCCGGACATTACGTCAACAGGCTACAGTCGTTGCTCGATGTACAAACTTGACTACAGCATACATACTGAGCATAATACTATCATACTGAAAGAGCCAAATACGAACTGGACAAATATTACATGCAAAAGCGGCTGGATATATAATACAAGCACTAATTGGGACAGAGATACAGCAGTAACAAAGGTGAGTTATGTTTCGATTTGATTCAATGTGAGAGTATATTATAATACAAGCAATATGTTGTTAGAGAGAAGTATATAATTTTAGTTTTCTAATTTCAATTTTAAATTAGTCATTATAAGAACCCTTTTTCTATGAATTAAAAGTAATTCACAATGTTATTATATACATATATACACACACACACACACACACACACACTATATATATATATATATATATATATATATATATATATATATATATATATATATATATATATATATATATATATATATATATGTGTGTGTGTGTGTGTGTATATATGTATATAATAACATTGTGAATTACTTTTAATTCATAGAAAAAGTGTTTATATATATATACATAAATTTAATTAAAACTGTATTGCTAAATTTTAATTTTAGTTTGATGAATGTTACTTTAAGAATGTTTATGTTGGTTAAACATTGTTAATTTTCTAATATTTTTATAATTAATGTAATTATTTCTGTTAAGTAAATGTGTTTCCTTAAAATGCAAGTGCTCGGCAAAATGTACTTAGAAAATGTTAAAATTTCTTCTTGTTATTAATTTAGTACCGGAGAAAAAAAAAGAAGAAACTATTCATTTATTTACAGCATAATTCATATGTCCTATATTAGAATTACACTAGCTATTATTCTTATTATTTTAATATTCAATATGACATTTTATTACACTAATATATATATATATATATATATATATATATATATATATATATATATATATATATATATATATATATATATATATATATATATATATATATATATATATATATATATATATATATATATATATATATATATATATATATATTTAATATATATATGTATAAGTATGTGTGTTAACTGCATGCATGCATGCTTGTAATTTGGTGTCGAAAATCTATGTCAATTGAAGCCATAAATGCCATTGCAAAATAGTGCTCTTTGTAAATAGCAGTTCATATGTACTTCGTGAAATCTCAAAGACACTCCATACCATTGTAAGAAATTGAAGAAGATTTGAAGAATACCAAATGTTTACGTAAATTCTAAGTATTTCTTGAATAATATTCTTGCTTTTTTTCCATAATTAAATGTCCTTAAAATTATCGTAATTTTAGTTTGGCTTTGATTCAGAATTTTATTGAAATAATTTTGCTTTTTAGAAAATGAATTATAATAGTCTATAAGGTTCCCATTTTTTGAATTCCTGCAGTTAAGTGTTGTTAGAAATTAAAATTTTATAGTTTTTTTAAATATTATCCAAATGAGTTTAGAATGGCTTATGCAAGTCTTACATTAGTAAAGTTACGTGTACATTTTTTTGCTACATTTCCTCCACAAAACTACATATTTTCTGATTATATATATATATATATATATATATATATATATATATATATATATATATATATATATATATATATATATATATATATATATATATATATATATATATATATATATATATATATATATATATATATATATATATATATATATATATATATATATGTATAAGATTAAATCCAATGTTGCCAAAATGCACTATTAAATTTTTAGTATATTGTCAAAATGAAATCCAATTCCAATACCACACAAAAACTGTAAATATGTATAAACAGAGGAAACCACATAAATAAAGTCAAAGTGTAAACACTATTGACAATTCAAGCTCCTTACAAGATTTTAAGACTTTGGTGACCCTTCTGTGGTTTATATTACTGCGCCCTTCTTCACTCTTACAAGCACTGTTTTTACTATATATCATATTTTCACTTAATTATTCTTCATTTGGCACTTGATTAATTTTATGAAAAATTTATAAAAAATGTACCATTATATATATATATATATATATATATATATATATATATATATATATATATATATATATATATATATATATATATATACAAGCTGACCCAGCCGCGCGTTGCAGTGGCTGAGTTTTTATAATACATTGAATCAATTTTTTACTAATTCTTGGGTACAATAAAATTAATATTTTCTAAAAAAATTTAAAATAGGTTCATTCATATGAGATTAAAAATAAAACGTTTCTCAAGAATTTAAAAGTAATAGGTAAAGTATCGAAATTTTGAAATTAAGCACAAATCAACATATACTTTCTGAATTTACATTTTATTCATCTTATATTAAATTATAGTTTGGAATCAGTGACTTACTTATAAAATATACTATATAAATTAAAGACATCTAAAAATAAATTGTTATAAATGAGGTAGATAACATTGACATCGAACTATTATTATTTTAATTTTAAATTATATTAAAACTAAAAATTTTTTCCGCGGTATTATACTGAAATAAAAAAAATTAAAAGAATAAATTAAAAAAAATTAAAAGAAATCATTTGAATAAATAAATTAGATCAAAATGTTCTACTGAATAAATTAATAATTATCAAATTATAAAATAAAAATAAAAAAAAATAAAAGGCTGTCAAGAAATACTTACATGTTTTGGAGGTGGTATGAAAATTAGTAGATAAAAACAGCTATAAATAAAATTTTATTTTACTGTTTATAATATTAAAAATATTCAAACTGAACACGCACAATAATAACACAATACAAAGTATAATTATGAAAGTGATTCACAAACAATTGTTATAGTATGATTATACATCATGAAAATATATGTATCATGAAAATATATGTACATCATGAAAATATAATAATAAAAATATATGTAAATTCTATATTTAACCACGCGATTGCGCGCGCACGTTAATTTTCTCGAAGATGTATAATTCAGAAAAATAAACACGTCGCCATCTGCCGAATACCTGTGCAACTTAGATGCTAAACCGCCATCTATTAGGAACTTACAGAACTAAGCAATAAATAAACATTAATGTCGTATAATAAATATTTAGAATAATAATTAAGAAATAAAAACTAGTTTATCTTTTAAATTGGACTATATTATAAATGGTTACAAAATTTTATCAAAATCCGTTCAGTAGTTTCGGAGTTTATCGGGAACATACATTGTGACACGAAATTTATATATATATATATATATATATATATATATATATATATATATATATATATATATATATATATATATATATATATATGTATATATACATGTATATATAATATATATATATAAATATATATATATATATATATATATATATATATATATATATATATATATATATATATATATATATATATATATATATATATATATATATATATATATATATATATATATATATATATATATATATATATATATATATATATATATATATATATATATATATATATATATATATATATATATACATACATACACACTAAATAAGAAATTTTAATTCTGAGATTTCTAAACGTATTCTTCTTTACCTTATCTGCCAAGTTACTTAAAGAATTTATTATCTACATAAATATTAAAAAATTTCGATGTGAAAGAAACATACAAAAATAAATAGGTGTTTAGTCATTCTTTCAGAAAAAGAATACTCACACTTTTAATGGGAGAATATAGTTCTTCTGCTCATCAATCAGTAAAGTTCAGTAATTTCTTTCTTAACTTGAACGGCGTTGGTAACACGTCTTCAGAAAACGTTATTCTTGCGTAGAAGGCTTTCCTCCAGTAATTTTTCACTTCTAGTAGCAAATTCGGAAGCAGATTTTGAACCAGATGACAAATCATCCTCGGGCTTCATTTGTTAATACAGTGGTGCACGCTCTTTTATCATGCGATTTTCACTAGAAAACCACGCATCGTGTGCTTTACTTTGTTTTTCAAATAAAGATTAAGTATCTGATTTCTTGAAATACGATGCTTTACAAATTAATCTGAATGTTTTAAAAAATGATATTTTCCAGTTTTTTTGCATTAAAAAATATTTTAAATAATACATGTTCTAGTTTCTATGTTCATAAAATTGTAAACAGCGATGTAACATTATCATTTCATCATAAGCCTATTTTTATTAAGGAATATTATCAATATTTAATTTGCTAGTAAAGAGACTGACAACAGCTTAAATAATTTATCTGAAGTTCTTCCTATTAAAATTGCAGTGATAATTTATAATAAGAATGATAATTATTTTATTAAAAGAATATATATATATATATATATATATATATATATATATATATATATATATATATATATATATATATATATATATATATATATATATATATATATATATATATATTAATTTTTTAGATTAAATTAAAATACAAATGGTTTATAAGGCACACTAAAGCAAAATTTCCAGATTATTTTCAGAAAAAAATTTAAATTTCGAAAACAATCCTTAAGATAATTAGGAATAAACCTTCTACATTTCAAATTATATAGTACTTTTAAGAATTTTACTTTAAAACAATCTCTATTTTTCTCGAATATTTAAAAAAGAGTTTTATAAAATGTCAATTTTCCTGTTTCATATGTTACTATTAAAGACTGTTAAATGGAAAAGTATACCAATACTGTCTGTATTTTAATTTTTCAACTGTAGTTTAAATCTTATAAAATTTATAATCAATGGGATGTGTTTTATCATAATTAGAATCATTGTCATTTAATTTTTTTGAGTGTGTGTAAGATGTTTTATTTCCTTATGCATTTTGCAAGAAGCATACATAAAATATGTTTCAAACTACATCTTTAAAATATCTTTTTCATTTAATGTTTTTTTAAGTAACAATATATTCTATTTCTATTTCAAATGTATTTATTTAGAGCGAATCTAGTTCATTTATAATTTTTGCACTTTATAATTCATTTATAATTTAGCATATATTAATCCCTCTGATTTGACAAAATGTTACACAAATAAATATGAAATAAACATTTAAAGTTATATAAAACATTTGATGCCTCAGTTCACAGTTTTAATGATAAGTTTAAAATAAATTATAAGAAACTATATGTGTATACAATACAAAATACTATTATCAAAATAATTTCCAATTCTTCATTCACACAACATTAAATACGCATTCATCCACAAATAGTGTTTTTTTTCCTTATAAATTACTTAACAGTATCAATTACTCTGAATTATAAAAAGTGCGCAGATTATATATTAATCTTCAATCAAAAAATGAATATTAACAGTCACTTGTCATGTAATAGCCTATTCATAAGTGTAATTCTTATGAAAAAATACCGTTCAAACAAAATGCGTTCGCAATCATATTTATACGAGAAAGTTTAAATTGTATTTCTTATAATAAATTGTTATCAATTTTCTTTTTGATCAAATATTTTATTCCATTATTTTCTACTCAAAGTAGAAAACATATTTATAGGCCAATTATTTCCTATAAGCTCAAAAGAAATAAAAAATGTATATTTTACTTTATGTATTTTAATTAAAATGCATGCTAAAATATAATATGCTATTATATAACATACTAATATAACATACTAATATTTAATAAAATACAATTGCATATTTATTTATGTATTTTAATTAAAATGCGTGCGAAAATATAATTTAATTTTAAACGTTTTTGAAAGTGCCCCAGTACTTAATGCAGTAAAATATTAATATGATTAAATTTTATATTTTTATGTAGCTAGACCTGCTGTAATTAATTAAGAATAATCTAAATATAAAATAACTGTGTGATAGGTGTATTTACATTAGAAGTTTATTTAAGATCAGGACAAAAATAGGATAAATTACAGTTTTTGGAGAAAACATATTCCTAGTTTAGCAATAAACCGCCACTGGAATACCATTGGTTTTAAGCGTTATTAAGTAAATGTTTAAAATTTCGTGGATTATTTATACGAAAGTGTAGAATATGTATTTTATAAAATTCAACAAAAGTAAACATACCTTTTTTTTAAAAAAATAATACTTAATATAAAAATATGATTTAAAATAGTCTTCCTAAAATAACAGTAAAAATAAAAATAAAAATGCGTAGACTAAATAGAAACAAAACTTAAGTATATCATACAGCTGTATATTTCTCTTTTTTGAAAAGAAAATACAAAATTATGAATTTATCTTTCAATCCTTTTTAATACAGAATACCTGTGAAATTAGAATGAAAAACTAATAAAAGAACTGTATATAATAAGATTATACTAATAAATTTAATAAAAAAGATTATTAAAAAATTAATAAAAAAGGCTATTTCTGTTATTACGTTTAATTCAGAAACTTCATTGATATAGTTCAAGTACAATTGCCTAAGCTAATTAAGAAAAATTTTAAAACAATGTTTAAAACATAAAACTCATTCATTTTACATTTATTAATAGTATAAATTCAAAATAATACCATTCATTATTCGATCCAAAATCATTCACTAAAATTATTCTTAAAAAAACTGTTAAAATAAAAATAAATTTATATGATACAATATAAATAATACTTTATTTGTATTATCTTCAATATATATGCCCCTCAAATTAAAATTAATATATTTTTCATTTTATTGAATTTCAAAAGAAAAGTATAAAATTTATTGAGTTAATTTTTATTGATTGATTCAAATTTAAAAACAATTATAATAAAAAAATCAATATTTTTATAGTATGCCTGTTTTAAATCTAGTTCGTCTAATATATTTCTCTTCTTAATAATTGTTGAATATTTATTCATCCTAAGTGTATGATTATATTTTGTAAAATTATTTTTTAAGATAAAAAAAATAGATTATATTGGGATTTGATTATATTTCTAAAAATTTTATTTTGGAACAATATCATATATATATATATATATATATATATATATATATATATATATATATATATATATATATATATATATA
Organism: Latrodectus hesperus; assembly: GCA_037975125.1. Lineage (NCBI taxonomy): Eukaryota > Metazoa > Arthropoda > Arachnida > Araneae > Theridiidae > Latrodectus > Latrodectus hesperus. The sequence goes on from CM075858.1 coordinate 13,262,623, forward strand.
TATATATATATATATATATATATATATATATATATATATATATATATATATATATATATATATATATATATGAAATAATATCACAGTGAAAGAAAGGACCATGGTACTTAAAGCAAATTATCTTTATAGTAAGAAATGATGAAATACATATGTATAACAATAAGACTGTGTAATTCAATATCCCAATAAATAAATTTAAAGTAAAACAGTTAATCGCATTTTTTTCCCAAAATAAGAAGACCCATGTAAAAAAACATTGAAATAATATTATTATTGCACTTAAATTAATTATTATTGAGTAATGTTTTCTGGTACTATTAATTGATATTAGAAAAATGTATAATATTGGATGTGAATATGGATGTGAATGTATAATATTGGAAGTTATTGTTTTTGTATGCCCAAGTTATTATCTATAGTTTCATTGTATAGAATGTAATTAATTGTATGCATAGAAATTGCAAGTAGACATATTTAAAATCAATGGCTTAGTTTAATTTTCCTTTTCATTCCCCTCAAATAATCAATAATTCAATATTTCAATTATTAAGCGTCAAGTGTATCACGAATCTAAGAATTTAATTTAGTTACCTTATCTTTGTGATTAACTGAGAAATATTCAAGCTAAATGTTTAATTCGAGTTACTGACAATTAATGTATGAATTCAAAATTAATATTTAATATGTAATTATCCATTATATTAAAATAAATTTTAATGCTAAAAATCACAACTTTTTGTTTTTGTAAATTGAACAGTTTCTATTCAAATCATTTCAATTTCACATATGTTTAACATAACATATGAACATAAAATTACTTGATATATCTATCTATCTATCTATCTATCTATCTATCTATCTATCTATCTATCTATCTATCTATCTATATATATATATATATATATATATATATATATATATATATATATATATATATATATATATATATATATATATATATATATATATATATATATATATATATAAACTCCTGTTTGTGAAAATTGCAACACCATGAAGGAAGCATCATAGTTGAATGAAATTTAATACACAGTTGAGTGGTAATGATACAAATAAATGATTACATTTTCAAACCAAATAAACAATAATAAGAGATAGAAATTAGTATTTTGTGTGGCCACCACGCGCCGCAATAAGAGCTGCTACACGGCGCGGCATGGAGTGAAACAAATTTTGAATATCTGCCTGCGGAAGAGTGTTCCATATTGTTTGTATGCGCAACCAAAGTTCGTCTGTCGAAGCAACAGGACGAGGATCACGAGCGAGACGCCGCCCAACGATATCCCACACATGTTCAATCGGTGACATATCCGGCGAATACGCAGGCCAAGGAAGAAGCTGTACCTGCTGCGAATCAAGGTAGGTTATGACAGTCCTGGCGACATGTGGACGGGCATTATCCTGCTGGAATACAGCCCCTGTCAATCCTTGCAGGAAGGGAATAGCTTGGGGCTGTAAAACTTCGTTTATGTATCGGGTACTGTTCAAATTGCCCACAATTCGTAGCAATTGTGATCGTCCATGATATGCTATGGCACCCCAGACCATAACTCCGGGGTTCGTCCACTGTGGCGTTCGATAATGCACTCCGGGATGTTCCGTTCACCGGCATAGCGCCTGACACGAATTCGGCCATCATGGTGCCACATATTGAAGCGGGATTCGTCAGAAAAGACGACCTGCTGCCAATCAGCACGCCAGCTCCTATGGACATTGGCCCATTGTAGCCGCAGACGGCGATGGTTTTGTGTGAGAGGAATCCTGTATAAGGGAACCCTTGCGCGCAGCCCACGCTGCAGCAGACGTCTCCGAATTGATGAAGCACACAATGACACACCTGTAGGTGTTGACCACTGTGCTGCCAATTGTCTGGAAGAAGCTGTGCGGTCCGTCAGCGCCATACGCACCAGGTGTCTGTCATCGCGAGCTGACGTCACATTCCGGGGTCCACTCCCGGATTTCCGAGCTGTCCGACCCTCGTCCGTCCACAGCTTCCAAACACGCATGATTGTGCTTCTGTTACGCTGCACATGAGCGGCTACTGCACCATGAGATAATCCAGCTTCACGAAGGCCGACGATTCTGCCCCGTTCAAACTCCGAAATTTGCTCAAATTTCGCTCTCTTTCGTCGAAGAGGCATAGTAAAGATTCAGTTAACGTTTACCACTAGCATATAACCACCGATAATCATACACGCCTCGAAACAGCCGTCTATTTATATTCGGTTCGATCCGCCGTTCGGGGGCGCTGCACACCATACGCATGCGCTACCGGTCTGCAATTCTAATCATTTGCATATCATGCCCTACTTTACATTTCCTGAAAATTTCAGCTCACTCACGTATGTCCTTCGTGGTGTTACAATTTTCACAAACAGGAGTTTATATATATATATATATATATATATATATATATATATATATATATATATATATATATATATATATATATATATATATATATATATATATATATATATATATATATAGGATGCCCTCTAAAGTCCGTTGTTACTGTCTTAATTTCTATATTAATTCGGATATGGGCTTCCAAATGAGACCACTAAAAGCGCACCCTTGTGAAAAACTGAGGAACTAGCTTTCGTACCTTGAAAATGGTACAAAATAGAAGAAAACAGTGAACTACAAAGTTGTAGAGCGGAATCAATTTAGTACGAAAAAAACCTCATTTAGGCATTTAGGTAAATGTGAAAAGTAGAGCGGTTAAAACCTTCATTTGTATTTCTTATGATTTACTACACTGTGACTTCACGAAATGTGAACAGAAGGAGAAAATATTATCTTTTAGGTTAAATACGATACCTCACAGTAGTATCGCTTAAGATTCCAAGCTTATAGGACTCTGGTTCAAGCCCCGAGAGTTGCATCCTTGCACTGATATCAGCATGAACTCAACATATTTTCTCTTAATGTTCAAAATTTTTGCACTGTGCAAATTGGTAAGAAATTCACAACAGTTGACTTGAGATACTATGAAAAAGACACATTGTTTCCTTTTTGACATATTGTTTTTTGCTGTTATATTTCTACTATGTATTGTAGTTCTCATAACTATGAAGCAATTTGCTAAATGTGAATGTTGTGAGATGGCTTTACTGTGCGAGGAATGTGGGCGAAAGCACGATCATCATCAAGTTAATACCGGGGACTTTAACCTGTATATAAGCCAGTATTCTTCTTATTAAACCATCCTATCTGTAATAAAACGTTTAAGAAAAACTGGCAGCGAGATTAATAGACATCGATCTGGCAGACCAGCAAAAGTAGGACTGTAAGTTAAACCACATGAAGTAATAGCATACGTCATTGGATACGAAAAATGCAGTACATTACAGATCAGTGAAGACTGTAGACTCTTAAAAATCGGATATGAAAAATCTTACAAGAACTAACCACTTTTCCTTACCGGCCAATGCATCAGAAGGTCTTACTGCATGAGGATGTTGAGTGACGCTATTCATACTGCAACTTCGCTTTAAATGAAATATAAGTTTAGTGAACATTTCTTGATGGACCTAGTACTTTTTCAGAGATCAAAAGAGGAAAAAATCTACGCAAATTAATAATTTCAATGAATTCCAAAGAATATTTCAAAAAAGGGAGGGAGAATATTATTTTTTATTATTAATAAATCTTAATATATTTCAGCATCTTATTAAATTTGGAAAAATTGTGTTTTAAACATTATACTACGCAGGTGATCTTTTACCTAGCAATTTTACTGAAACTAATTTTATGTATTTTATTACAATTATTACCATTATTAACAAAACATTTAATTGTAAAATTTACAATGTACATTGTTTATTTCTATAGCATAGAAATCTGTTTTTTTTAAAAATTTTTTACAAGATGCACGGATTGATGCGCGGAGATAAACTATGGCATCTGGGTCACTTGACTCTTCGTTGACTCTCCTGACTCAAGCAAAAAAGAGTATCAATGAACGCACAGTCAAAGGCTGCCCTCAAATCGAAAACAAGAATGCGAAAGGAAATGTTAACCCCACAACTCCATTGGAAGCTGCTGATCTTGCTGTAATAGAAACGGGCTGCGAAGGGCAAAGAATTTCTTACGAAACACCTAAGTACATTTTAGATAGTTGTAGAGAGTTGATTAAATCAGGTTCTCGTTACAACAAACTATATTTACATTCTCCATTAGTCAAAAACTTAACACTTTGCTACACCATTTAGAGGAGGTCACCTTGAACATCATTTCAGCCTACAACCTTCCTCCAAACCACAGAGCAAGTAGTTCACCTCTGGCCACGACTGCAGACCTTTCCGTAACTCTAAGTGAATTGGATAATGTTCTTACAACCATTTGTTCAGGAAATACTATCATTGGCGTGGATCTGAATGCTCAATGCCAAATTTGGGGTTATGCCATTGATGATTCACGAGGGGAACAAACAGTGGATTTCATCCTAGCCAATGACCTTTTTATTCTCAACTCACAAGACTCCCCACCAACTTTCACCAATAAATTTCAACAAGGATGGCCAGACTTAACGGAAGAAGGCAATTCTGAATAACAAGATTTACAGGAGAAAGCTAAACCAACTCGTGGATTTTCTAATTGGCCTTTTTACTTGGTTCCATGACGACACCAGCTAAAAAACCAATAGTCTTTGTAAAAAAATGCTCGGCTGCAGACTCAAGAGCCAGTGTCTTCAGAAATACAACTACCATCTCCTTCTGAGCTTGAATCCAGTCCAAAAGCATTGACTGTCCCTTCATAAAACTGTACCGATTTCCATCGGCGTGTGTGTGAAACGTCGAATGAAATATTCACTAGTACAAAATCTTCACCGGTTTCCTTTATCATTAGTTGAAGACTCAAATTAAAAGCCAGACTCTTAAAGAAGGAAAGGACCATCTATTTATTATGTCAAGTAAGGCAATTCTTAAAAGAACTTATATTCGTCCCTTAAAAAAATGGAAAGTTTATTTAATCTGATTATACTAATGGATCAATTTTACGATAAACTATAAATCTAGAACTTACTTTATTTCAAGAGTATAAATAACTCAAAATATGCTGAGTAGTGATTGTGTGCTTCAAATAAGAATACGTGTTTACATATTGAGTAGCCAATTTATTAAAAAAATTGACTTGCTTTTGACTTTGATATATAAAAATGCGATGTATGAAAGCAATGCATTCAGATGCAACTTGATGTTGTTCCCACTGCAAATTCTCCATTTTGATATATTCTTCCTCTATCGTTTTGTATGCGAGTCCCAACTATTTTCTTTCAAATGAAGAAAGTTATTCCCCATTAATTATGAGTTGTAACAGTACACGAAAGTCCGTAGGAGTCACGTGTTCTCATTATGGAAGGTAGAGTTTTCGAATCCCAGCCGACCAAATATTCGTCGTGTTTGCTAATGGTTGCTAGGCAAGGTTAGAACTGGACGTGGTTAAAATTTCCACCAAGTGAAATGATACCTTTGGGGATAGCAGGCCAAGTATTGGGGGTCTTCTACTTGGTTCCTGTTTCAAAATTACGAAGACTCCACCCGGCTGCTTCTATCTAACAGGTAGAGCTCAACTCAGGACTAGGTACAAGGAAGCATGCTGGTGCAACAATAACAACAACCTTTTCACAGAAAGCCTTGTACAATAGGCAATGCACGAATTACTTGGTGCAGGAAAATACTAGATGTTTAATCGATGCTAAGCATCCAGTGTGGTTTGATGTTAAGGATTAGTGTACAATTCACAGTAGTATTTTCATTGGTTCTATATTTTACGATGGTACTTTAACAAGAGAACGGTATTTACAACTGCTATAGAACGTAATGGCCGATTTTGTGGGGAAACTGCCGGTGTTTACTCAGAGGAATATATGGTTTTATATAGTAATCATAGGATTATATAGTACGGAATATCTGCTCACAAGTGAAACTCTCCAGAGAAGCAGTACCTCATTACAGAATTCAGGAACAAAAATTTAAAATAGCCGTTTCGAAGAGTGACCTCATCGTTAACCAAATCTAACACCACTGGACATTTTTCCCCGGAGATATCTAAAACAGCAGGTATATCCGATCCCTCCACAAAAACTTCAGAACTGTAAACGACTCATTACCGAAGCAACTGCCAACGTGTCACGTTCCATGCTCTAACGCGCGCAATCTGAAATTCAAAGAGGATCCAAATGTGCATTTCATCTGACGGTGCGGAGTTTGGATATCTTAAATAAAAGTATATTGTTATAAATCCTAATCCTAAAACTATAACAAAAGTATATTGTTATAAATAATTGTTTTATCTCCGTTTCAATATTTGTCACCTTTGCAGAGTAGAGAATCAAGGAAACACAAATTTTTCAGTCTTTACATCCATCTCAAGTGCCTTTTTTGAACTAAATCGAAAACGATTTTTTTTTTTAAATCAATTTTGTAATTCACTTTTTTCTTTGTCTCTTAAAATTTTCAAAATTCTAAGGATAAATCCGCAATTTTCCACCAAATGGCGCTGTGAATTGTCAAACTTGGTAGCGCATATCCGATTTACTGTACCTAGATACCACGTTTATAGAACAGCAAGTGACAAGGGACTAATTTATGCATTCCTGTATATATATATATATATATATATATATATATATATATATATATATATATATATATATATATATATATATATATATATATATATATATATATATATATATATATATATATATATATATATATATATATATATATATATATATATATATATATATATATATATATATATATATATATATGATATGATATATATACATATATACATATATATATATATATATATATATATATATATATATATATATATATATATACATATATATATATATATACATATATGTATGTATCTATCTATATATATATATATATATATATATATATATATATATACATAGATAGATAGATTGATTGATAGATAGATAGATATACAGCTAGACAATTGCTAAGGACGGATATCTCTATCATCCATAGCAACCACAAAATGTGGAAAATTAAAATAAATGCGGGATATAGTAAGAAGAAGTGTGTGTATGCAAATTTTTTTCCACGTCTGTTCATCACGTGATAGCGTTCATAAGAGCTTTAACGGTTTTGACGCCTGTGGACAATTGATGTTTCAAGTCAAAGTTTCACAGGAAAGATTTAATAGACGAACTTGAAATTTTTGGCATGTCTTTCCGACATCACTTAGATGATTTTATGCGTGGCCGAATTATTGGAAAGATCGAATGAAAGGCATAAAATAACTGATGTTGCCAGGGAGTTCGACATCGCTCTCAGCGTTGTTTCATGGCAGAGGAAGTCATTTTAAACTACTGGAATCTGCAGTAGGCGGCACGGGGGAGGTCGTGTTAGAAGTACAACGCCTGCAGAAGACAGATATATCGTCCTATCAGCAAAAAGGAGCAGGCGCACCACAGCTCAGCAGGTGGCAAATCAGCTTCTTGCTTTCTCGGGAAATCCCGAAAAACTGTTGCCAGACGTTTCAGGGGAGGAGGTCAATACGCCCGCAGACCTATTGTGTGTGTCCCATTGGCCAGACAGCACCATATTGCCCGTTTGGAATGGTGACATGACCATCGAAATTAGACTGAACAGGACTGGGCATGCGTACTATTCTCAGATGAGTAGGTTCAGTCTGTCATCGGATTGTAGACACCAAATGATCTGGCGCGAGAGTGGTACTGCTTATCGTCTATAAAATATCCAGGAAAGGGACCGATATCTGATATGCAGTGTCATGGTGTGGGCCGGCATCATGATCAATGGTCGCACGACCCTACATGTGGTTGCGAATGGAACTATGATGGGCCAACGATACATTAATGATGTTTTACTTCCTCATGTTCGTCTTTTCCGTGGTGCTGTCGGTGATAAATTTGTTTTTATGGACGACAACGCAACATGTCATCGAACACTCGCTGATTAGGATTGTCTATACAGCGAGGGTATTCATCACCTCGTATGGCCATCACGTTCTCCAGATCTTAACCCCATTTAAAATGTGTGGGATGCTTTAGGGAGGCAAGTTGCTGGTCGAAACTATCATCCGACAAACAAGAACACCCTCATCCGTGCACTCCCAGAGGAATGGGATAAATTGCCTCAACAACTACTGGATAATGTTGTGCAAAGTATGATACGACGTGTGGAATGTTGCATCACACTTCCGTACTGATACCTTTCTTCTAGGTGCCTGCTGACTTTTAGATGCATTGTTCCATTTTTCCGTATGAAGCATCAAATGAACATTTTTTTTTCTTTCAGATGTGTCACAGCTTTGGTACTTTCCAGAACAATAAATATTCTTTATTCTAATGTCTGAACAGTGTGGTAACTATATTTTATCCTACTAGTCTTCATGTCTCGCTTAATGTTATGCTACATTGCAATTTGTGATCCGTCCTTAGCAATTGTCCAGCAGTGTATATATATATATAATAAAAAAATTAGCAGTTAGGTAGATACATAATATATATTTTTGCTTAACATTTTTCCTTACATCAAATATACTGTAGACATTCGCTTATTAATAATAACAATCTTACGCATAAAAAGAGTTAAAATGTATGAGATTAAATTATTATGTAGTATATATCAAATTCTTAGTATAAGAATAAAGGACTACTTACAATCACTTTTGAATAAAAAAATTTCATAAAATATTTGCATGGAATATACATTAACCACTTCACTAACGGAAAAAATTATTCAAAAGAATAAAAATGTTTATACATCTACAACATCTCCAAACTTTTCATTAATTGATTTAGGTGCAAAACTTTCAATATTAAAAGCCATTATTTATAAAAATTTCATTATTTTTTTATAAATTAAAAATAATTTGAATCTTACTAGCTAAATATTAATAATGTGGTACAAAATCTAGAAGATATTTCCACAATAATTTCTAATTTTATTTCCTTATTTTGATCGATTTTCTAAAAACTTTTAATTTTATGTGTTGATATTGTCTCTCATTAAAATTTAAAACGAAACAATCCATAGAAAATCATTTATGCACACATTTAATTCTGTTAGATGCTTAAAAATGCAATCTAATTAACATAATATACGTTTTGTAAGAGGTAAATTAAATATAATTCCGGCAAGTAAATTAGAAAAATAATTGGTTTCCAAGGAAATTGCAAAAACAGAATTCACATCCAATATTCCTTAAGTGATGTGTTCTTCTCATTGACATCATAAACATTTTGTTGAACTATCACTCCAATCACAATAACAACGCTTTCACTGCTACAGCCGCTATAAAGATAACCTTTTTGTTAGTGATGCATTTCCCCTGGTAGAACCACCTCATGAAGAAAAGACTGCATCTCCTATAAAATGCGTACACCTGCTTTACGTCGTAATTTATGGAATGATGTTTTCCACAACGCCAATCCTATTCCACGACAAATCGTAAAAAAACGTGAGGCATTTTATGAAGTGATTACTTCTTTTTTCTTTTACCCCATCAGGTAACAGTATCGATTTGAAGAAAAAAATTTCTATCTACTTGAAGCAATAAAGTCAAAGCAAACGACATTTGTAATTGAATCTAATGAATAAGATATATTTTTTTCTTTACAATTCTATTGTCATTCTTCATGACAATTAAAAATTTTAAAATATTTATGTCTAAATGACAAATAAATGGAATTTTAGCTATTTTCCACATTTTAACTATTTTATAGCTATATATAATATATACAATGCAGATATGTTTATTGTTATAATTATAACTACTAGATTTAGCTTAAAAGTAAATGTTATGGCATTTCTTTTTAGATAAAATATATTCTTTAAAATTACAGCAAATTTATTTTATAATTAAGCTTTTTTGTAGTTACAGAAAAATTTTTAATCACTTAAAAACATTTTATTTCTTTTATATTTTTTGTAATATATCAGCAACAGTTTTAAAAATTTTTCATTTGTTTTTAAATTTTAAAAACTCTAGCAGTGTTTTTTACGTTGTACAAAAAGTCTCATTTGCTCAGATTTAAAAATAATTCGTTGTAAAATTTTTATCGAAATTTTTTGTTACATGAGGTCATTATAAATATTTTTTCTCCTTGTTAAAGAGATGTAATTGCTTCGTCAAAAAAGTTAAATTCTTTTTATATAACTTAAAATGTTTTTTAACTTTCCTTTTATTTCCAAATTAAATCGAATAAAACTTTCTCTAGGATATAACGTAAAGAATTTAATTTATTTCATATAACTGCCTCCCGATGTAAGGAACGTATTTTAGAGCGTATGTGTGAGTACGTACTTTAGAAGCATGCGATCACATGGTTATAAATTATAAATATATAATAAATAGTCAATTATGTCACTGAATATATTCAAGAACTCTTTCGCTCATATTAAACTCGACCAATGTTTTGTTCTGCATAATGAATTAAATAAAAAATTATTTTTGACCAACATTAAAACAATTTGAAATAAAGGTAATATTATCGGATATTGCCTGCTTACACTGAAAATTGTTTAAAAAATCTGCATTTAAAAACAACTTGATTTAAATCTTTATTTCTCTTTTAGCGAAACTTAGATTAAGAGAAATCATATCTTTGCATGAGTGCTTTTTAATCAAAATAGTAGTTTTTTCATATATATATGTCCAATGGCGTGCACACTTAGGTGACGAACCCTATGCCACAACGAGACCAGAAACTGCTACTCATTTATCGTTACCAGCGGACAAGTCACGGAGGCGAGTAGCGTTACCCGCGCCATACCACCACAAACCCGTTTATAGGGTGGGCCATATTCATACAACAGCACAGAAGAAAGGACAGACAAACGCATAGAACAGAGAAGGAAAGAAACATCCATGCCCGAACCGGGATTCGAACCCGGGACCCAAAATTCAGGAGTCAGGAACGCTAACCACTCAGCCAATCGGTCGGCACAACAGCATTGAAATTAATGATTGATTGTTACAATCTTGTAAATTTAGAATCTTGATTTTCATTTCCTGGATTTTTATCTGAACTACTCTTTAAACAAATTGCACAGTTCCAGAAATTCATTATATTTTATCAAAAAAATAACATAACATGTCAGGAACGCTAACCACTCAGCCATCGGTCGGCGTTTTTTCATATATTTTTCAAGATATTTAAATCTTATCATTTTCTTGGTAATAAACTTACAATAATGCACATATTTCTAAGCAAACATATAGATTTTTCCACCTAATTTATCTCATATTTTCCAGTATTCAAAATTTCTTAAGTTTTCATATTATAACATTTCATAATATTTTAAATATTTTAGTTTTTAATTCAGTTATAATAGTTTAATTAAATTTTTTATATTCAAGTAACTTATACTATTTGAATGTCAATCATAAATAATTAGTAAATGTTTTCACAAAGGAATAAATTGTGGTTTCCTAAGAAAATTGATGCATAAAAAATAGAACAACATGAAATATAATACATGATGCCATAATATATTCAGAATCTTTTTGTTTATCAGGGTCCCCCCTAAATTTTTATATCATTCAGCTTAAAAATAATAAGGATATTTCCTATATAAAATAAATAAAAATTTTAAATTATTGTACAAACATAAAATAAATATTTAGTAAAATGTAATTTATATATGTTTGTAAACGAAAACGCTTATTTCAAAATTTAATAAAGTTTTTTATTCAGAATTTTAGCCCTCATTTAGTGCAAATGCATGTAGAATATAATGATTTTATAAATGATATTATTTAATGAAATAACTATTATAACTGTGTCTTAGTGGCAGCGTTTTACGCTCCCATGACACAGGTCCGAGGTTCGATCCTCGTACTGGGCAAGGTTGACTCAACCTTTCATCCCTTCAGTGGGTCGATTAACTGAGTACCAAGCATGCTTGGGAACTAAACACTGGGGTCTTACGTTAGGCTGACCACCTAACTGGGACATATGCTTCGTACCCCAGGGCCCTCGGTCATGAAAACAGTTATGGGCACTGTAGGCCTTGACCCTCATGGGTTGTCGTGCCACGGTTTCGATTGATTGGTTTGTCGCTCAACGGTCATTTTTTGCACACGAGGGCTAACTAGACCGGGACCTACGTTTTAAAGTGGATTCCGAACCACTACAAACATCCATGACCAAGGTGGGATTCAAACCCACGAACTGTTGAACCGAAGGAAAGAGCGCTAACCATTCGGCTGCCAGCTCGGCTTGTCGTGCCATGGAGTTTAGTTTAGTTTTAACTATTATAACTGAAGCAAAATTTGCTAAGCATGAATATTTAATATAAAAATTAAAATTTGCATTAAACGTGAATGAAATATTCGAAATTTTTAAAATATTCTTAATAAAATTCAAAATACATAAGACGTTATTTCCTTAAAATCCTACAGAAAACTACTATTTTTGAATGCGTTTCTGAAGACCTATTACTTATTTTAGTATTATTGGTATAGAAATACCCAATCAAATAAAAGATTAAGCTTTTCTCGAATAACTCCTTCGATACTTTTATCCGTCGATATAATAGCAGATGAGAGTACACAGACCAATGATCAATACCATCTGCTCTTTATACTCAAGGGTGTTTTAGAGATTTTTTCAAGAATTTGTTAAGAGCACAAGTTTGGCCATTTCTAATCGATAGTACACTCACTTACGAGGCATTGTTAACAAAATGAATGGGTAGTCTTAAGATGAGGGAAAAAAAACATAATAGTCTCCGAAAATTATAGCCTGAGAATGTATTGTTGTGTTTTTAAATACATTGAATTTTCGCAATTGATAGTAAATTTATTTCTCACAAAAATATATCAGTTACTTTATTGAAATATATATTCTTCAAAAAATTAAAAACAATGTATTAATTGTCAAGTCCAAAACTAATACTGCACATTTCAACGAATTTATAATTTAATATTTGTAAGGCATTTAAAAAAGAATCCCAATTTTGAATGAAAAACTTTGATTTTATTTAAAAAAGTCGATTTTTTTAAAGAAAATTGTATTGAAACTTTTAACTTTGAAACTTTTAAACTACCATACATGAATATTAAATCAATTCTATAGTTTTATAAAAATATATTTTTGATCTTAAAATAAAATGAAATTTGGGTTATATTAAAACAAAAAGCTAAATTTTTACTATGTATTTGTGGCGATTATGAAATAAGTGATTGCACAGGTATGGTTTCAAATCAAAGGAAATATAATGGAAATATGTCATTTTCATTACAGCAAAGATTTCTAATACAGTGAATGCTTCTTAAAAAAGTTTTAGTTTCTAAAAATATTTTGTTGATATTTATTTATTTTCAATTTAATTTGAAATTATAATGAACAGTGAATTCATCTTCCTGCCTAAATTAGATTATCATTTAAAGTAACGCATCGATATTTATTTATCTTTACTTGCTTTTTTTTAAATATTATAAGCTAATTCTGTGAAATTTATTCAAAGCATGCTTATGAAGAGGTGAGTAATCATAAGATGTCCTTAAAATTGTATATTATTCCACTGCTTATAACATGAATGTGTTGGTCTGCTGAAAACTTAATGCTGTAAATTTATTAAAAATTTCTTTTATTTATTTGTAAGAAATATTTAACAAAATACATTTATTCACAATTGTCTTTAGGAGCCTTAAAGTTGTTTTCTTGCAAATATTGCATATAAAAATCATAATTCATTTGTTGTTGTTGTTGTCGTTAACCAGTACACCCCATATTGCAGCGCACCCCATATTGCCAGTAAGGCTGGCAATATGGGGTGCGCTGCTCCATTTTTTCAACTGAATTATATTTTGGTGTGGAGTCCGACCTCCTCAGTACACACATGCCACAGGGACCCGTATATAGGGTAAGCAACCATTCACAACCCATTCATACAAGGAAAGGACAAAGACAGGATAGATAGAGAGAGAAAGTACATCCATGCCCGAACCAGGATTCGAACCCAGGACCTCTCTATCCGCAGTCAGATACGCTGACCACGTGACAGCTTGGGCGGCCAAAAGTCATTTAGACTCTGTAATTAAATTTTAATATAATTATTTAAAATAGTTTATACTTTCAGTATTGATAGAAAAAATATTTTGATAAACGGAAATGATAGTTTTTAACATTTATAAAATTCATTATAATATGGAAAAATTCTTATATAGAAATATCCTTTCTTGAAAACTCGTTTTGATTCGTTTTCGATAATTTGTGTTTATAAAATAAATTTCTTAAACATATTTAATTTAAAATTGAATTTTGTATTATTCATATATATATGTACATTATGTATATCTATATAATTTCAAACTTTTATTATTTTGTAAACTTTGAAACTTAATGTAACCTTAAAATATAAAATTAATAAGAGATAGTTTATTTACACACCCTCTGCCTTCATTAGCAAAATGAATTATTTTCCTAATTTTTCTTATTAATTTTTATTGAATGATTAAGTTAAAGTAAGATACCTTTGCAATAATCAATTAAATATAAGAAAGGCCTTAGATGATTATAAATGAAATTCACAATAACTGAAACATCAACATCATAAAAAACAATTTCATTAATGTTGCAAATTCACTGAATCGTATAAAATTCATCTTATAACTTTATATAATTAAGTAATCTTATAAATTTATAACTAAGTTATACATATAAAAAATCTTTGCAAATGTATAATTTAATTATTTAACTGGTACTAATAAGTTTATTAGCAGTTAGAGAGTTATGTTATCATATTTTACTAGTAAATATTAGTTATGAAATAAAAACTCATAAAATGGACGGAAATGTATTTCCAGTGTAAAACCAGTACAATTTTTGTAATATTTTTTTTTAAGAAAATTTCTAAAAGTCAGTAAAATTATCTAAATTACAAGTTAAAATTAGTTTTGTGTAATATATACTTGTTATACAATGAATGGGGATTAATCCATCTATCGAAAATAACTGCAACATAGCATGCTCAATGGAAAAAAAAATCTAATTTTCATTTCTGAAACAGAAAAAAAGACTAATACTATCAGGAAAATAAATTAATTTTTTCTGGCTTAATAAAATGATTTTCTGTTTCTTTTTTTCCTTTATCAACAGATAGGGGAAAAAACGAAATTCTTTATGAACGCGTACTGCTGACCGCAGTTCGTTCCTTCAGTCCTTCTACAATACTACTCCAAGTTCCGATCATACCATTGATACAAAGTTATTTCCTTTTGCCCAAAAATCTGGAACATTTTTATTTCTTTTTTTCTATTATTTGACTTTTCCCTTTGGCAACAAGGTTAATGATTTCTGTTCCATTTTTGGCATTTCGCCATGTTATGCTATTAAAGGATATTTTAAATGGTTTGGTTTCATAAATAAGTTCATGCATTGCACTCTATTTAATAATAGATAACGACGAATTAAATATTCATTTAGATATTTCAAAGGATAGTATTTATTTTTAAATTGCATTTAAATAAATATTTTCTATTCGTTCTATTCGTTAGATTATTCATCTAAATAAGGAATAATGCATACTATTTTTTATATGAGAGAACAAAATTCGCCAAATGCATCAATATTTTAATGTTACAAAATTCAGAAAAATGTAAGTGTATAGAAATTATATATATATATATATATATATATATATATATATATATATATATGTATATATATATATATATATATATATATATATATATATATATATATATATATATATATATATATATATATATATATATATATATATATATATATATATATATATATATATACATAAATTGTATCTTAGGCAATTAAATCCATAGACGGTTGTAAAATTTTGAAATTTCAATGCTAATGTACATAAATGTATATGTTCAGGTAAATTTCACCACGAAAATAATGCATTTTTTTAATTGCTTAAAATTATATTGCTTACAATTAATTTTAATCTATTTATAAGATACAGTTACATTTTTGGGTTTAATAAAAATATTCTTACCACTAAAAATTTTCAAAAAAATTATTTTTTTTTAAATTTTAAGTGGGAAGAACTTTAACAAAATTAAATCGTTTATATTTAATATGAAATCCATATTAAAAACACATATTTTCAGGAAATGAATATTTTGCTAATTTTATATAAATTTCAAACACAATCAGAGTTGGATTCTATTTTTCTTATTTCTTAAATTAAACATAGGCAAAAGTAAAAATAATTTATATATCTTTACGAATAATAGAAATTATGAAAACTTAGAATGTATTGATATTTCATATTAAAATTAATATTAGTATGACATAAAATATCACATTGCTACTATTTCAACACTTTCCTTAGAAAATTTAGAATTAATTTCTTTTACATCACAGAAAGAACAAATATTTGTAAATATACATTTGAATAAATTAAATGCGATTTAAATACTGAAAATATTTTTTAGCAACTGGAAATATATTTTATGATATCAAATTATCAAATACCGGAAGTATATCTAAAAATATATTGTATTTCTCAATAATAATGAATTAGATATATTGTATTTTTTAAACGATTACAAACTTTATACGAGATATAAATACAGCATAACTGTTAATATAAATATATATATTCAAGATATAAACTTCTTGAAAAAGATGTGTTATATGGAAGATAATATTAATAAATAGGTTTATCATATTTTACGCAATTACCCTTTCACAAAGAATAAGGATTGCTACGATATAAATCCATGAGGGAAAATATTAAAGCTATGTACATAATATTTTTGTCTTTAAGCTTTAAATTACAAAATCTAAAATGATTTTTATCCCATAATGAAATGATTTAATAGTTTGTTTCGAGCATAAATCGTTTTAATTTTTTTATATAGATTAAATAACGTACATAGTTAAACTAGCAAAGCAGCTCTTGAAAAGATTTACAATGTCCATTAAAGAAAAATCAAATGGCATTTTTCCCCAAAATTCTTTCTTTATGGTTTTTATGGTCAATAAATAAATGATGAATGTTTATTGAAATGTTCTTATGGGGAATATTTTAATTCTTGCTTCTTAATCATATACTAAGCTGAATTTAATTCATTATTTTATTATTTGATTTTTCTGATTTATGCACATAATCCTTTGAGAGTATATGTTTAGAAATATGAATCTGTAATTACAGACATCTGTAGCAATAAATGTTGTTTAAATTAAATTTATCGCTTACTTCCAGTTTTCTATAATGTTTCAACTTATCATTATAGACTTCTGTTTAAATATATCGTTCGAATGTTATAAATGTGGCATTTGAAATGAATTAAAATATTGCATTTATCACTGTTTTTCTTTTTTGTTATAAAACTTAACTTTGTTATAATTTAATTAGAGAATGCATTTAAGGATATTAAGTGTTCAGTTAATATTAAAATACGTTTTATTCACTTTTACTTACTGACATATTAAATTGCAGGATTAATCATATTTTTTATAAGTTATCATTTCTGTAGAGAAGTTTATACATTAGAATTTATATTTTATAAGATTCAAAAATAATTTACTTCTTGTTATTAATATTCTAAACTTTTTTTTAAATAAATGTATTTTTAGTCATAGTTAAAGATTAAATATAGTTAATTCATTTACTATGTAATAAATGTATTTTTAGTCATAGTTAAAGATTAAATATAGTTAATTAATTTACTATGTAATAAATGACTTACTAAGCAATGCAAATTTTTGAAAAAATATGTAAATAAAGCAATCTATGCTTGTAATTTCCATAATATGTGTTCTGATATAATTTCGAGCAGCATATGTGCTTGTAAAACTGTGCACCTCTGTGTTTAATTTTTAATAAACACGTCTATGTATTGAATTCAAATTATCTCAATAATAATGCAAATTAATTAAAAATTATTTCCTGTTTGATTTTTTATAAAATTTATAAATTAAATTGAATCCTATGGTTAGTTGATTTTGACAGTTCAGATATTTTTTTTCTGCCTAAATCTCTACATTTTTAATGTAAATTTCTATCTGGTCATACCAATCTGTGAATTCCTGTAACCAAAATAAAAAGAAAGAAATTGGCCACCCAACTTGTCTAGTGGTCAGCGTCCTTACGGATAAGGAGGTCCTGGATTCGAATCCCGGTTCGGACATGGATATACTTTCTCTCTATCTATCCTGTCTTTGTCCTTTCCTTGTATGAATGTGGAGTGAATGGTTGCCTACCCTATAAATGGGTACCTATAGCATGTGTATAGAGCAAAGTCGTGTTTTCACCTTCATGGTGCTCTGATTAAAACTAAAGACGCTCCCAATTGACTTAAATTCGCATAGCCAAGGCATAGCGAGCTTGGCTTGTCGAAGTTTCATTAGTAACAACAACACAACAGACAGAAATTTAAGAAAATACTTTAATTTTTTTTATATTTGTTTAATAAACAATTTTTTTAATTAAATTTTATTTTTAATTACTTTTCCCAAAATTAAGTGCATTTTTCTTACAAAAATATTCGAAAGCGGTATATAAATTGCAAAATACACAGTGTTATAAATAAAAACATGTTGTTTAATTGCTTTTTAAATTTTTCATTTTCAGTACATATTTCCATAAGATTTGAATATCCAACATTCTGCTAATATTCATCTGCTACGATTATTACAATTTCAGTTAAATAATTCAATGAAGTTCTTTCGATTGATAAAATTATAACTCAATAATGTATAACCAAGCCAAAGGCCAAAAATTATATTTTGTTAAATTTTGATAAATTAAATCACACAATATAAATCACTTATACAAATAATTTTAAGCGGAATACTTTTGCACTTGGCTGGAATCACTAAAATCATATAGTTTTACTGGTTTTAAAATCAAAATGTTATGTATAATTCTTATTTAAACTAAGTTTTCAATGTATTGTTGTTTATCTTTAAAATTAAAACTTTTTTATTTTTCAAAAAATAAAATAAACAACATCACTGATGTTTATAAAAAAATTCCTCCAAAATTACCACAAACATGTATCTGTATTAAAAGCTTAAATATAGTGTATGTATTTTAATCCAAAAGTGTGATAGTAGAAAGCAGATAGGATTATTTTAAAATTGCTTCTTTGTTTAAATATTTCATTTTGATGAAAGAAAAATCATCTACATGATACAATTATATTTAATATCAATCCTCCCAAGTAAATCATCAATTGAGGAAAAATATTTCTTTTCAGGCTCTATAATTTAGAGCAAAGTAAACACCAGCAGAGGTCCCTGTACCTAACCCTGAAAGGGTTTTACCAGATTTGATGAACCCACTGAAGAGAAAAGAAAACGGAACACAGTACATACAAGACAGTACAATTATGCTTGCAATCATACGGAGACACTGGAAATTATTACTTTTACACAGTAAGGAGGGTTTGTAAACAATACAAATTAACCAAATTGGGTTGCAATTGAGAGTTAACACGTGGACACGTAAGAAGCATTCAAAATAGGTATCAGACAAAATACATGGCAGGATGTGGTAAGACAGGCATATGAAATACCTATCAAATTGTATGCATATAAGAAATAAAGAAAATAAATGGAAAAACAAAAGCAAATTAAAAAATGATGAAACAGAATTGAATACATATACCTGTAATTTAGAGTTTTAGTTCAAAGATACAAACATTTGCTTTAATATTTTTTTTTTACATAACGTGTCATTTTGCAAATGAGGAAGATAGAAATGTAAGCATGAAAATTGAAAGCAAGATAGTATAAATCAAGAAATATTCCTAACATATCTCGATTAAAGCGGAAGAGTGATCTTCCATGCATCTAGTATAAGAAAAGTTTGATATTTGTTTAAGAAATTTTACAATTGAAATAAAGGTAATTTGGGATGTGAGTATAAAAACTTCTCCCACAAAGAGACATATATACTAACGGAATACTATGAATGTCAATGTAATTATTTTAAAATTTTGGTAGGGATTCTAAGATTTCATGTCACAAATTACTGCATCATTCTCAATGTTTTTCCATGTAGAATAAAATAATTTAAAAAATTTTATTTTTATATTATAAAAAAACACATGATGAAAATGGAAATAATACTGCGTATGCCAATATTTTTGTTTACCTTTTTTTAAATCAATTTATTTAAGAACTTATTCCAGTGTGTTTTTCTGCTTTTATAAAATACTTCGCTTAAAGTTAGTTCATTACTGATTTCATATATTTAAAAAAAAAGATAACTTGGAATAACATCGACAACTTTTTTCTGGTCCTATTTCAAATCAGTTATGCTCACTTAAAACATTTAATGTCATTAAACTTTATTTACATTAATAAGAGTCCAATGTTTAGCAATTTAAAAAATAACTGTATTAGCAATTTGTCATTGACAAACTTCGAGTTAGAAATATTATATCATCATCAATCTATTCTGAAATACTTGTAATTACTGCTAAAGCATTACTTCTACCTTTATTTGACAAAAGATTTAATCAATTATTTCGTATCCTTGATAATGTGTGTTTAAGAGGCTTGAATCTTCCATACAATTTCTCTTCTTTCACGTTTTGAGTAATGTATTCTAATAAATAGGTATTCTCTCCCTTTTTTGAGTATTGTCTGAATTTATTTTGAAATCAATTTTTGTGAAGGCGTTTTAAATTCATTTAGTTCCTCTAGTTAAATTTAGATTACTTTAACTAGAGGAAGTAGATTACTTAATTTAGATTACTACTTTATAATCTAAAAATTATTGAGATATTTGCTTCTGACTATGGGTGCATTTTTATTATTGTTGAAAATTTAATTTTTTTACCATATTAGAAAAACTTGTTAAAGTTAGAAAAATCTAAGCTGATTATGAATTACATGAAAATATTATTACAAAATTTTTTTCAGAAATATTTCGTAAATCTATTTAAATGTTGAAAAATAATTGTTCGCTACTTTAACATCAAGTATTTTTTGCACAATGCTATTGAAAATGCTTATGGGATTAAAAACGTATTAATAGATATATATTTGAAGAATATTAATCAAAATCAACCTCTTAGAGAATCCTCTTAGAATGAGTGAAAAAAATCATTGAGAAAAAGATTAATCAAATGTTTGTTTTGATTTTTATATTATTTGATAATCATATTTATAAATAATCATGAATAGTAAATTTTGTGTGAGTTTTTAAATACATAAATAAACTCACAGTTTTTTTGTAAATACAGTGATTCTTTGATAACTTAACATGTTCTGAAGTTTATAAATACATGTTGGATAATATTTATATCGATAGCATTAAGCATTTATTAAACGTAACAATTTAAATTTCTGTCTTATTTCGTGGAAATTATCTATTGCCTCTAGTCAAAAAATATAGGAATATGAGTTTATCCTTCAAATTTGGAGTTGTATTCAATTATATAAAGTATTATAAATTTTCATGTAGGCAAATGACTTTTAAAAAACGGTTGTTGTCGTGTGCAAGCCAGGCTGGCAATATGGGGTGCGCTACTCCACTTTTCCAACTGAACCCTATTTTGGTGTGGAGTCCGACTTCCTCAGTACACACATGCCATAGGTACCCGTTTATAGGGTAGGCTACCATTCACTCCACATTCATACAAGGAAAGGACAAAGACAGGATAGATAGAGAGAAAGTACATTCATGCCCGAACCCAGGACCTCCCAATACAACTTGTCTAGTGGTCAGACACGCTGACCACTAGACAAGTTGGGCGGTTTAAAAAACTTTAAAATTTAACTTAACATTAAGCTCATTAAATGACATTAAAATTTAAGCTGTATTTAAAACAATTTGAAATGCAAGAAATAGAATTTTCTAAATCTTGAGAGCGTAGGAGTGTGGGTTCGATTCCCATCGTGGCCCTGGGTGTTTTCTTCGTTATCTTCTGTGGTTGTACATCTGTCATTGTGCTATTTGTCCTATTATTGACGAAGACTTACAAGTGGATCTCAAGAGTCAAGCATACAAGTCTGAATATATGTAATGTAATATATAAAATAAATAAAAAATTGCTAAATTAATTTAAGCGTTTTACAAAGAAGCAGCTAAATATACTTCTGTTTGAGATATAATCATTATATTCAGGATTCATTGTTGCCGAGAGAGGAAAAAACAGTATCTTACTTAAAAGAAAATAAATTAATCCAAACTACATAAAATATAAAAATACAATTCATTGTATCTCATTTTCAAACTTCATATTTATCGCAAAAGTTGCTTAGAAGAAAAAGCTAAAAACTTCACACTTTTGACCTTTTCAATATCTTCCATTCCCTTTTACATGGAACTTATTTGAAAACTTTCAGTCGATTACAGTTGAGCAGTTGTGCGAATTTGCGAAATAAAGAACAGCTGTTACACTATATATTCGAAAAGGAATTTCCGGTTGCAGCAGTAAAATGTACATTCTTAGATACAACATTCACGAATATTTTTATGGTGCGGCGCTGTTTCGGTTTCTTTCCTTTTCATACTTCTCTCACATGAGCATATTTTAGTTCTGCTGTCAGGATAAATTTTTTATCCGCACACATTAATAGCTACAGTGTAAGAGTGCTCGGTTTTAATTAAGTTACATGATTATAGTCCTGTGTACATTTAGGTAAAGTTAAGACATTACATTTATTGATTGAAGCATCCATTAAGAAATATTAAGATTATTTATGGAAGGAACCGGGAGCTTAGAATATGTTCACAAATTAACTTTTGATTTTTTATAGACTAAGCTTATATTTGTCAAAAAGTTTATTGTTGAATATTATGTTCATATTTTAATTACTTTCCAAAGATATTTAATCTGAATTACTAAATTATAAGTTTTAAATAGTTCACATTTGCATTTTCACTATATGTAATAATTAGTTAATATTCATTATTTTATATTAGCATATCCTCAAAAATATCTATTAAATTTGAACAATGATTTGTGATATATTTTCATCCACATTATTTGTTGCTCTTGTTGTCTTGAGCCAGCTAGGCTGACAACATGGGGTGCGCTGTTCCACTTTACCAACTGTACCATATTTTGGTGTGGAGTCTGACTTCCTCAGTACACACATGCCATAGGAAACCGTTTATAGGGTAGGCAACCATTCACACCTCATTCATACAAGGAAGGGACAAAGACAGGATAGATACAGAGAGAAAGTACATCCATACCCGAACTGGGATCCACATTATTTAATAAATAAATATTTTATACACGCATTGAAATAAATGAAAGTAATTATCTATATTTTAAATGAAAATTCCTTGATTTTATGAAAATCGATCTGTAAGAGATGCTTTTTTGTGGTTTATACCTCCTGGTTGACAGCAACGTCAAACCAGGTCCCCGAGCCCGAATGCCTTCAAACAATGGATCACACTGTCTCAGGGCTCTGCCAGTAGATGGTCTTTATTTAAACCAACTGAGGCTACAATGTGGGCAGGGGCAGTTTGAGTCGTTGTTTGATCGCACTTGTTGCCAACCCCAATAAGAACAACAGCAGGGCGATTTTCCACATACCATTCATGCTCGGGGTCTCTCCTCCAAGAACAGATATCTTGACTGACCCGTAATGAGGTAAGATATCCTGTTCTTCTTGATCTATGAAAAATTAAGGCATCCATCATGAGCATTATTCTTACGGCTGCTCTCTCTCGGGCAAAATTATCAGTCATTTTACGAGGTTTGTCCGGAAAATACGTATAAAAGTTGAATAATAAATTTATTTTACAACTATTCAGTTATTACAATATGGTCTCCTTCAAAGTACTCACCCTGAGACGAGATACACTTCTGCCAACGCCGTTTCCACTCTTGATAATATTGCTGAAAGTCTTCAGTTGTGGTGCTGTTCATTTGCCATGTCGTTTCTGACTTGATGCCTTCTACAACTCCCATGTGCCGCCCCCGAAGCACCATTTTGCATTTAGGGAATAAGAAGAAGTCACAAGGGGCTAAATCGGGTGAATAAGGCGGGTGGTTTGTAACGGTGATTGAGCTTCGGACTAAAATTTCACGCACAACGAGCGACGTGTGAGCGGGCACATTGTCGTTATGAAGCATCCACCTGCCCCCTTTTGCCAAATCCGGTCGAACTTGGGCCACACGAGCCCTGAAACGTGTCAAAACTTCAACGTAAAAATTTCCGTTTACTCTCTGGCTCTGTTCCTCAATCAGATGAGAGCTCCATGCCGACGGCAGGTGGAAAAGGGTAACTTTCAACAAACAGCCGCACACTCCTACTTACACGCAGAGTGTTCTGACTCGAACTGAGCGTTGATGGGATTGGTTACAGCAGTAGTGTGCCACCTGGCGGTGACTGCAAACAGTAAAATAAAGTTATTATTCAACTTTTATACGTATTTTCCGGACAAACCTCGTATAACCGTACTCATCCACATGCGATGGAACCCACTGAAATGAAATAAATGAAAATCTATAAATCCATCATTACAAATCCTTGTTCATACCATCTGTCTATATTGTCTGTATTATGTATTAGATTGTATTGTGATCTTTTCTAAGAAATGAAGGTTCTTTTTGATTGGCTTTTTTCTTAACGCCAACAGCAGACTTTACATTCCAAATTTCAGCAAAAGTCAAAATAAAAAGCAGTGAACTCCATATTTTTGCATCCAAACTACAAATTTCAGCAGTTTATATTCTTTTGTTTTTATGACATCTAGAGGAGACAACTCATAGACATCATTTGTTTACCTAGATAAAGAGCAACTTGGTGAAACTTATTTCAGATTATTTTACTTGAAACGTTTTGATCAGTCTTTGAGAAAATAAACTTGCATTTCATTTCCAAGTTATTTTATTTATTTTTTGTTCATTACTTTTCCTCATCAACACAATCAGGACTCATCGAAAAAATAATACACATCACTATATTATGCGAATAAAAACAAAACTTTATGAAAGCCATTCCTGATTATTTTACTGGAATAGGTTCAAACATCTGTATTGAAAAGCAGCGTTCACTTGAATTTTTTGTCTGTCCAGTATCGAAGAGTTGTTAATACAATACATTAGTTTTTGTTGCAGCGTGTAGATAACAAAATCCTTATCAACAATTAACAAATTGTGACTTGATATATATTTTGAAATGTTTTTTACAACGCCACTTTTTACAATTATATGTTTTATAAAACCATTACAACTCAAAAACGCAACACTTTCATTACATTTCCTGAGATTTTAAACTTTCCAAACTGAGTCATATTAAAGGATTTTGATATGAATCCTATCCTATCTCTCTCTTAACATTTTCAATTGCAATATTCACCAAACAAAATCTCAACGACTGAATTTCACATTTGATGTAGTAAGAAAAATAGTAAAATATTATAAACACGATCGTTGCATTAATTACGTCTTTTCTGCGTTTATCACCATGAATAGAGAATAATATATTACATTTTTTTCTGAGTTTGCAATACTTTATTTTTTATTCTTATATGACGTTAAATCAGGGTGCAAGTGTTAGAGATTTTTTAAATTATATATATATATATATATATATATATATATATATATATATATATATATATATATATATATATATATATATATATATATATATATATATATATATATAGATATATATATATATATATATATATATATATATATATATATATATATATACATTTCTCTAATAAACAGAATCATTTTGAAAACATATTTATTCCACAAACAACTTAAATTTTTTGAGATGAAGTTTGGGAAGAAAAATGTTTTTCATTTTGAAAACATTTATTTTAATATTTATGAATATACTCTCTTAAATATATAGTAAACATAAATCAACTCCTAAAACTAGATACCATCATGATTTAGTATGATTTGTATATTGTGTATGAGTAGTATATTTTATTGCAAATCAAAAATATATATATAAAGAATTTTGTAAATAATCTTTTTATTTTAATTTTCCTGAATATTCCTCTGTTAATATGCATTTTAGATATATTTCAAGTAAGTATCACTTAACATTAATTGCGTTTTTTTAATTAAAAGTTTGTTAAAATATTTTAAGTACTTTATTTATCACCCTATGATAGTTTAAAGTAAATAAGGTATTTATGTTTTTAAGATTTTTTTGAAACCTTTAAGAACATAGGAAGATATTTTGAAAATTTTCACAATCTTCAAAAGTTTCGATTAAAATGTTCGTGTAAATATTACACACGATTGTAACGCTTGATATGAAAAAAATTTGTATAAAATGTTTTAATTTCATTTGATAACATTTATATTATTATACAATATAATTAATTTTATGTGCATTTTTTTATTAGGATATTTATTTTAAAACTTAATTACAATTTTTAATTTCAATTATAAAATATCAAAGACAGTTGCATTTAAATAAGTATAATAACATAAAATCTAAGTAATTATTAAGAGATTTTATTTTTTATTTATCCAAATTAAAATGATAACAAAGTAATGGCCAGTAAAGTTGGTTACCAGTTCCTGAATTTTTCATATGATATAACTTAAAATACTCAAATATAATGCAAAGTAAAAAAAATGTTATATTAAAGTTTCGTTATTTTTTTATCTTCTTTTTGATTTATTTATTTTTTTATTTTATTTGTAAAATATTAATATGTGCTGAAATGACAAAGAAACAATATATGAAAAGTTATAAAATTTTGATTTTCTTCATTAAAAAAGTTTGAACTTCTTCCTTATTTAAAATCTGTCGCATTATATAAAATTCTTGTAATATATATATATTCTTTTAAGTATAGATATGTTATTTTTTGCTTACTTTACTTCAAAATTAGGTGTATTTTAGGCTTTTAACTTTTTGAATACTTTTTCACCAATTGCAACATTTTAGCAGATATTTAAAAGTTTCTTTACTTTTTTTAAGCTACAACTTCCATCAATTGAGAGAGAACGTGTGTCTGTTGCACGTCAATGCACGAACCTTTTTAATCAATCTTATTCGATTTATCTTGGGCTTGAATCGCTTTCTCGCCTTCTTACCACCTGACATCCATATCCCAAGAAAAGAAAACAACTCAGCCCAAAGTTCTGACATTTATCCCGTAGCGCCATCTTCACATGACACTCAGAACCAGTTTTTCTTTTGTTTTGTGCGAGGCCAGAGTTGTTCATTCTTTCTCTGCTGCTGATGTCTTCTAGGCAGCTTTTCCCTAACCTCTTCCCCCCTTCATCTCTGTTCTCGAAGGCTTCCCTGAGTTATGAGGACTCATTTGCGCCTTTGAAAGAGATGGACGAAAAAAGGGATCACAAAATAGATAACATTTCTTGTTTGGTTTATTTTTCCCCATTCTTACGCCACCATCAGACCTAATGTCTTTGAGACATTAGCGTCTCTTGATAGAGAAATTGGATATGAGGCATATTTCACGTGATAGCGTATAAATTAATAATACACTGCATTATATATATATATATATATATATATATATATATATATATATATATATATATATATATATATATATATATATATATATATATATATATATGTATATATATATATATATATATATATATATGTATATATATATACATATATATAATATATATGTATATATAATATATATATATATATATATATATATATATATATTTATATATATATATATATATATATATATATATATATATATATATATATATATATATATATATATATATATATATATATATATATATATATATATATATATATATATATATATATATATATATGTATATATATATATATATATATATATATATATATATATATATATATATATATATATATATATATATATATATATATATATATATATATATATATATATATATACATATATATATATATATATATATATATATATGTACATATATATATATATATATAAATATATGTATATATATATATATATATATATATATATATATATATATATATATATATATATATATATATATATATATATATATATATATATATATATATATATATATATATATATATATATATATATATATATATATATATATATATATATATATATATATATATATATATATATATATATATATATATATATATATATATATATATATATATATATATATATATATATATATATATATATATATATATATATATATATATATGTACATATATATATATATATATATATATATATGTACATATATATATATATATATAAATATATGTATATATATATATATATATATATATATATATATATATATATATATATATATATATATATATATATATATATATATATATATATAAATACTTACACTTTTATGGTGTCATCACTATACTTACAGCAATAAATAATGTCTAAATATATATTTTGCCCTTTTCTATTATTACAGTTAGATATTACTTTACTTAAAATATTTAAATAGTAGCAATAACATTTTTATTGCAAGTAATTATTTCTTAGCTCTTAGATGTAACAAATATCATAAAAAAAGAAACAACGCGACTTTCTGTATGGGTTTTGTGTAATTTTTTTTTGATTTTATTTCTCAAGTACTATATAAATTTTTTATTTATTTATTACATTACATATATTCAGACTTGTATGTTTGATTCTTGAGATTCGCTTGTAAGTCTTCGTCGATAATAGGACAAATAGCACAATGACAGATGTACAACCACAGAAGAATAACGAAGAAAACACCCAGGGCCACGGTGGGAATCGAACCCACATTCCTACGCTCTCAAGCGATTAGACTATATAAACATTTACAGAAAAAACAACAGTTTATTTGAAAATATTTTTTTAATATAAAAATAAGTGAAATTTTAAAAGTATGCATTCATTTTAAATATTTAACATTTTCGAAACTTAAACAATTAATGCTTTAACAACAATGCAAAAAATAACTTTTACACATTAATAAAGCTTTGGCATATAAAGTAGAATTAGAGCAAAACACAATGCAAAACAAAATTTATAAGACAAATTTAATATAATAAAAATGAAAGGTAGAATATAAAATGAGCCTATAAAAATCATCTGGTAAAATTCAAACAATGAAAAATGTTTGCTTTTAAAATGATCCAAATAACACTGCAATCACTGCTTTGCTTAACTACTATAATTAATCAAATATAATTCAAGAATTTTATTCGTGCCCAAGTATGTAAAATCCAAAAATTATATAAATAATATGAATGTGATCCAAGCATACATGATTACATATAGATCGAGAGGACATGCTTCCTGTTCCAAATACTGAACTATTTTATTTTGAAACATATATTCTCTAAAACAAAAAGTTGAACAATATTTGTCATTATTATATACTCTCTATACCATATATATAAAAAAAATCAAGTGGAAAGAAATCACAACTCACAACATAAGATTTCCTGGATAAGCAATGAATGAGGTCTCAGTACCTTAAATCGTTGGTAATATTGCGAGTCTAATTACAATTTTCAATAATATATACAAATTTATTTGTTCAACTACATTGATTCCAGCTACATATTGGACTTATTTCACCTATAATATAATCAAACCAAATTAAAATAAATGTTAATAAAATTTAAATCGCCCTTGTTGATTTAAACTAACCATAAAGTGGAGGTTTTGTTTGTCTTTTTCGTTTTGCTTCTTTTTCTGTTCTATTGTCAACTTGTTAATGCTTAGAGTGAAAGAAAAATGGCTTCTCAAATCAATGTTTCGGCCCTTATATTAGAGATCTTTTTAGTAACAAAATGGACTTTGACAACATTCTCAGATATTTCATAGGGAACTTTGCCTTGTTTGCTGTCGATCGAAGAATGCAATTCAAAACCAGCTATCAAATTCGATGACAACTTACGAAGCTATTTCAGTAAGGTGTTACGTTATCTAACGTCTTGGATATTGTAAACCGATGAGAATAGTAATATAAAGTGATGTTATGATCTCAACTGCAACCAAAAAAAAAACAACCACTTTATATATAAAAAATGTTATTTTAAGGATCCTTTTCTCACTTTACATAACATAATTAAAGTTCAACATTCAGATTTAAATCCAGTTCCATTGTAAATTGCATATGGTCAAAATGATTTTTCATTGAATATTGATGCAGAAATGTGGAGATCTTGATTCAATATCTGTAATCTCTGTGGTGAATCTATTTGGGGACTGAAAGAACTCAGAGAAAGGAAGAAAGCACCAACGTCTCAATAGCCACATCTAGTAAGATCAGAAAAGTAAAACATCATTTGCACTTTGCATTGAGTGGGAAGTGGGTCACATTTTCCCTCATTGGGTTCCCTCATTGCTAAGTTGGGTGGGGTCGTGTCCACATAAATGAATGAATTCCTACGTATTTCTGCTGAAGTCGTGTGGGTGTGGAGAAGAGAGTGCTTCTTCTAATGTCAATCTTGTTACCCGATTCTAATTCAAAATTATTAAACGCTTGACGTTAAGCTAGCGTTCCAAAACCGTTAACCTTGCATACAATCCAAGACTAGCCTGCACCGCTATATTTCTGTTGACTAAAAAAAATCCTAATGAATTTACCACATTAGTAAGGACGTTTAATTTTATCTTCATCAATCATAGTTTAGATCGTTTGGTTTTTTTCCTCCAACATATTTCCAAAACAGGTTTTATATAATATATTTTTTTCATAAAACAAACTATTATTATAATATATTGGACAAACTTTTATGTGACACAAAAGTGTTTTTTGCCTCATTTCTCTCTAAAAAATATTAGTTCCTTTGAATTAAGTTTCAAGTTTCTAAATGATATTTCAACTCAATTCAATATCATCCTTTGTCATTATACATATATATATATATATATATATATATATATATATATATATATATATATATATATATATATATATATATATATATATATATATTATATATATATATATATATATATATATATATATATATATATATATATATATATATATATATAATTAGACCCGCATTCAGCTGAATCACACTATTTCAATAAGTTTAAAATGCCGATATGTAGTGCAAACAACTTGAGCTTCAAAGTTATTTCAATAAAAAGGAATTTTCAAAAAAAATTGAAAGTTGTGATTTTTTTTGATATTATTCATCTTTATTTTACGTGCCCTAAGTTTGATTTGAATCTAATATATTCTTTCATTTTCTCCTGTTTTGAAATATAAATATCTCGACATAAACGAACTGTTTAATCCTAAGTGAGAAAGAAATGCGTTTAAAAATATTGTTTACTTCAATATTTTGTGCAAAACATTTTACTGATAAAATTGTTAGTTTAAATATGAAATATAAACCATGATCATAATGTGATTACGATTACAGATTTGTAACAGATTTAATTTTCGGGGAATTTTTTAAACATCTTGATTATCCATTTCTTACACTTGATTTTCGATATTTGCATTTAATACAAATTCAAATTCAATGTAGTTTTACGCTAGAATGCAGTTCTAGAGAGCATTTTCAGATGGATGAGAATGTTTCAGGCAGAATTCTAGATATTATCAAATAATGACATTTAGACATTGATATTGTAAGATTTATGGTGTTAGTTCCTTTATATATGAAGAAATCTGTTTGAGATTTTTAGCTTTCACACTATAAGAATATTACTAGTATATTGTATTAGACAATAAATACGAAGTGTTTTTATTCATATTTCCATCATAAGCTGTTATATCCGAAATAAAAATTTATTAATGTATAGCATTAAATAATAAATTCGAGTTTTAATTCATATTTCAATCATTGTCTACAGTTGTTCTGTTAGACAACCATTGGCTGACATTTCTAAATAGCAGTTTGGAATTTTCATCATAAATTTTCAGAACACTTTGAATTTTCGGTATGATTCGTCTTATTTAATGCTAATTTTAAAAACAAATTCGTTACATTTTTTAATTTGCTTAAAACTTAATTTCAAAACCAATATTGAGTAATTTATCATTAAAAATTTTGATATAGATCATCAAGAAAAAATGTTTCAATAAATTTAATTTTTATGCAGTGATAAAACACCATTTCAAAACATTGTATGAAAATAGTATAATGAATTCAAGTGTGGTCAGCGTTCACTCGAGAACAAATTCCGTGATATTTGACAAACATATAACAAATACGTTGAAGCTGTTACAAATACGTTGATATGATCTTTTCAAAAGAAATTGCTTATAACACACCTTAAAATTGAAGCATTTTTGGACAATTGTATGATAAACATCAATATTTGTATTGTCAAATATTTATGGAATTACATAAATATTTAACAGTAAAAATATTGTTTCAAGTTTGATCCCGCAGAACAGGACGAATTCATAAGAAGGTGTGTTTCGATTGGTGCAAGGATGCTACAAATAAAATGCATCATAGGCTTTGCATAACATATGTACGATTGATAAATTACGGAAGTATGTATTTGGGATCAAAACAAAAGCGATTGTATGAGGTTTACAAGGTGAGCTAAATTCCAGTAAAATTTGTTCGCATAAAAGAAAAAAAAACAACTAGACAAATGATTGCCTATTCTTCATTTCCTTTAATGTGACAAAATAAGTATTCGAACAACTGCAGGTTTCTAGCACCACTTTCTATATGGAAATGTACATTTGTTTGTTATAAGTCACAAAAAAATTTAATCACTGATGAAAGTCGATCAATTCATTCTTTATCAAGACAGTGTTAGCTCAAAAACACAGACTCAAATTAAATTATTTTTAACAGAAATTCATCATTTTCAGGGATCATCCATCGTACAGCAACCAGAGACTATTTTTCTGCCCACATTTCAGAATTTGATGTCAAAGATTTTTGAAATTCGTAAAAAAATGTCCATACATTATATATCATGTTTTGGATTTACCTTAATTGGAATGAAAAATATTTTTGAAAATTGCTTCATATTCATTGACGAGAGTATATATTTTCATGAAAAATATGATAAAAAAATAATGAAGCTATATATAAATTCAATTATGAAATTTTATTTTTTCATTATAAGGCTAAAATTCTAAATGGCAATCGTATTAAAAAACTGCCTACCATTCGTTGAAAGCGCAAAATTAATTTTCTGTATTTCATGGGGAGATATCTATTTGTTAAATATTCTTCTAGGCCAATTCTACAAATTTATTGAAAGTAAGTATTTTTCATGTAGTTGCTGTGTGGCACCTAGGCTGGCATTATGGGTTGCGCTGCTCCACTTTTCCAATTGAACCATATTTAGGTGTGGAGTCGGACTGCCTGAATACACACATGCCATAGGTACCCTTTTATAGTGTAAGCAACCATTCACACCTCATTCATACAAGGAAAAGACAAAGACAGGATACATAGGAAGTAAAAGAACATCCATACCCGAACCGGGTATTGAACACAAGACCTCTCTATACGCACTCAGGCACGCTGACCATTTGACAAGTAGGGGGAAAATATTTTTAATGGTTTTTACAATTTACACTTATGTTTGAACTAACTTTGTTAACTTTTAAAGTTTTAGTGACTATTATTTTCTTAAACATGACATTACAAAATAATAGCTAATTTCATTGAAATAAACTTTTTCTTTAAACTCAAACTGATTATAAATTGATAATAAAATTTTCCAAAGCTTTTTACTAAACATTTTTATGTATTTATAATAAACTATTTAGTTATTTCACCATTATATATGATTTTTATTTGACATGGCATTTTAAAATAGTATTCTTTACTTCTTGAAGAAATTGAAATTTAGGGTAGAGTTTTTACATTTAAGTGAAATTAATACAAAACCAATAGGTATTTATTTAAGAGAAACCACTTTCAAAATCTCAAGCAGGCAATACTTAAATTCCAATCCATTTAATAAGTATTAAGAATTGAAGGAGCAATTTCATCAAAAGCACTGTTGTGACCACCGACTCTAAATGCTCATTAATAACGACATTTAAAGTGTACCTTGTAACCGCAGTATCTGATTAACATTTTAACACTAACGCTGCAACACATTCCAGGCCTCGTGACCCGGCCTCTGAAGATTTGAATTCATTAAATACCCTCAGGGAGTGAAAGTGCATTAAATCATATGTGGCAGTTATTAGTTACTTGTGGCTGCCTGATAAAGTTGTTGCTCGAGCTGAAGATGTAGCAGCAACTTCCAAAACTTAATAGATTACTTGCAACACTGAATTCAGTGATGTATTAATAGCATTAGCGTTAGAAATTTAGATATTATATTTCCCCTTTTAGCAAACCAGTCTGGAAATTATCTGGAAATATTACTGCAGAGCGTCATGTAAATTTTAGCTTAAATAGTGCTTAAAATTTAAATTATTTACCCCTAAAGCTATTTGGTAATATTAATTCTTCTGTTAACTTGAGATTAATGGTGTGAATACACATATTGAGATACTCGAAAGTAAATTATACTCTGAGTAAATTCCTGTAAAAGGTTGATTGATTTTTTGTAATAATAATTTATAATAATAATTAATATTTTTGTGACATAATGACTCACTATTTAATCCTAAAGAACAAAATTGATTGTTATACATTAAAATAATATTATGTTACGATTATTATTAGATTTGAATTAAATTTTTTTAATGCGACAGCATTAAAATATCACTTAACAGAATAAAAGTCTAATTACTTGTATAGAAAATTAGAATTTTAATTGGAAAATTTAAGCAGGTTATTAATTTAATATTTTAGTCTTCTTATATGGGTATACTTTCTATAAGTAGCATGATATAAATTATGTTTTATTGTACGAGAGCTAATCACATACCTTTTATAAAACTATTTTAAATCAATAATTCTCAAGGTAAAGAGTAAGCAATTGAAATAGTATCTTCAGTAATTAATAAAATATGTCCTTATTATGGTGTGTGAAAGAAAATTTGGAAATATTTCAGGTTGGAGAACGTTTGTTGCATTGAAATGTATTCAGTGATAATCAAATTGCCAAAAGTTAATTTTATATACCTCCATAGTGAACTGCGACAGGTACTTTTTTACCTATAATTTGAGGAAGTAAAAAATAAATGTATAACTCACACACACACACACATAAAAACTTTGTGATGTTAAATAATATAATTTTTGCGTAGGAGAGTATCATTTTTGATTTAGAATTTGATATAGTTAAGAAATCATTAATATAGGTTAATTTTATATCTTTTCATGTTGAATACTAAAGACAAAAGATGGAATTAAATACGCGTTTCTTTATCAGAGGCAAAATATAATAAAAACACTCATTTTTTAATATGCTTATCTGAACACAAAATTCAAATTATAGACTTAACTATCAGACACTTTTTGTAACTCTTAATAGCTCATATTAACTAATATTTTGCATAATTAGCTTATGATAATGTTGTTCTTAAACATTGTAAAGCAAGATAAAATTTGTGGTTTAGGAGTCAAATATCTAGGATTTGCATAAACAAAGTAAATATTCCGCATATACAAATGTCAGTCATAAACAACAACAATGAATTCGATTTTATTATGTAATACATTAATCATCTCGGCACAGAAGTTATCAACACTCATTTAATAATTGTTAGTGATGATGGTTCGCTTAAAAACTACTAAGTATATAAGTGTAAAAGACGTATAAAGCAGCGGATATAAATATGGACAATGATATATAAGTGATAATACGCTCAAATCAGTTCAATAAAATATTTCTTTTTAGAATTCTTGCAAAAATTACTTGAATTGGGGCCATTGCAACTGCTGTAGATGGTAAAATAATTATTCTATTTAGTTTAATTGTGACTCCTCTATATTATAGCAAAAATAATCTTTGAACGCTTTCCTCAATTTATTTAGTGTATGATCATATTAATTCTACTTGTCCAAAAATATACCTTCTGATGCAAGGTATTTGATATTTGCAGTTTCGGATATTGCCATTTTTTAAATCTAGTCATTATATCATATTCTATTCGTTTCTGTCATTCGAAAATATCCTATATTTTTGCGGTATGCCGGATGCAGTTATATGATATCATGAAATTAAAGATATTTAGGGGAAAGTTTTTTTAAGATGCATCTTATACTATTTGTGCAGCTTATACTTAAGGGCCGTGGTAGCCTAGTGGTTAGGGTATCGGCCTTCCATCCGGAAGGACGGGGTTCGATTCCCAATGCCGCCAAAGACCCACCGAGTACATGCGATATACGTGGTTGTTAAATCTGTGGAATCGAAAGTCCTGTGGTCGGTCGTTGAGCAGTTACCATGGGTGAAATGGTCTGGAGAAAATTTCCTTCCCCTTCAGATCAATGTCAAAGTTTAAAGAGTGGATTATCGGGTGGTGCCATCTATCGGAGGATTTAAAAAAGAACAAAGACGTAATTTCACCTTCATAGTGCTCTGATTAAAACGAAAGACGCTCCCTATTGACTTAAATTCGCATTGCCAAAGCATAGCAAGCTTGACTTGTCCAAGTGTCATAAGCAACTACAACAACCGTTTGACTATCCGTTTCTAAAATTATCGCATTTAATAGATGTACATGTTCTCATTATACTAAATATATTTTGTTAATTTTTCAATGCAAGTAACAATACAGAAATTAAAATAATTGTTCTTATCAAAAACACAGCAACTTAGCTTAATTGTAATGTTAGTTATAAGTTTTGTATTCAATAATAAAGGAATAAAAATAAATTTCTTAAAATATCTATCGCAGACGCAACAACAAAATTGGCAGAAGAAAAATATTATATTGAATAGCAATCAAAGAGCACCTGAAAAATTTAATCAAAAAAAAGTTTCCCATTGAAAACTGACAATTTTAAGTAAAAAGTCACGAAAATATTTCAAGAAGTGTAGACTAGAAATACTGAGGAAATATTTATTGGTTAATTTTGTCATACATGACGTGTATATATATATATATATATATATATATATATATATATATATATATATATATATATATATATATATATATATATATATATATATATATATATATATATATATATAATGATTTTTGTTAATTTTCACGTATTTTTACCTTTATGACAAATTGGGAAATTTACTTCATACAAATACACAAAAATTGTGTTACTTAAAAGATTTTTTTATAGACACTTTAAAAGTCAAAACTCTCTACGATATAATTTATAAATTTATATAATAGATGTTATAAAATTTTACATTACAATATTTGTATTGCATAATTAATATTAACTTCGAAGACAAATTAGTTTTCACTGGTAGTGAAAAATTATGTACTGTGTGAAACGGCACTAAGGATTATACGAAACAGGTGCCGTATAATCCGTACGCCATATTGTAAGATTGGCGATTTTTTGGCAGATTTTCTTATGTATCTGGCAACCTTTTTTTGTTACGTCATACATATGGAGACCTATAAGAATTATGCAGAAAATTCTATTTTAGTAACCCTAGTATTTACATCACCGCGCACGTCACGATACGTCATCATGGCAGCATTTCTTCATTGCCAAAAAAATTCAGTAATTGGAATCATGGATTATACGGCACCTGTGCCGTGAAATTAATTGAAAAAGTCACTAGAATGTAGGATAGGAAGTATATAGTTCTATAATGTTGTAACTTAATAAAGATTCAAATTAATTCAATAAGATGTTAATAAGTTTAATAATTAATTACTTTAAATAAGTTGGTATTTTTATCACGTAATTAGAGAGAGAGATAGTTTTTCCATTTAATTAGTAGGTATGAATTGATTTTATCTTACATACATTTTATGAAAAATTACTATGTATAAATTGTGTAGCATTGTAAAATTTTCTAATGGAAATAGTTTAAAGTGTTATCAATTAAATATTATAAATGTTTTAATGTTCTCATCTGTAAAGATTAAATTTTTGGTTTTATTCTGTAAATTCTTTTAAATACAATGAAGAAATTTCATTATTACATTAGTATTCGTGACGGAGCGCAATGGCGGAGTGGTTAGTTTTCCTTACTTTGGTGAAGATGTTTGCGTAGTATTCAACATGAAAAGATATAAAATTAACCTGTATTAATGATTTCTTAACTATATCAAATTCTAAATCAAAAATGATACTCTCCTACGCAAACATTCCTGGATTCGAATACTGGCTTAGACATGAATATTCTTTTCTTTGTGTGTGTGTTTCACTTTTGGTGTGAAGATGGCACAACCACTGGATACCGAAATATATTAGTTGAAATATTTTGCGCATCTTGTAGTACTGAACGAGATTAAATTCCTAAGAACAGCAGCGCATTAGGAAAACAAAAAAAAGCATTAGAATTTATAAATTTCACTTGAATTAAGATTAAAAAATTCTCTTGAGTTGATATTAAATAATAAATCATCTATCTTTCGGTACACAGATTATTCTATCGTATAAAAAACCTAACATTTCTTTTAAAATTCAATGCAATTTATAGATGTATTTAAAACTTTAAAAATTAATTAAATCTTTAAAAAGTTTCTTGAATATTATTAAGTACTACATTTGAAATAATTATACAAAGAAATGCCCTAAAATTTACCCAAAAAATTTAGCTTCTTTAGGTAATTTTCTATAAGCTTCATAATAACATGAATTTTCAGAAAAATGCGTGCAAAGATTAAGTATACAAAAATACAATCTTATTTAAAAAGTAAAATTTTATTTTTATTATATATTTTACAAATACAAACAGTTTTATTATTAATGAAAACATAAAATATCGTTTGACAGTTCAGCACACAAAAAGATGAGTAAAAATTTAAATATAAGAATTAGTAAAAGGCATAATTGGCAGATTTCAATGAAATATTTCCACTTATATTAAAAAGAAATGAATACAGAATGCTTAAAAAGTTAGCCAACAATTTTTAAAAATTATTACATAATGTCTGCCACAAAACTACATAAAGTTACAATGAATAGATAAATACTTTTGTTAAGCAATTGAAACCATAAAATATACTTACCAAATTAGTTATTTTGAAAATGTCTGCTTGAATTTTCATGCTTGAAATAATCACATACAAATTTTAAATAGCTAATGAACTTTAAATACACAAACAAGGAGAACAAGTAAAGATTAATAAAATATGGTATAAATAAAATGTCACACACATAGACACAAACATAAATAAATAAATAAATAAATAAATAAATATATATATATATATATATATATATATATATATATATATATATATATATATATATATATATATATATATATATATATATATATATATATATATATATATATATATGATATTTTTTCTGTTGTTTATATTTATTTTCTTAATCACTTTTCAATGTGTAATATTTTGATATTTTATTGCTGTTAATGATTTATTTTTAATTATTTTTTAATTCTTTTACGCACATATTCCCTTCCGTTAATTTCCAACAATATTTGAATTAATTTATATTTACTTTATTCTTAATAATTTTACTTTTTTACTCTGTCACTTTTATGATGACTTTTCCTTTTTACTTTAAGATGATATGAGAAAGTATATTTGTTCTAATTTTATACAGTTAATGAGGCCCTTTCTTCGCATTCTCTTGACGAAAACTTTAATTTTTCTTGTCAATGCAGATTTTATTAAATTTAAATGTTTAAACTTTAACTTTTAATATTTTGTTCATTAAATATTCGGAAATTCTATACAATTTCTAATGATTTTATATATTTATACGCAATTAAAAAAAAGAAAGATAAAAATTAAAATCCTCACTATGCATTAAAATTATTAAATATTTTTCTGATTTGGGCATTTAATGCTGATTTATGAAAACACACCAGGAATCCCTGCTTTATTTCTTTTCATTCGTAACAACTTTCCAAACTTATTTCATTTTCGACGGCGCATAAAACAAATAGCCCTGTCCAAATGACTACTTTTATCTGGCCGAAGCTCTGAGTGGTAGATTTCGGTCGAAGAATGGGTAAACAACTTACCCTCCTTTGAAAAAGAGACAAAGCAAAAACATTTGGATGGTTATTCGCATTCCTTGGATGCCACGCCATGAATTCCTATTTGTGGAATGCCACAGAACTCCAGTGAATAACCAAAGAGAAGAAAAGTAATAATTGTTGGTTATCTTCGCCTCGCTCTTACTCTGCAACAGCTCAATAGTGTTCAATGTAATTTTCTGGAGCAGTAATAATGAATATTTCCCTCAGAGCAAATTGCGTGCAGATTTGAATTAATGGCACATGTGTTTAAGAGTTCGGAGAAGACACGCGTGCATTTATTATGAAATGTGGTCGTAAAAGTTAAGTTTAGAAATTTTGTACATTAAGGGGAGTAGATTATGGTCTGAGATTCAAAGGAATAGATTCTGAGTTATCTCAATTAATATTCTAACTTTAAGCTTAAATATAATATTTTCTTGTTGCACACATTTTATACTTTCACAAACTTTCTATAAAGCTTTATTTTCTTAATCGAATAAAATCATAATTTATAAAATTCTATGTTATGTGTTTAATTTTATTTCTTTGGGCAGTTCTATTGGCATTTATAGATTGTAATTAGATTTATATTCTAGTACTTTCTTGTTCAGAATATGAGAAGATTTAAAATAAAATTGGACCTTTTTTATGTATTTATTTTTTTCTGTTAATGAAAAAGCAATTTTTTATGACTTTAATATTGTGTATTTAAAAATACATAAAATTATTTTACGCAAATTCATCATAAGAAGAATATAAAAATTATCTCTTTTTTAAACACACACAAATATAATTCAATAGTTTTAGTGCATAATATTTCCATTCACGTTAAAACACTACACTTTTCTGTCCTTATTATTTACAATAAACTTTATTTTAAGAGCTAAAACTGTACTTTATGAATAAAATTATACTCAAGTCAATTAACTAATTTATTTAATTTAATTTTGAAATAGTATTAATTTTAAATAGAAATGAAATCAAAAATAAATTATTGTTAGCTATAATTATATCAATAATTGTGTTAAATTTTTTCAAAAATAAGTATAAATAATTTTAATTGTGTGTCATCGCAATTTTTTTAAATGTAACAAATTCTGTGCTAATCTCTTAATTCTGCTGATTTTATAAGCTTTATGGTTTATTTTATTTTCTCCTGTTAAAGAGTACAGAAGACAAAAGATTTCAAATGTGGTAAGAGCAAAGGGAAAATATCTGCAGCAATGAAATTAAAAAGTTGTTCCAAATACCCTGAAAAATGTTATCTCCATGTACCACTTGACAGCCTACAGGTGTATGGTAATTTTTTCATAAATATTTTTATCTGTCACTTAGGAAACTCAGAGAAAACGTCGATTGGCACATATCCTTACCCAGATAATCAAGTACACTTGGTGAACTATCAAAATATAATTTATAAATATTTGGCTTTGACTCTAGAAAAGAAAAAAATTCGTTATCTATACAACTTTAGCTATAACGAATTGGGAAAATAGTTTAATATTACTTAAAACATATATAATGTTTATAGAATTTAAAAAAAAGGTAAACGTAAATTAAAAATGTAGTAAATAGTAGTAAAGTGTAGTAAAATAGTGTAGTTTTGTTTTAAATTGAATATCCGATAAATTACTTCCAGATATTATCAGAAATAAATAATAAGATAAAATAGTTAAAGTAAAATTTTGAAGGGAATAAAACAAAATAGTTACATTAAATAAAACAATGGGTGTTAGGTGATGGAATTATAACCTCAAAAAGTAAACTTCTCAATGTAGTCAATCAAGAAAACAAGAGTTTAGTATATTGAAAATTTCGAATATCTAATTCAATGTCTAATGAAGAAGGATTTTTTAAGCAGGAGTGGATGCATAAATTCGAGTTTCTCTTTCTTAATTACTCGTTTCAGATTATATTATCTTGAAATCATTACTTGTTTTGATGAGGAGAAGTAAAGGCAAAAATCAGGGCAATATTAAAGGATTATTCCCCAAAATTGGTAGTGCCTAAGCGTTTAAAAGTTTCTTCCAACAGTTGGTTGGTGTCGTGTCCATTTAAAGTCAAGTCAAATTTGTCCAGTGCCAAAATCAAGGCCAAGTCCAAGTAATATTTGAAGATTATTATTTAAAATAAAAATATTATGATAAATATTAAAACATAATGATTATTTCCTGGAATATACCATGAACTATTGAATACAAATAAATAATTGAATGTAAAAAATACATAATTCACCCCATTATTTAATTTAAAACTGAAATGAAAAAAATTCTTTTTTAAAAGAAATTTGTACTATAAAATATTATTCTTTTACAGTTACTAATTCAGAAAAGGATATAAAAATGGTGGGTGAATGACTATAGAGTCCTGTGTATGCCTCTGAATGAAATGCATCTCTGAACTGAAATCATGTTTTATCTGCTGAAAGAAATTTAGTTTCTCAGCCATAGTGTCAAAAGAATATATATATATATATATATATATATATATATATATATATATATATATATATATATATATATATATATATATATATATATATATATATATATATATATATATATATATATATATATATATATATATATATTTAGGATATAATTCTTCACTTTAATAAATAATTTTTATGTGTAGATAAGTACAAATTAAACTGTAATCATAAACTTTCTATAAAAAGAGAAATACAAATGCGAAGCCCAGGTTATTTTGTAAATCGATGTACAATAATGATATAATTAAGCATTAAAGATTCCTTGAAATATCTGTCCTATTGTTTATACCCTTGTTTTAGAACAAGTAAGGCATTTCACTTATAAGAATGCAATTTAGAAATGACAGATTACATTATTTTAGTTACATTTAATCTATTGGCAAGTTGAGATTTCCCTACTGATCTAGGTTTTTCAAATATAACTGTTAATGTTTTGTGAAGACATTTTGGCTTATTTAAGACAATTAAACCGCTAAAAATAACTTATTAGCTGCAAATATGTGCAGCAATTGAATGAATGCTATTTTTCTATTTATAACAGTCATAAATAAAATATATTCATTGTTTAAAATTCAGAAATCTGCATTGGATTCATGCATTTTCGATTTCATAAATGTAATAATTTTTCGACATAAGATAACAATAAGATGATTATAATAAGATAAAAATAAAACTAAAATTTTCGATATAAGATGTTTTTAAATTCGATATAAGATAAAAATAGATATATTTTTAAGGCAAGAAATTGTTTATTAAGTTACTTCTGCTTAGAAAAATTTGTAATTGTCAAACTGATTTCCAAAATAAATCTAAAAAATGAAATTATAAAAATAATAATTCTTCCTTTAAATAATCATAATGGTAATATTCTTTACTGGAAATGAGAAATCAAAAACATCGAATATTTAAATAAATACTAAAAAAAACATTGATCGCATAAAACATAAAATTATCTCCAAATTTCAGTAATTTTTATAAAATAAATCTTATCCAATCATGCAATTAAGATTACAGAGTTCATCAAATAATTCAGCAGTAAGCACTTAAGATTTAAGTTTGTATTGTTACTCCTTTTTTTCATGAATAAAATTTCCATCCATATCGCTATGTGCCTGCAGATGAACAAAATAAATTATATCTTTCAGCAGCAAGATTTGTACAGACCCCCAGACGCCTTTTCAGAGATTAGAAAATTAAATAAAGCACATTAACCTTAATTCACTGCTCTAAAATGTACTTAAAATGTTCTAGCAATTAAGCATTCGAAGAAAATTCTTTTCTTGACTTTATTTAAATGTTGGTTCGTTAAATGCTGGATACATGTCGGAAGGAAATAAAGAATTGAAATAAAATTGAAGAAAAAAGAAAGTCATTATCAATGTTTGCTTAAGAAAAAAACATTGTGCAGTTCAAACATTTAAAGAAAAAACATGAGACCATGTATTAACTTAATTCTTTAGTAATTAACGATCGTTGAAAGGATTTTTGTTAAATATTTCACATTCCTATTGCAAAAAGTGGAATGTTTGCTGATTTGATAATAAAGATAAGGAAGTTTTTATCTGTACTAATTTAAAATCGTAAAAATAAAATGGGGATTTTTAAAGTGCATCTAGTGCAAACATTTTTTTATACACAAGAAAGTTGTATTAATAATACCATAAAATAAAAAAATTATATATCATTATAATAAATAATAATCTCTATATCAATATACATCCAATGATGATTATCGTGAATGAAGAGACCTCACTCTAAATTAAAAAAAATATCCTAAAATAATTACTAAATTTAATCCGCTAATGTGTATGCTTTTGCAGAGTGTTTAATCCTATATTAGTTTTACTTACCAAAACATTTACTATAACCTCATTATTCTCGATTCTAATTAAATTTCATACTCTCACTGAACAAATGCATTGGTTATTATTTTTTGATCTAAAATTTTACTTATTAGTATTGCATTTTTTTTCCAAAATAATAAAATAAAATATTGCAAGTAGATTGTATCTATTTAAAAATGAATCATTCAAAATATTTATTTATTAAATAAAGTAATTTCATTGTTTAAAATAATAATTCTGATTAGTTGTAATGAAAAATAAGCTAGTGTTATAGATTCATAATTTTTCATTGGGAAATAATTCAGTCTGTTAACAAAGTTTTTCTAAACTAATTCAGTTTATAAGATTAATTTTCTTGAGGATAACTGAATCAAAATGATTATGAAACTAATAAAAGGTAAAAATATATAACTGTGTATGAAAAAATATCGATTTACTTATAATGATGATATGCTTACAAGTCGTATTAATTGAAAATAGTTAAATTATAATGTAGATAATTATTTTAATGATGGGGAAATTATAAAGTAATAAAAAATGTATTCATGACAATGAAAATACAATG
Source organism: Latrodectus hesperus (assembly GCA_037975125.1). NCBI lineage: Eukaryota > Metazoa > Arthropoda > Arachnida > Araneae > Theridiidae > Latrodectus > Latrodectus hesperus. The sequence continues at coordinate 13,307,491 of CM075858.1, forward strand.
CAGGACAATATAGATTTCAGAGATCAGAATATATGTAAGCATTTTCAATAGTTGAAACTTTCATTGCTTGAGATTGAGGCAGTTATTTATTTAAAAATAGGCTAGAATTTAGCACAGTTACTTGTATCAGTTAAAATCAAAATATATTTAGATCAATATTGAATAAATTTACAATACCTATAAAATTATTAGTATTTTTCTTAAGATGCATAAAATATTACTTTTCCAGAGACACCATTGTGAAGTATAGTGTGTAGCGTTTGCTTTCATACACATAGTATATAAAAATTAGGTATGATAAGTTTTATGCAGTTAAAGATCTTCATTAATTCCGAGGATTATGTTAACTTAAAAAGATAATATTGAAATTCTTGTATTTCATAATCTTAAAATATCTAAGAGTTATTGTTTTTAACTCAATAAAATATAATATCCAGTGTAATTGTTTACTAATTTTAGAAGATTTTGATAATATTTTAAAACTTTTAAAAAATAAATATAAATTAATTAAGGAATATTGTGAATTTAATTTCAAGTAACCTTATATACAATCAATTTCTTTTCAGGAATAAGTTGGAGGAAAATCATATTGCTGGAATAAGACAAAAATATGTATTTTTATTTGAGAATAACAATCAAAAGAGTGTAAATTGTGCATAAAATTTATTGAAGCACATTTTCATAGTTTTCAAACGAATTTCTTAACTGAGCTTGTATTCAGATTTAGTGCAATTAGTTCTCCATTTCTCCAAATGGAAATGTGTGTTCGCAGATTAATAGCTATCTGAATTCTATAGAAGCATGTTTGCATGTAACTAGTATGGTGTTTGCAGGAGGAAAAAACAAACATGTGTTTCATAATAGGATGAAATAAGTATTAGGAGGAATGGGATAAATAACATTGAAATCAAGAGATTAAATCCCGTTTCAATTTCCGTTTGACACAACGCAGATTTTCAGCTGCAAAGAGTCTGGTACTTGCAAGCTTCCTACATTTGGCAAAAATGTGTTTGATATCAAGAAATAAGTAAACGCTTTGGCCTATAGTCCTATATAAAGCAACACAGACTTAAATAGACTTCCGAGTACTAACGGTCATAAGCAGTAGAGGGAACTTAACCCCCTCAGTAGGGTACAGCATAATGGTCACTCAATGCTTGAGAATAGAGGCGTGGGATGACATCATAGGTCAGTTTGACATTTCTTAACCATATTTGGTATTGTACATTTTGGAATTCCACAGCAGGGGTGGTATAAGTCTTACATTTGTTAAAAGGGGCCATATATGCAACAAAAAAACAAATGTTCGGGTATGATAAACGAATATATATATATGCCGCCCAACTTGTCTTGTGGTCAGCGTGTCTGACTGTGGATAGGGTGATCCTGGGTTCGAATCCCGGTTCGGACATCGATGTACTTTCTTTCTATCTCTAATCTGTCTTTGTCCTTTCCTTGTATGAATGTGGAGTATATATATATATATATATATATATATATATATATATATATATATATATATATATATATATATATATATATATATATATATATATATATATATATATATATATATATATATATATATATATATATATATATATATATATATATATATATATATATATATATATATATATATATATATATATATATATATATATATATATATATATATATATATATATATATATATACATATGAATGAATGTACATCACTACCTTATTTAGCTAAATGTGTAAAATCATTCATTTTTTTAAACTAAAAAGGACATTGTGGATTCTGACTTAGATTATTGAGAATGTGCTATCTTAGAAATATTTTTAACAATTTTAAGCTGCTTATATTGTTTCGTGAAAAGTAATCAATCCTATATTTACCAATTTTCATGAATTACCTTGAGCTCAATAATAGTTGAGAAATTTGTTGACAATTTTAACAGCTATAATTCGCTTAGTGATAAATAATCAATAATATATTTATACCAATTTTTTATAATAATCACAACTAATGAACCGAAATAGATTATAGGATGGTGTTACAAATTATGAATACATTAATATCTTTATTAAATATCACAAGTAATATAATTTATTTTGGATAACTTCATCAGAAAAATCCTTATATTGCAAATGTAATAGCTACAGCATGATCAGTATAAAATATAACAAACAAATATTTAGCACCGCAATATTTCTCATAACACGCTTTCAATCATTATTTGATTCTTCAAAAGAGAAAAATGCTTGTAAATGATATCAACATTTTCTTCCACAGAAACTTTTAATCAGTTTTTCCGTCATATTGTCGAAATATTATTATGATAATTTACATGTTCTAGAAAAAATAATTGCTAGTGTCTTGTGTGTTTGTATGGTTTTATAATATAAAATCGTTATTTATTTTTAAATGTTGGAATCTGTATCTCTATACAAAAATAGCATAACAGAACACTGTTTATAAAAATATAGATAACAGAGAGATACATTGTATTACAACAAATCATGTTATACAAATTATTTGAAGGCAAAGTTAAATATATACCAATATTAAACAAAACATCTTTATTTCAACACTTTAAATGATCTCATAACTTGGAGAATGTGTCTCTCCCATTGGTAGCTGTGTAATGTGGTGCATAATAAACTTATACTAATTGGGTTTCCAAGGAATGAATCTATGGTGCATTATTCGGAATTCTCGTCCACAAGATGCGAAATAAAAGTGATGTGTCATGCTTAATTTAAATAGTAAAATTACTTTCATTTGAATAGTGAAGAACACATAACGACTAAACTAAACATTATCATCCTTACAATTTCAAAACTATGCATAATAAATTTTTCTACATAAAGCAATATTCCGACTATGTGAAATAAAATTTGAAACAAACAAAATTTTAAACTTCTCTAAATTCTTTGAGATATAAATCTCAAATTCATTTATTTTAAAGTGTAAAATAAAGATATATATATATATATATATACATATATATATATATATATATATATATATATATATATATATATATATATAATATATATATATATATATATATATATATATATATATATATATATATATATATATATATATATATATATATATATATATATATATATATATATATATATATATATATATATATACAGGGTGATCCAAAAGTCAGGACGAACTTTAAAAATGAATAATTCGAAAACGAATTACGATACAAAGATGCGGTTTGCAGGAAACGGATGGAAAAAAAACCGGGTTTTGTGTGGCAATGAAAAAAATAGTTCTGTTGGCGACCAATAGATGGATTTCTGATGTAGGATTATGCAAAACAACAAACGATATAAAAAGAAGCAACTGCAGCAGGTAATGGTAGTCGAAGCTGATATGCATCGCAATGCTGTCAATAGTTGAGAAAGCCCTCTTAGTTAAACTGTTTTATAAGAATTTGGAAAGTGCCATTGCGAGCATATCGCTACATGAAGGGTATGCGAGATAGCAAAGGACCAATAACGTCTTCTGCATTGAACAAAATTGTGAAAAAATTTGAAGCTACAGGATCTTTAGCATCACGTCAAAGAAGTTGACGTTCCTCAACTGCAGCTGCTGTTGCCACGACAATGAAGCAGACGGTGCAAGCCATGTCGGCGGTTGCTGCACATTGGGAGTGCAGTGCTCGAGAAGTTTCGAGGCAGACAGGAGTGTCGTACGGAAGTGTCTGGAGAGCGCTGCGAGTAACTTTGCAACGGTATCCCTACAAGTTGCAACATAACTAAAAATTGAAACCTCCTGACTTCGACTCTCGCCGACATTTTGCGAATTTGGTCTTCAATAGGATGGAAGAGCAGCACGACTGGCTTCACACTGTGCTTTGGACAGATGAAGCACATTTCACACTCTCTGGCGCTGTTAACACCCACAATTGTCGAGTGTGGACCACAGAAAATCCACATGTATTTGTTGAGGTACCCTTGCAACAGCCTAAAGTGACAGTCTGGTGTGGCTTCACTGCTGATTTCATAATTAGTCCATTTTTTTCGAGGAAGACACACAGACAGGTTTCCTAACAGTTTCTGTCACCGGTAAGCGATATCTAGCACTGTTACAGAACAGCATTATTCCTGAACTGCAAGCGCGACAGGCTCTCCAAACAGTCACCTGTATGCAAGATGGAGCACCACCTCATATTGCTCTGCCTGTGCAACCCCTGCTACGCTCAACATTTTGGGAGGATCGTATTATCAGTTGCTACTTTAATCATGCATGGCCTCCAAGATCTCCCGATCTCACACCCTGTGACTTTTGGCTGTAGGGCATTTTGAAGTCAAAAGTGTACAGCGACCAACCGGCATCACTAGCGGCACTGAAAGATGACACCCGCCAAAATGTGTCTGCCATAACGCAACAAATGCTACTAAATTTTGTGAATGGTGTGGTGACTCGTCTCACAGCTTTACTTCTGAATGATGGACAGCACATTGAACATTTACTTTAGTAAGTACTAATTAACTGTAATTAATCTGACTTCATTAATCATTGTTTCATTTGTAAAACATCTTTTGTTGCAATAAAACACTATAGCGCCATCTGTTGGTCGCCTACAGAACTATTATTTTTTCATTGCCACACAAAACCCGGTTTCTTTTCCATCCGTTTGGTGCAAACCGCATCTTTGTATCGTGATTCGTTTTCGAATTATTCATTTTTAAAGTTCGTAATGACTTTTGGATCACCCGGTATATATATATATATATATATATATATATATATATATATATATATATATATATATATATATATATATATATATATATATATATATATATATATATATATATATATATATATATATATATATATATATATATATATATATATATATATATATATATATATATATATATATATATATATATATAGTAAATCAGGAAACAATATAACATAAATATCCGCAAATATAAAAACAGTAAAAAAAATATAAAAATGAAGAAAATATGGTCAAATATGCAAAAATAAAAAAATATGCAAACACATTTTCCCTGAAATGCACGAGTTAATTAGATTTTCGGGGGAATCGCACGACTTTTTTTATCAGATCTATTACTCAATGTGTGTCAGAAGAGAGTGTTTCTATTTCTTTTGCATTGTTGACCATATCTTCCCTGAAGGAGACATGGTCCTTATGCTTCTTATTATTTTTTCATATATTTTGTCATAAATTATATTTTTTATATTTCTAATTATATATATATATATATATATACATATATATATATATATATATATATATATATATATATATATATATATATATATATATATATATATATATATATATATATATTTTCATTATGCATCACCTTATGACCATCTGTTTTAACATAAAGATCCCAACAGGAAGTCAGTATTTTCTGTTGGAACAATCTTTCAACATGTACGAAAATTTTATTGACAATAGAAATTCTGCCTTTAAATCCTGAAAGGAATACTTGTGGCTAAATACTTTCCCCAAAGACCTTCGACCCACTGGTGTAACACTGAATTCAGTTCCAAAATAAAACTAAGAACAGTCGTTTTTGGGAATACTCTTGATGAAAAATAAAACTCTATTCGTCTCCCATAGACTGAAAAGAGAAACGTAATCTTTAAATTTTATGGCGCGGGTGCACCGCTGCTGATTTAGATTCCGAGCAACTTAAATATAAAACTGCTTTAAAACCCGAACGTAAGACTCACTATTTTATCTCTTGAAAAATGACTACAACTTGCTTTTTTTCCCCGTTTACAGAAATTCCAGTTTGTTTTTTCTCGTTTTTAAGAAGACCTTCGTATCACATGCAAAGCAGAGCGAACTGAATAAAACTTTTGAAACCAGGCCAAGTGACAGGGATTCTGGGGGGGAGAAGCATTCATCCTTTTACAACTCATGAAAATGGGATGGAGCAAAAAAAATATATATATATATTATAAAAAGTATAATCATAAAAACAAACAATGCACGTAAAACATTGTGCGGGTTGTTTTTATTTCATTTCTTCAAAAGTAAATTTGAAAGATGGGTTAAAATATTACTCTTTCGCAGATGAAGTACCATTAGCCGAAGTCCCAAAGATCTTTATACAAACGTCCCTCAACCGATAGAGGAATTTAATAGAGATTGATGAAATAAATACTCTTTCACTTGATCTTATTTTAAAGTCGTTTATTATTTTTAAAATTAAATTATGAAGACAGGCCATATTTTTATTATCTGATATGTTCTGAACGTTTCAAGAAAACGTAGTCGCCACTTCCATTCACTTAAGTCTTGCTTAAGAACATTTTACGTTCGTCGAAGTTTTTCCATAAAAGTAAACACACACACTTAATTAAAGTATAGTGAACATTTTCTTTTACCTAATATTGAAGTACACGTAAACTTACTTTAAGGCTTTTTTTGCCAATTTATTGGAGGTAAGCATAAACAATGTGAATTACCCTGAAATAACAAGTAAGTTAGTATACACAAGTAAATGTAGAAGGTAAATATACACAATGTGAAATACTAGGAAACAACAAAGCATCAAGTAATACGAAATTAAATTCAAAATTTGTTAAGTTAATTAAAATTAATATAATAATATTCACTTAAATATATTAAAATGAATAAGCAATACTTGAGAAGTTTATTTCTGTAAATCTCAAAGTGAATGAATAATTTCCGATAGCATATTGAGAGGTAATTGATTAATAGAAAGCAGATAAAAATTTGCAATTTAACGATAATTTATTAAAATTCGAACTTCTTTATTAAGTTAGATAGTGATAAAATATTACAATCTCAGTCATAGACTCACTTTAAAGTTAAAATTTCTGCTTATATACAGATTCTCATCACCATGATTTTTTTAATCTGTACGAAAGTACTGCAGTAAAATGATTGCAAAGAAATGATTCCTATATTTACTGACAACTTTCGGACACTATTATATAATTAATGACACCAGGAGAATATTTCAAACAATGGAAATATATATCTCTTTCCAACTACTTTATTCAAATTTAATAAATATTACAAAGGTGATTAAAAACCCATTAAAACATTCTCATACCTAAATATCAGCAATAAAATAAATGATGATCATATACAATAAATACTTTTATAGGATAAATTTAATTTCTGAAAAGTAGGAAGTAATGAATAAAAAATGAGGTAGTGAAAGTGAGGAAAAAATGTATGTCAGTGACTTTAAGTATACTGTAATGTCTCTATTAAAATTGGTATAAAAATAATTTTTAATAAAATAGCATAAGTTTAATTAAAAACTATAAAAATAATTTTTAATTAAACTTATGCTTTTAAAAAAGTTTTGCATAATATATAACATTTCCAATAAAATATTAAGCTATGTTTTTTATAAAATACTTTGTATGCAATATCTATGTTAATAAACTATTTTTAAATTATCCTCTGGGTCTATGTTTATGCTAATTTTGTCTATTAGATTAATTTAGATCAATTTACTTAACATATAGAAGTTTATCTTTGAGGAATTTAAAATTGATTAAGAAATTTTGTTTAACTTTGAATGAGTGTTATCTCTACGAATTTACCAAAACACTAATTTTATTTGGGGGCTTTTACATTTTCCTATAATGCTAAATAATTATTTATTATGAATCTAACTATGATGATATAATAAAATATGAACATTTAATTAGTTTTTAGAGAAGAACACTTCTATTTTGTGCCAACAAAATAATTGATTTCTTCAAAGGAATAGTTTTAAGTAATTTTTATTGATTAAAAATTAATATATTATACAATACAATAAATTTAACCTAAGAATTTCAATTTAAATACAATTAACATAACTCTCTCTAATATTTTTTCACTATATATAACTAGTGTACTAAATTAAGCATACTTTATATTACCCCATTAAAGTATATTCTATTCTAAAATTAAATAACTTTGTTCTAGTTATCAAAGCAATTTATCAACCTAAACCAAACATGTCAAATAATATAAATAAAGATAAATTATATTACATATAATATTTCTCAAATGTAAATTGATTTAATATATTAAAAGCAATTAAAGTAATTATAAAAACTAGTCAAATTACAAATTATGAAAGTGCATTTTAATAAATTTTATATTAAATTTTGTTTTGAATTTTTATATTAAGGTTAGTCCCTTGTGTAAAACAGTGGAAAATTTAATTTACAGTGAATAACTATAATTTTCTCGCATAACCAGTGTAACAGTAATAGTTACGATAACATTTTGTTTTATTAAATACTTGTAAGTGAATTAAAATGTCTATAATGTTAATTACCATATGCAATTTTAGATGGCTGTGAGATAAATAAATCATTACAAATATTGTTTTTCGTTAGAATATGTTTTAAATATTAAGTTTATCGTAATATTTATAAAATGATATTTTAAAAATTATTGTATGAACAAAAAGTATTAAGTATTAAAGTATTGTATGAATAAAAAAGTATTAAGTATTAAAGTATTGTATGAATAAAAATTGGTCGATGTAAAAATATTTTCTTAAAAAAATAATTAAAACATTTCTGAGTGTAATGAATCTTCATATTATTTCTTTCTTTTTTATGAGAGAATTTAAAATGCTTCAAATATTCATATATTTAGTAACATAGAACAAAGAGTAAATTTTTTATTAAATTCCATTTATTGCGCTTTGTTACCTATATATATATATATATATATATATATATATATATATATATATATATATATATATATATATATATATATATATATATATATATATATATATATATATATATACATATTAAATTAGTTTTTTTATTCTTTTTGAACAGCAAATTTTAAGCTTAGTTATTTACTTTTTATTAAACTGAAATATAGAAATGTATCGGAATTATACATCAAATCATTTTAGAATATTGATCACATTTGTCATTTTAAAATTAATAATTTTTAAATTGAATTGTAGGTACATTTTATCAAATGAACACATAAAGGAATTTTTATTACTTTATATTCAATTGTAATCAGAAAATATTCTTTACTTTAATACTGTTATAAACTTTAATAATTAAATTAAATAATTGTTATAAATTTTTGATCAGTAATAACATATTTGCACATTCAAATTTATAACAGGGGATTCCCATTAACGTATTCCCGTGCTGTTTCTATATTGAACAAAATATTACATAATTCCTCCATACCTTAAAATTTTAGAAAAATTAATTTTTGATAAAAGTCCTAATTTTTAAATAAACATTTTCTTTTAAGTTTTAATTTAAATATTTTATTAAATTTATAAAAAACTTTCATTTTAAATTTTCATTGATCATTAAATACTAATTGTTCGGAAGAAAGTTTATATTACTAGGTAAATTCTCGGATGCCGTGTAATGATAAAGTAAATAAAATAGTCAGGTTCTTATTTTGTAATTCCCTTTAACTTGATAAGTTTTTCATGAAAATAGTAACATAAATCACAGCCCACAAGCAGAAATAGAGAGAAATTTGAAGTATGTTTTCGGGTAAACTAATGAGACTGAGTTTTTTAGTTTTTTATGACTGAAATTCAGATTTGTCTAAGGCTTACATCAGAAATGGGGGTTAAATTTTTTTTCCTTTTAAAGCTTAATTTTTTTTCAATTTTTGCATTTTCCGAATAATAACAGAATTTAGATATTAATAACAGATATCTAAATTCTAATAATAATAACAGATTAGAATTTAATGTAAAATGCAAAAGATTAGTTTGCTGTATGCTATAGTTTGAAATATATTGATCAAACATATATATATATATATATATATATATATATATATATATATATATATATATATATATATATATATATATATATATATATATATATATATATATATATATATATATATAAGATTAAGATTACTAAGACAACAACAGAAAATGTAGCAAAGATCAGTTCTGAGAAAAATTATTTATTAATCTATTTTCACAATAGAAACATTAGCAGCGATATAAAAAACATTTCCTCAGAAATAAATCAATTAAAAAAATGATACGTTTCTTCTTTTATGATAAATGTGCTGATTAATGAATATTTAGTTCATGTAGTATTTTTGCTCATCAACATATGTTCAGACCATGTATATATAGTATGGATTTATAGTGCATACACAACATGGAAAAATGAATATACCTTTAAGCCATACATTAGATTTCCAACGTATCTTCTGTTTCCTGTTGATTAAAAAATGCTTTTCTTCTGAACGATTTGATCCGAGTTTAATGGTAAAATCTGAAGTTCTATTTCCATTCTTGCTATAAAAGAAGAAACATCCTTTTACTTAATTTCATTTACACTGATACATTTATAAAAACAATTTTTATTTGTTACACCAGGCAATCAGAATTAGTAACCAGGCAAATTAAATCTTAAGCAAACAAATTGACTTCACAAATTAAAACAACAAAATTATCTAATATGCAGAAAATTTTTTTGAGAGATCAACAATTTTTTACAACAAATTTTTTATTTACTATAAATAAATTAAAATCCTCCCAATTTTCTCTGGTCATTAACTAATTTAAGATAACTATTTGTGAACATTTTATTCGGTAAGAAAAATTTTAAATAAATAATATGTCATTAAATGGTAAAATTATTTTTTAACTTTGTTAAGAAAATTAAACCTCATATACTTAGAAAATTGTATAAGTAAAGTACAATAAAAGCGATTTGTGTTTTATTTAAATTATTAATTTTGGTAAATAATATATGAAAAAATAGTTATTGTTGTGTATAAATATTAGAAAAAAATGAAGCAACTTTATAATCTTAAAAAATGTTATAGGTTTTCATAGCATTCCTGTGATATTTGCTAAACACTATTGCATTTTACTGAACAAGGAATTAATTTTCGAGAATTATTCAGATTTGATTTGCTAACATTTTAAATATTGGTTTATACTTGAAAACATTTATCGATATTAAGTCAAAAAGTAAAATAAAGTAATGCAATATACTATTTTTGAATAATAGTTCCTCTTTAGATAAAGAAAAACATTTCAAATAATTATCGCAAGATAAGATCATTAGTAAAAAATCATTTTGCTAAGTAGTTTCCAAAATATATAATATTTTAAAATTTTCATCTTTAGAAATATCATTAGCAACTAATTTAATAACTTTCCTAATTGGCATTATTCATATATATCTATAAAATTACCATTTTAAATTACTACAGTAATTCGAATACTTTTTCAGGATAAAAATAATTATTATTTATAAAGTAATACATAAATACGCTTTTTAGTTTAAAATGTATAATTACTTTGTTAACTTTTCCATTTTGCTGAAACGTTTAATTGATACTTTATTTTGCAATATAAAATGTTGTCTCTCGAAGAACATTTGTGAGAAGATAATTACATGCTACTAAATATATGCATAAAGTAGTTTTTAAGTAAGTTTAAACCTATTTATTGTTTGAAAGAAAACCACATATATAAGCAGTTTACGTCATTATTAAAATAAATTTAAAAACATAATTATTCTTCGACAATTAGCCTGCATGAGCGGATAATTTTGAAGCATGTGCTTCCTTCACACGACTTCTTGACTTTAATGTATAAGATTATTTTTAAAATTTATATTCTTGATTAATTGTTCAACAAAAGCTTTAAAAGTGCTCCTGTAATTGTCATTAAACCTCGTATGTCTTAGATGAAAGAATTGTTAATATACAATGAAGCTTTAGATATTTGAACAAATTGAGAAAGATTCAAATATGTTAACACAAAAATGCTTATTCAAATTTAAAAACGTAGGAAAACTCAGTTTTATCTTCATAGCTCTTCCCAGATCTCAGCGGCAGTAATTGTCTTAACGAAACACTTGAGATGATTAAATGCGCAATGTGAATTCTTTTAAATGATTAGAAAATAATAAGCATTAAATCCAATCATTTTTTAAGAAAATAGTAAAATATTTTTAATGAGCAATAATTGTATAAATTTTGTAAAATAAAAAAAAATATTCTTGATAGCAAATCCCTATATTAAAGTAGCAAAGATATATACATGTAAAACAAAAATGAGGAAAACAAATTAATAGTTTGATAAAGGCTTTTAATAACAACAAAGAATGAAAAAGCACTTAATTCCAGTAGGCAAATACTTCATCCTAAATAAGATTAACATATGTCAAAATGAAATTTTACGTTCTTTTGAAAACATAAATTGTCTTTCTTTTAATCAATAGAATTGTTTAATTAGTTTCGATTAACTTTAACTAAATTAATAACGACATGAAATTCTGAGTATATATACATATATATATATATATATATATATATATATATATATATATATATATATATATATATATATATATATATATATATTATGTATATATATATATATATATATATATATATATATATATATATTATATATATATATATATATATATATATATATATATATATATATATATATATATATATATATATATATAGATATATATATATATATATATATATATATATATATATATATATATATATATATATATATATATATATATATATATATATATATATATATATATATATATATATATATATATATATATATATATATATATATATATATATATATATATATATATATATATATATATATTATATATATATATATATATATATATATATATATATATATATATATATATATAATATATATATATATATATATATATATATATATTATATATATATAATATATATATATATATATATATATATATATATATATATATATATATATATATATATATATATATATATATATATAATACATAATATATATATATATATATATATATATATATATATATATATATATATATATATATATATATATATATATATATATATATATATATATATATATAATAATATATATATATATATATAATATATATATATATATATATATATATATATATATATATATATATACATATATATATATATATATATATATATATATATATATATATATATATATATATATACATATATATATATATATATATATATATATATATATATATATATATATATATATATATATATATATATATATATATATATATATATATATATATATATATATATATATATATATATATATATATATATATATATATATATATATATATATATATATATATATATATATATATATATATATATATATATATATATATATATATATATATATACATATATATATATATATATATATATATATATATATATATATATATATATATATATATATATATATATATATATATATATATATATATATATATATATATATATATATATATATATATATATATATATATATATATATATATATATATATATATATATATATATATATATATTACACATTAATTCAAAAATTCCCGTAGACAAAAAAAAGGACTATGAGTTTTTGAAAAAAAATGTTTAGTTTTGTTCCACTATTTTTACACATAATGTGATACTTTGTTCAGATTTCTTTTTAATTTTACAATTTTCATGTGAAATAAATAACACTATCAGTGTTATTTATTTTTTTATCAATTACTGGACATGAATATACTATATATTTTATTATATAAGCAATATTAAAATATTAGTATTTTTTAGAAAACTTAACATTATTTCTTTTTTTGAAATTATTTTTCAATTTGAATTTTTGTTAAAGTGAACATGCATTTTTTAAAATTTTAAAGAATATATATTTTAATCATATAATGATAAATAAAATAATTAAAATAAAAGAATTAGAAAGCATTGCTTTGTATATTAGAGTGCTGAATGTGCTACTAAATAATATAATGAAAATATCATATCAATGTAGAATATCTCAAAATATTGCTTATTCAATTAAACAACTTATTAATACATTATTGCTTAAAATATATATTTTTAAATTCATATTATTTAAAATCACTAGTAGAAAAAGAGTCATAAATTCATCTGTAATTATTCTTTAAATACTTAAAATACAAAACATTTATAATTTTATCAAAATTAAAAAGTTGTGTGATTATGCTACAATAAGCCAAGCATTGATGTTTGAGAGATAGAGAGAATGCTGTTTAATTATTTTTTATTTTAAAACTATTGTCTGTATTTTATAAAGAAAACACCTATATAGAGAATATTTTGGAAAAGATATAAATTTTCGGTTGTTTTATTTAGATAATTAAAACAATTATAGTTCAAATTTCTCAAAATACAGAAAATATTAAAAAACGTAAGTTTGGTATTTATTTTAATAAAATTGAAAATGTAAGAAAAATTATTTATGAAGCTTTATAATTTACTAAAATATGCACTTTAACATTTAATAATATAAACTATTTTGCAATAATATAATGAATTTATGTGATTATAATTTATTGTTTCTTTTCTGTTTGTATTGCTTTAATTTTACTTTGAATTTTAAACTCATTTTCATTGGTACATTTCAAGGAGATCTTTTACCTTTGTGAAATTCAAAACAAGTAATAAATTTAATTTAATTACTATTTGAATCTGAGTACTGCTGACAAATGTTGTTGATATCGTTCACACTTTACATAAAGCAGTCGTTACTGGGTAAATCATGAAGAAAACATTGATCTTAAATGAACTCGAGGTAGTTACCTAGCCGATAAAGAAATGTGAGATTAGAGATCCATCTTGTCCTTGTTTCTTAACTAACCAGATGAACTCTGCTGCAGCCAAGTGACTTCGAAGAAGAGGGAAGCTGAAGCTCTGGAGGTACTTTAGAAGGAGAGAGAGAGCTTCCTAATCATTTGTTTGGAAGGTATATGCAAATGAAGAGGTTGAGACACGGACTGAAGAAGTTTCCACGGTCTGCATTAAGGGGTCTGGGGGAGGGAAACAGGGAAGGCAAGGGGAAATCCGAAACAACGATCGATTTCTCCTCTAATAGAGGGTTCACCAGAATGTAGAACAGCATTCAGGCGGAGAATCTTTTCAAGGATTTTATTCATTATCCGATTTTTGTTGTCCTCTGGTGCCTGGCACACGCTTCTATTTTGCATATATTCCCAATAATATCGGGTGAGAGTATTAGAAAACTCGCACGTTTTTCCTTGTTGGTCCTTAAATTAGACACTTCTAAATTAACTGCATGTGAGAATAGACTAAAAACAAATTAAATTAGATTTTCAGCTTAAAATTACTGATTTACTTTTACCTTCAATTATTGACAAGATTTAAAATCTTTGATTCTAAAATTAGGATTACTCTTAAAAGAGAAATTTCATTCATGATAGTTTTAAGACGAAAGTTTAAGATGGAAAATACCCTATCTCTCAGTAGCTTTAATTTTTAAACTTTAGTCTCAAGTTATTTAACAAAAAATAAATGAACTGCATAGACAAGTTTTATGCAAATAATTTCATTTGTTTTTATTTGAAATGCATCATGGCAATTTACAAAAATCATTAACAATTGTTAATAAAAGAATAAATAAATCATAATTTTGCTGCTCATTCATAACAAATAGATATATTTATTTAGAAATTATATTAGTTCCAATAATAGAAAATTGATATAGTCTTACGTAATTGTTTTTAAAAACGAGAAAAATTTAAATCCCTGCTTTACAAAATTTTAGTTTTGAATTCATTTTTATAATAGAGATTAGTTAAACAATATTTTGTATTTTATATGTATTAACAAAAACATGTTGCTAATATATAAACTCTGTAACTCTACAAGTTAATGAGGTCATAGTGACCCATTATAATTTGAAAAAAATATATATTTCAGTATTATTTCAAAAGTATTTCTTCTAATATTTCAAAACAAATTATCAAGTATTTATTTTTAAATATTCAAAAAAAAAACTAATGTCTTCAAAAGTTTCAATTGGTATTCCCAATGTTATTAAATGTAATGGTGCTATAAGTTATTGATATGCAGAAAACTAAAAGAAATTTAGGAAAAAAATATAACTAATCTAGTATTTATTTCCCTGATATTAACTATCAATTATTATAGTGTTCCGTCCGGAATCAATGCTCCGCTTTTAAAAAGATAAGAAGAAAGAATATTTAAAACTTATAAAAAGTGTCTTATATTTACAAAAATGATTACATACATATATATACATATATATATATATATATATATATATATATATATATATATATATATATATATATATATATATATATATATATATATATATATATTATGAATTGAAAAACAAACTTATTAATTGGTTATTTAAATATAATAAATACATTAACTTTTATAAAGAATAAAGATAACTTCAAAAATAAGATTTTTCTTAAGTAAATAAGAACTGAAGTATTGAGCACCAAAGTAATATCTTGATTAAAAAAATACAATAACTATGTAACTATTCTGGAAAAGTTATGTCTCGTACATGTATGTATACATCTATGTTGTTTAATTTTGATGACGAAAAATACAAATGTTCAATTTTTAAAAATTAGCTTTTACGAAATTGCTATTTCATTTTATTGTAATTCTAACATATAACTAAAATTTCTACACAGTAACTTAAAACCATTTCTGCGATATAGTTACGTTTATTTATTTATTTTTTCCACTGTTTCTTATAAATTTAATTTAAATTTAGTGAAGCAGTGAAAACTATTTCAGGCACTGTGTATACACCTAAGCTTCAAGTCACTTTTTTTCACTGGAATATGGAGCAAATCAGTTTTTTTTTCTCCGCTTACCAACAATATTTCAAAACTTGAGTATATCTAATTAACTGCAACCCATCTAATTTTTGATTTACAAAGTAGCTGCCATGCCGATATAGATTTTGGAATGTGATGTACTACCATTGCCTTTGAAGCACAAAATTAAACGTTCAAAATATTTTAATAAACTCTATAATTATAGTACTTCTATTCTTTTTCGTGATATAACCTCTAATCAAAATGAAAACATAGCCTTTTTTATATGGCATAACTTATGTGCTTAATTGCTACAACTGTTAAGCATCCCACTCAAAAACGTACTATTAACCTTTTGATAGATCTTCTTGGAAACCATTTCTCCGATATTTACTCCTGTTTTCAAACAAAAAATATACAAAACAGATTACATTCAGCAGATTTTGCTGAATGTAATCTCCTTTTTTGAAAACGCAGAATGATATTCCCTTCCTAACTTACACAGACAGCAGCAAAAATGAACATGGGAATGGCAGTATTTGTATTTTTGTTACAATAAAATACCTTCTAAAAGTATTAATCTTAAGATCAAATACTCAAACTGTGTTCTCTTTTCCGTTCAGAATTAACAGCCATTGAAGAGGGTCTTACGAGTGCTAATTTCTGCACAGATTATAAAGATATCTGGATTATGACGAACAATCGTAATTCTATCCAACAACTCGAAAACTGGTAGTGTATTGGTGTCACAGTCTCAACTTCTGTTCAAGCACTGCTGAAATTCATCTTGCTCATCTTGTTATAATGGACATCTACAATAGATATCTTCATGCATTGGGCTTAGTGGAAATGAAGTGACTGATGATTTGGCAAAGGAGGGAATTGTAATGGCATTAACATTTATTACCATCATTTTTTGGCGATCTGCTTAAAAATCAAATCTACCTTTGTTTCATAGGTCTGCTTTTTTTCCTTTTCATAATTAAGTGTTCATACTATTTATAATATTGCTTTCAATGCATAAAATGTTTTAATGCCAGATTTATCCTATAGAAATTGTTAACTGTCTTTTCATTGAGAGTAAATTGTTTCTATATTGTTTGTTGTATGTCTCATTATAGTTATATTTTATTTTTAACTCAGAGAAAATATTGAATGCTATTGCCTGATGTTCAACAGGGCTTAAAGCCCCTTAAAATGTTTTGTAACTTCTTGCTACCAATTTGTAAGCAAACTTTCTTTGCCTTGTTAAATGCAATGATGGTGGCGTCCTCACGGACCTCGTAGAGGTGTGGAGCACACTAGATGTTGGGGAGACGGCACCTGTTAACCTTAAGGTACAGTCCGAGGTCTCCCCACACAGTTATGTATGTATTTATGATGACAAGTAACTAGAAGGAGTACTTTACAGTGTAGTCGTGTATAGCAGACAGCTTTATGAAAAATTAGCACCTGAAATGTTTTAGAATTGACTCAGGAAACAAGATCTGACCCATGTGTAGGAAATGCAGTATCACACATTTTTTACTCCTGATATTATGCTTTGCAGCTTAGATCTTGAAAAGTGGACTCGTATTGAGGTTCATTTCTTGTTTTGGGCATTTTATTAGCGCAGGGCTTCATGAATCTGATTTAGCGTTAATGTTGATCAGATTTGATTAAAATCAACAATACCAAAAATGTCATCAAACCTTATTTAAAAGATATTATGTAAAAAATAAGAATCTTTTTGTGATTTGATATTCAAGTAAAGAACGTAAGTAATTTTTCCAAGCCCTAACTTAAATCAGAGTGAGAAAAAAAAGAGAAAAGGGACAAGAAAAGAGTAATAGTTATCTGAGCATAAACGCAAACTAGATGAAATACGTTACCCGGCTTTGAAGGTAATGAACACTTCCAAAACTCTTCCCAAATGAATTATACGACGAGAGAGGGAAATACAACTCTCTCTCTCTTTCTCAACACCATCAAAGAGCCTGAAGTGGAGAGTCATTCACGGGGCATAGTTTTTTTCCCCTTTTGCCATCCCTCGCACCGTATTCTTCTAGTGATCAATATATAATGCAGAATCATCATGGTATATTTAAAACCAGCTATAAATCATTACGTATTGTAAAATAATAGTAAAATACTCTTCTCATTAGCTGACTAAATATCCTTTTATGAATTATAAAGCTGGAACTAATAGTTGTCTTTCACATAAAGTGTGGAGTTTATTTCTGAGTAGTGTCGGTATCCGAAAAACTCTTTCTGGGCCCCTCCATCCATGAGACGCTCACTGCCAGAGCCGCCTCCCACCAGACTCTCAAAACGATTGAAAAATTTCCATCTTCTCGCAGGAAAAAAGTTGCTTATAAATTAGAGGAGATTTAAACTATTTTTTGTCAAAAATGTGTTTATTTTGGCAAATATTATCTTTTGGATATTTTCGAATGGTTTCTATAATCAATACTCTCTGATTTATTTATTTCTTCAATACTGAAATGTATATATATACATATATATATATATATATATATATATATATATATATATATATATATATATATATATATATATATATATATATATATATATATATATATATATATATATATATATATATATATATATATATGTTATTGTCGTGTGTGCCAACTAGGCTGGCAATATAGGGTGCACTGCTCCACTTTTCCAACTGAACCATATTTAGGTGTCGAGTCCGACCTCCTCAGTACACACATGCCTTAGGTACCCGTTAATAGGGTAGGCAACCAATCACAACACATTCATACAAGGAAAAGACAAAGACAGGAGAGATAGAGAGAGAAAGTACAACCATGCCCGATCCGAATGTATATATATATATATGTATATATATATGCGAAATGTATATATATATATATATATATATATATATATATATATATATATATATATATATATATATAAAGAATGATTACAAATATCATAGGCGAAAATTAAAAGATACAATAATAGATATAAAAATTGAAAAATACAAGAATAGATATAAAAATTTTAAAAATACAAGAATAGATATAACTTTTGTGCTTAGCAATATATTCAGTGCAAAAGCAACTTAAATAGAATTACTAAAATATAATTAATAGTAAATTTTTATAAAATTAAACAAAAACCAAATAGAGAATAATAGTCAAATGCTAGATGGAGAATAATACATTTAAAATACGAAATCAATCGATAATTTAAAATTTTAAGGAAAATAGAATAAAGGAAAATGGAACGAAGTACCAACATGGACAGCTTCTTTAGGTATGGCCATGTTGGTACTTCGTTCCATTTTTCTTTATTTTATTTTATTTAAAATTTTAATCTATCTATTGATTTCACATTTTCAATGTATTATTCTCCATCCAGTATTTGATTAATTTTATAAACAATTACTATTAATTATAAATATATATATATATATATATATATATATATATATATATATATATATAGTTTAGTTTTTTTTTCTTTTTGGAAATTTTGTTTCCCGATTTTTCTTAGAATATCCTAGTATGTCGAAAATAAGAAAAGCGGTTGCTAACCAACAAGAATTGCAACTCTATGGAGTCATGATTATTGTCTGTTTAAAATGTAGTTTATCATTTCACAATAATGCCTCAAACACTGACTGAAATTCAACAAGCATTCTTACTAATCTGGATGTGCTGATGTATATGTGTTTCCAATGGTCACATTGCTATGGAAAATCTAATTACCTTCCTAGGTTTAATAACATTTAAGAGGACAAATATATTGTAAAGTCATTCTTACAAAACCGCACAAAAACCTGGCAATCTCCATTACGAGAAATGAAAACAGAAAAAAATGAAATATTCCACCTTCTTTTTTTCATAATATGGTTTAGCTGCTACAGAATATTAATTTAGCACAATTGTTTTGTTTCAAATGTTGTTTTAATTGTTTCAGATCTTCGAGAAAAGTGTTTTATTCACTGCAAATGTTGGTATTAATGTCTAATTAATATCAGTATTATAATTAATCTATTGTAATCTATAATTACTATTAATATTTTAGTCATACATTAATTATTATATTTGTCGCAATGCCATGGAAAATCTTATTGCCTGCCTAGAATTAACAACACATAAGATGACAAATATGTTGTCAAGCCAATCTTGCAAAATCGCACAACCAAATCAAGGACAATTAATCAGTCATCAATTTTGCTTGCATACTTCCACTATCCATTTTAAAGTGAAACAGTTTAAATACCATTAAGTGAAGAATTTCATAATTTTCTATATAAGCACATGTTTGCATTCCGGGGAATTTTCCTAGACAGTGGTCAGCAATAATGTGTCATAACGGAGCAAACTCGTAAAACTCTCACGCACGAGCTCTGATATATATGCACTGGAAAAGATTAAACACTGCGTTGAACTATAGCATGAACTAACATCACTAGGCCATTCCCCGCCTTATTGGGGCAAAGTTTGAAGCAGAAAGAGGTTTTCGTACATTAAACAAAATAAAAATTGTGATGTTAATTCGATCAGACTGAGCTGATTAATAAATAAAATAAAATTTTCATATTCATTTTAGTAGCATATTTAATTATATTTAATTTATGTTCCTCTTCAATTTAATAATCATATTTTATGTTCCTCTTTAAACTGTGAACGAATTTCAACTTATTTAATAATCAAAGTAATTTTTGACTATATCATTCTTAGCATATAGAAACTTTGGCATATAATATGCTTTTAATTAAAAAATAAAATAAATTATTATTAAAAATTACTTTATACATACAAATAATGAATATTAAAAAATATTTAACATTCTTGCTTACATTTTATTATTTGGAGCATTTTCGCCAGCACATCAAAAGAATTCGAATATTTAAATGAAACGCCTTTGCCCCTATGAAAGCAAATCATTATAAACTGATATGTTTGTAAAAATAAAAACTTTTCGAAGTTTACTTAATTATACAAACATAGGGAAAAAATTCCAGACAAAGTCATATAAAATTAATTTTTTAGTATAAATTATTTTATTTAAAATACCATATTTTATAGAGATATTTATTATTTATTCAAGATGTTTTATAGAATTTGAGTGATTTTTGTTTTTATTAGAGAGCGCATAAGATTACGTTACGTAGAATTGTTTTTCTTGTTCTAGAAATGGCTAAAATATAAAGAAATGATTGAAAATCAAAAAATAATAGAAAAAGAAGAATATAAATTATGTTTACCAACTCAACTCATAATTTAAATCAAGAAAATTTCTTGAACATTTTTTTTTCTTTTTAGCAAATGAATTTAATCATAAATTAAAATAATCACAAAAAGGGATGTCATCTTAATATTTATTTATTTATTCGATAAAAATGAGAAGAAATTTGATTTATATTATATTAATATTTCTATTTTTAAGAAAAAAAATCACTGTCTAAAGTTATATTCAAATTTACATGAACATTTGTATTTCCACAAAATATTTATGAGTTATTGGAATATCATTATTTGTTTGGAAAATTTTTTAATCCACAAATGCTGATTAAAAAGAAAACATCAATAATTATTAAAGAATAAAAATTCCAGTTTATTCTACTTTTTTCTGTCATAAAATATAAATTTTTTATCTATAAAGAAATTTATGATTTCTCAAAGAATTCATGTTTCCATAAATTAAAAAATGAGAAAGCATCTTAATATATATTTTAAGATTGAAGATAATAAATACTAAATTTGATTCATTTCCTCTTAAATAAATATAAAACATATTACATTAACTGAAATAAGTATGCAAGTTAATTGTAATATTTGAAAATATTTTTGATTATATATTACATACAATATGTAATACATTAAAAAATTTTAATATAAAAAATATTAGTTGAATTGCTAATACTAGTCTGAATACTTTTAACTACAGTAAATATTAATGAATATGAATAGATATTTTTTTAAATTCAGTTTTTTAAATTCTGCATTCCTAAACCCATTCTTTTTGTAAATAAAATGTATTGCAATTAAAAAATGGACAATGAAAGCTTACTTAAAAATTATGATACTAAATGAGCTTGTATAGGTTTGTTTTTTTTTTATAAAAATAATGTCTATATGTGATTAAAATATTAAAAAGTGTTATTTATACTCTAGAAAAATTAGTTTTAGGAATTTTTTTCTAAAACATTTCATGCAAAGAAAAATTCATAAATATTTTAAATCAAGCTTTTAATTTTTGGGATTCTTATTCTGCAATTTGTTTTCCAGAAAAAGTATTTTTTATTAAATAAAGTTTATGTTATTTACATTGAAAAACAATGTTATTCATATGGAATTTGGCATCGAAGAATTTTTCGTACTTCATTTATGTAGTTCACAGGCCAATACGCTCCATTTCGAGAGTTTAAATGCTTTTTGTGTTTCAGAATACATATTAAGGAATAAACAAAAATTGCAATTAAATTAGTGTATTGTTGAAAAAAAATTTCATATAAACGAATGTTCCAACAAACCAAACAGGAGCAATTTCGTGTAAATTTCTTATTATAAATGTAAAATGTCAAGAGTTTGGTGCAACTTATGCCAAATTTTTCTGTATTAAACTTTTGATGATAAGTTTAACCTGTAAATATTTAATTATAATTTCTTCCTAAAATTATTGCATGAATGTACATTACAAAAAATCTCATACACTGAAATAAAGTATATTGCTTAGGTTTAGTAAATGCAAAATATATTTTCTTATTTGAAGGAATTTCTTTCTGTGAGATTTTAATGAGGTAATTGTGATTCTGTATGTGATGGATTTGCACGAATTTTCCTTTTAATCTTAAATAAACTTTTAATCTTAATTTTATTTGTTGGAGAATCCATTAATATTTTATGAGACTAAATATCACGTTTAAAGTTTAAATAGAAAAAATACTTAACTTTAATATCTGTTTCTAAAAAAAGGAAATATTATTTTTCAAGTTCCATATTTTTTCATCCATTGAGATTTATTTAAGAGGTCATTTTGAAATGAAACTATTTTTCTTTAAAATATGACAATTCATCAATTCCTTATTAATTGCAATGTTGAAATTTAAATTGATATACTATTTTCTTAAAATAAACATATTTCATTATTATCTAAACATTTAAAGGTTTTACATGCATTTAAAGGTTTTACATGCATAAGGTTTTACATGCATTTAAAGGTTTTACATGCATTAACATTTACCTTCCTTATAATTTATATTTTTATAAAATAACTATGAATGAAATTCAAAGTTATTTTATAAAAATATAAATTATAAGGAAGGTAAATGTTTTTAAGTCTTTAAATTTAATCATCTAAAAAGAACATATATATATATATATATATATATATATATATTAGAAAAACTATTCTTATATATGTTCATATGTATATACACTGGTGTGCAAAACTTAAGCAACAGGTGGTTTTCTGCCATAACTCCGCGAGAAATCATCTGAAGGACTTAAAATTCAGACATGAGACGCATCATTTTGTACTTAAAGGATGACGAAAGCACAGTTGCACAAAAATGAATACAATGCATACAGTGTGTAATCAAACAAAATTAGGCTTTATTGAAATCACAGTATCCTTGCACAAGATCATCTGTTCAAGAGGAACAATAACAAATAGATGTTCTTTAGTATGGTATATGACCTCCCCTTACTACAATGGTTGCTTCGCAGCGTCTCCCCATGCTCAGCACCAGATTGTCACACAATTCTTGCGGTAAGAGAGCTCATTCCTCAATCAGCATCTGTTTCAGTTGCTGCGTGTTCTCCGGGAGATGCAATCGTGCCACAATGCGTCTCCCTAAAGCATCCCACACATGTTCTATGGGATTTAAATCAGGAGAGTACGCTGGCCAATCCATTCCGGTGATGTCTTCACTTTCCAGTAGCTGCTGAACAGCATGAGTCTGATGTGCCCGGGCATTGTCATCCATAAAAATTAAATCTGCTCCAATGGCACCTCGGAACAGACGCACATGGGGAAGGATTACCTCCTGAAAATAGCGATCTCAGGTTACAGAACCTTTGTCAAAAACGTGGAGCTCAGTCCGCCCGTTCAGCATTATGCCTCCTCAAACGAGAACTCCAGGACCACAATAACTGTCTCTTTCCGTTATATTACTGGGATGAAACCGTGTCCCATCTCTCCAAATCAACTGGCGTTGAGAATTGCTTGTGGAACTGAAACGAATCTCATCTGTGAAGAGGACGCGACTCTATTGATCAGATGTCCAGTTTTTATGCTATTTGCACGTCTTTAAACGGTGCCGCCGATGGCAAGATATCAACGGAATGCAGCATTCGGGACAGCGGGCGAATAGGCCCCCTTTGTGAAGGCGTCTAGCTACAGTAAACCGCAACACTTGTCAGCCCGTTGCTGTACAGAGTTTCTGAGCAATGGCGCTTGCTGACTGATTTCTGGTATTTATCGCCTGCAGGACGATATAGTGGTCATCCACTGCAGTTGTTTTCCTGGGGCGGCCACCACCAACCTATCGAACAGTTTTACCTGTGGTTCTGAAGGATTTCCACTTCCGTGAAACGACATTTTTGTTGATTCCGAACTCATCATCTACACCGGTCACACTACGCCCCTCCTCCAGTTTTCCAATCACTCTTCTACGTGTGAAGTCGTCCAGGTGATTTCTTCTAACCATATTTCACGGACACACTCACTTGCACTTGAATTGAAGGTCTGTAATTGCTCCGCCGTCCTTTCTTTTATTGTAGGCTTGAACTGCGCGCGTTTTGCATACGCTCACGTCACCTCCGACGTTTTGCCACTGATATTTGCATACGTATGACCTTTCTACTGAATTGCGTTTTCATTGAACTGATCGCAAAAACTCCTTTTATGCATGCAATTTCATGGCTTTATGCTTAAAATTTTCATTGTTGCTTAAGTTTTGCACACCAGTATATATATATATATATATATATATATATATATATATATATATATATATATATATATATATATATATATATATATATATATATATATATATATATATATATATATATATATATATATATATATATATATATATATATATATATATATATATATATATATGTATATATATATATATATATATATATATATATATATATATATATATATATATATATATATATATATATATATATATATATATATATAGTTTTTCTAAAATAATTACATAAACTTATATAAAGAAACTAAGTACTAATTAAAACCATTTAGTAATAATTCTTTCCAAACAAAAATATTCATACATCATAAATATAAAGACTAGACAATCTGTAAGATTAGTTATTACGTATATTAGTTGCTGAAATTTAAGATTTTATAAAGGAAATAATTTTTCTTACAAGAATATATCTCGCCTAGGAGAGAAGATAGTATAAACATATCATCAGGATTCTTATAAAACTGTTTATTACATTTAAAAAAAGTAATGCAATTATGAACAAGAATCGCAAATTAAAAATTCAAGCAGAAATCTTAAAAAGCTAAATTTAATGAGAATAAATAAACATATTTTTAATTGTTTATCAAGATAAGCTTAACTTTCAAACTTCAGAAGTATAGTTTGGTTCACTTATAAATGATATGCCCAATAATATGTTTAATCGGAAAAAAAGAAAATGTTAATCATTCTTGCTTATTAAAATCATGTTAAATCGGCAAAAAAATTCATTAAATTATTAAAGATTTAGTGTTCTTTAAAGAGGTCTAATGGTAAAATATGCTTTGCTAAAGAGAAATGTACTTAATGAAATACATTCTAAATTGTAATCAAATAAACTATGCAGATAGATATGATTTCCATAAAATAAAATTAGCTATAATAGAATTTAAATTTTGTTGTATAAGATTAAAATCTATATAAATTAATCACTATCATGGAAACAACATTAATATATTCTTGAAATTTAATGTTAATCTCATGGCTTTAGGTAGTCTAAAACTGAAAGACACTGTACTAATTAAGAAAATGAGCAACCAGGGAAAAGAAATTGAGAAGTTTCTTTGCACTAATGACCGAGAGGACGAGGTTCTTTGCTTTCTTCCTCCCCCGCCTCATAGAATTTCCGGGGTATTCCGCCGCAGCAGAAAGAGCCCCATTCTTCTTTAGAAAGAAATCAGAGAGAAGAATTTAAAATCGCATTTCCTGGTCTGCCGTGGCACGCTAAATGATGTATCTCCCCCGTTTTCTTCCCATTTCAAGCGGTTTTAGAGTCCTGCCAAATGGCCCGATAAGTCAAAGACCATAAGGCATTCTCCAGACACTCCTCGCTTATTCGGGAAGATATCATGCCCCACTAATCCGGGAAACAGGGAGTGCGTCTCCCCTGTATTATCCTGATCCTCTACCCAGCTGTCCACCCAGATTGCCTCTGCGATTTATTTGTGATATCTACTACCGGATAAGACTTCTCGTCAAATTGAGGATTTATTTGTTGCCCTGGAATAAATGAGAGTCTTTTTTTACTAAATCTAAAAGATTAATACTGGTGCAGTTGATAAATGTAACGGTTGTTTTATTTACCAATTTAAATATTTCATGGACTTCTCTGAATTAAATCCTTTAAAAAATTCAAGTCATCTTTGAGTTAAAAAAAAATGTCGATAATTTTTTTTCTCAGCTTTCAAACTAAGCTTTAAAAATGCTGTTTTTCAAGACCATTCTTTGTATACTACCGATTTTTTATAAAAATATTTATAAAAATTTAAATGATATTTATCTTCAAATATCTCTGTCATATTCTGTGCTTAAAGTGATTTTTCTAATGAATATTATGTCCAAATATAATAAGTTTTCCTTTTATATCTTTGAGTAAAAAAAAAAATATCGATAATTTTTTTTTCGCAGCTTTCAAACTAAGCCTTAAGAATGCTGTTTTTCAAGACCATTCTTTGTATACTACCGATTTTTTATAGAAATATTTATAAAAATTTAAATGATATTTATCTTCAAATATCTCTATCATATTCTGTGTTTAAAGTGATTTTTCTAATGAATATTATGTCCAAATATAATAAGTTTGCGTTTTATATCTTTGAGTAAAAATAAAAAATTGTCGATAATTTTTTTTCGCAGCTTTCAAACTAAGCTTTAAGAATGCTGTTTTTCAAGACCATTAATTGTATACTACCGATTTTTTATAGAAATATTTATAAAAATTTAAACGATATTTATCTTCAATTATCTCTATCAGATTCTGTGTTTAAAGTGATTTTTCTAATGAATATTATGTCCAAATACAATAAGTTTGCGTTTTTCTTATTAAAAATTAAACTCCACATGTATTTTAAATCAGAGAATTGCTTAAATTATCTTCGCATTTCTAAGATAAATTTGAATCGAAAGCTAATGCCCATAATAATTAAAATGCTTAAAACTAATAAACGTCCTAAATCAGAAACATTTATAATGAATATAATTATATCAATAAAAAATTGAGATTTTTTTCATATTATATAGTATAAGATAATAAAGTAAACACCATATGCATTTGTTTATCTTAAACATGGAAAAAATATTTAAAATTCAAATTCATGTTTAAATTTACCTGAAATAAGGAAATTAACTTATTTTATTGAAATTTGACGAATTCTAAATGTAATTTACAGTTAATAGCAATTCAATTTCATAAGATAAGACCATAAAATAAAAATGGAATAGCACTACTAAACGATAAAAGTTTGATTTTTGATATAAACCACAAATGTTTTAGTTTTATGAAGTATTAAAAATGTTTTGATCTTTACATACATGTAACTTTTTAATTTAATTTTTAAAATATTCTAAGAATTTAAAAAATAATTAAATATTTTATACGCTAGAATTAATAGATTAAAAATGCATATACTGCATTATAAAATCATTTCCCTTTTTGGTTTTAAATATAAAAGTTATAAAATTATTTTAAAAGAAATAATTTATAATTGTTCACAATTTTATAGCTTGAAAAATGCTTATTTAAATTTTGTTTTTATCTTCCTTTTATCTAAAAAAAGTATAATATACAAAAATAAAATTTTTTGAACTAGAGTAACATTTCTTTAACTATTAATATGAAACTTTATATTCAAAAGTCAGTTCAAGAGAAAGAATTTAAAATAGATGGAAAGAATATTTCACTTTTATAGCTCTAGTTATGAAATAGAATTTGATAATCTATAATTTGAAGTTATAAGTCTTCGATAAAAAAATAAAGAAATATTTCGAAGCAAATCTATGAATCCAATTTCCGGATTTTTCTGAATAAAATTCTCACTCTATATTCAATCTGCTTTATCTTTCATGCTGATCAATGCGCCAAATGCTTCGAATCGAACTCTGCTTTAAGGAAATATTTCACAGATATTTCAATATTCCCAATCATCATGTCAAATTTTTCGTAAGTGATTCACAAAAGATGAAGTTCTCTCCAAATTATTGGGCTACGGAGTAAATGATTATTGGAAAAATGGTGAAACTTTTTCTTACTATATTGCATAAATAACGCTCAAAATGATGTTTTAAAAGTTTTGATCAAATTTTTCTGCATCGGAAAATAGGTAGAAAGTCGAGGGTTCAGAAATTTTACTATTCATTTCAAGTCATCAAAAAAGATGACATTTTTATGAAAATGGAGGAGTGATGCGAGTGAAATTGATGAAAGAAATAAAACTGAATATAAAATTTTTGTATTTTCATAAATATGTTTCCAATTCAAGACTAATACTTTTTGACGAGAAAGAACTTGTATTGTAACTGTTAAAAACCTAATTTATAGTGATTGAGAGCTCAAATATGTCAGAAAAAATTTAAAACATTTATTCAGTTTGTGTGTTCCTTAAAATAAGCTTTTTATAAGTTATATAAATTTAAATAGAAAAATTTATTTCGTGAAATATGTTTTTATTAACATCAATTCAATAATTACGTACAGTTTAAATATTAAAGCAATGAAAGCTACAGTTCAGAAAATATTTATTAAATAATGTTGATATTAATGAGAAAAAATTTTAAAAAAAAACTCCCAAAGAAATTGATAGTTGAGATTTGCTCGAACTCCATTATTGTTGCATATTTATTCATCAATTTAATTAATATCATTATAAATATATAGGCAAAATATTAATAATATTGGTTCAGATTTGACCCTGCTTATTTAAATCAAAATATTTTTTGTATTTTTAATTTTATTAAAAATTTAATTTTTTTCGTATATTGTGTATAGGTAGTCAGAGGAAACTTTATAAAGGTGAAATAAGAAGTTTGCTTCACAAAACGGGATAATCTCAAAATGGAATTTTCAAACAAATATTCCAATTTTTAAACGAAAAACATTTTCATACTAAGGAGAATTTTATGCTCTTCTTCAATAATGTAAAGCTTCTTTGATGCGAAAGTGTAAGATAGATAAAATAATTTTTCTTATTCAGATGCTATAGTGGTTAGAACATCCGACTTCCGCCCTGAAGAGCGAGTTTTCATTCCCGATGCACTCAAAGGCACGCCGAGTACATGCGATATACTTGCGCGTTACATCTGTGAAATCGAATGTCCTGTGGTCGGTCGTTGTGCAGTTATTATAGGTGTAATGGTCTGGTAAAAATTTCCTCCCCCTGCAGATCAATGTCAAAAGTGAGGGCGTGGATCCTCTGGTGATTGCATCTATCGTAGGAGTATAGAGTTTTGAGTGAACTTAAAAGCAATATATATATATATATATATGTGGGTGGTGGGACTAATCCCCATCTGGTCTAGTTCCACTAGACCAGATCCATGAGATCATAGATAGCCAAAAAGTCCAAAAGCAGATGTGGACTTTTCACAGCCTCCTCACGAGAAAATCCCATGCACTTCAAGATGTGTTGCGGACAAAACGGAGCATTGTAGTATTCGGAGCATGACGGGTATTTTCTTTACTCGGGGTATTTTCTAGTACTCGGGGTATTTTCTTTCACCGTCCTCAATGATCATACATTTCAAGTGGCCAGTAGAAAGTCGAGACAGTATCGTCTGATGTACTCTGGAGCCCTTAAATATTGTGGCGGCTCCAGGATGTCTCTGGAAGTACCAAGGGTGAGCAGGAGGGTCAGCCCAGCTTTTAGAAGTAAGTTGTTTAGTAATGGAAGAGATCTCTGATGATGTTAGTTCCATTCGATCTTCCGGTATAGATATATATATATATATATATATATATATATATATATATATATATATATATATATATATTATATAATTAAGCTTTTAAAATTTTACTTCTATTTTACATTTGAATCTTCTGGTTAAGCTATAATTATTTTTACTGTTGCAAAAATAATACATTATTTTTACCGTATGTAAATGAAATTAAAATACATAAAACCATCAAAAATTTACTTGTGACTGAATTAAATCTTGAATAACAATCTTAATATTAAATAAGGGGAAAATATTCATTATATTATTAATTATATAATTCAATAAAAATATAATCTCAGAGATTATTATTTTAATTACTCTATAAATTCAAGGTTCATTTATTATAGCCTTATTTTTATTCGTAATCAAAATAAAGTGTAAAATAGTGAATTTTATATAGTGTGCAATATTATCTTAAATAATTTAATACAACTCCAAGGAATGTTCTCACAGTAGCAATAGCATAAAATCTGTGAAAAATTAATAAAATCATATTCAAGGTACATGGATATTTTCCAATAAATAAAAACACTTAAAAATAAATTGCCCTTATGTTTTACTTTAAAAATATTTCTTTAAACTTCTTTTAACATGATTTATAAGACAAAAATGAATAAAAGTTGGTTACAGAAAATATTTTAAATTAAGCAAGCGATAAAATGTATAGGAAGTTATACTCCAAAAATTACAGGAACGACAAATCCAGGAAATGTTTTATTCAATCATATTACTTTTATTCTAACTAGAACAAAAGAATTTATCTACAAATTTAATAAAGATGGCTCTTCTTTGTCTGTAATTCAAATGAATATCACAAGACAAGTTTTATTTCTCATGTTATAATATAAGTTATTATCTTGTTAAATGAATATATTTTGGCTTAATTACAATTAATATAGAGTACATCAAAATACAGATTTATATGATTATACTTTTCATTATAAAACTTAATATTCTAGGTGCAGAAAATTTGAAATTGCGGAATTATAACACTTAATATTTCTATGAAAAGTATTCAAAAATGAATACAAAATAATATTTGTTTTGTTGAGAAAAAACTTCAAAAAAGAATACTGATATTTTTTTAAGATTTTTTCGTTTTCTTAAAAACAATTCAGGAGTAATTGTCATTTTGTTTTTAATAATTGTCCTACAGCACACAAATTGGTATTTATTTAAAGAAATGCGTAAGAGTCTTGTAATATTTTTTTTTAAAAAAATAAGTATATATAGTGTTTTTTTTAAATTTGATCAATCCCTATCCAAGATCCAATTTGCTTTTAATTCTGCCGACCAACTTGTCTAGTAGTCAGCGTGCCTGACTGCAGATAAGGAGGTCCTGGGTTTGAATCCCGGTTCGGGCATGGATGTACTTTCTCTCTCTATCTATCCTGTCTTTGTCCTTTCCTTGTATGAATGTGGAGTGAATGGTTGCCTACCCTATAAACGGATCCCTATAGCATGTGTTTATTGAGGAAGTCGGACTCCACACCAAAATAGGGTTCAGTTGAAAAAGTGGACCTGCGCACCCCATATTGCCAGCCTAGCTGGCACATGACAACAACAATAGCTACTATATTTACTTTTACGACAGGGTTTGCAGAATTTTCTGGGTCAGGAGCTACTTTCAATTGTTTATTTGTTACACTTCGTCTTCCTTGACGATCAGGGTTTAAAAAAGTAAATTTTTAGCAGAGGACCATAAAAACTAGCATCAATAATCATCTTGTGTTAATTTAGTGGTCCACCAATCACTGGCATTCCCATTAATTGTATTATATTGCTAAATTATACTTTAATATATGCCGACCAACTTGTCTAGTGGTCAGCGTGCCTGACTACGGATAAGGAGGTCCTGGGTTCCAATCCCGGTTCGGGCATGGATTTACTTTCTCTCTCTATCTATCCTTTTCCTTGTACCCTTTCCTTTCCTTTCCCTTTCCTTGTATGAATGTGTTGTGAATGGTTGCCTACCCTATAAATGGGTACCTATAGCATGTGTGTAGAGCAAAGTCGTACTTTCACCTTCATGGTGCTCTGATTAAAACGAAAGACGTTCCCAATCGACTTAAATCCATAGCATAGGCATAGCGAGCTTGGCTTGTCCAAGTGTCATTAGTAAACAACAACAACAGATATAATTCTAAATAGTAAATTCTATCATTTTTTATTTACATTCCATCATCTGCTGCCTCTACAAATAATATTTTAAAATTAATACTCAGAGTTTTAATATTTTTTAATTTACTAGTAATATTTCACGCCCTTTAATTTGAAATAAGTGATTTTAATCTAAAACAATTTAATCTAAAATAGATGAATAGCATAGCTAACTTGTAAACTCATCCAAGTTGTGTTATGTTAAACATGTAAACATATGATTGACATTTAACAAGAAATAAAAATTAATAGCAAAAATATATACTTCTTAACAATAAAGGAAATGAATTCTCTAATAACGCTGATAGATCTATAAAATCTAAATATATATTTAAGCCTTTGAATAGTAGAACTAGAATAGAAATATTGCATTTAATTTTAATTTATGATACGTACAAAAATATAAATTGTTAAAGTCTTTTAAATATAATTAGCTTTTATAATAATCATGACATTAAAATATTATGTGTTGAACATATATTTCACTCTAGGAAGGAGCTATCATAACAAGATTTTCTTTCTTCAAATGCTATTTTTATTAGGAACACAGAGAAACTGATATTTCTTGTAAATGTAAATCTAGAATTATTTCTCACTAAAAAAGTCTATTTGAAGCTCTTTTTACAGAAGTTAAATAGTTAATGTATATTCTTGTCACGTTTCTCTCGCACAATTTACGTTATACAAGGTTACTTGCTTTTACGTGTGAAGCAAACACCGATTAAACACTATTTTAAGGCAGTAAGTTAATGTAAATGTAGCATTTTTTTTTTGAAAAAAAATTATTCCGGATTTTAATTAGTATTGATGTAATATTTTGAAGATTTTTTTCAAAATTAAGTTCTGACTTTTATTATTTGCTAAGTATAGAAATTCTTAAGACAAAAATATATTGAAATATTTATACATAAAATTAAATCTTATTTTGATGTAGTCGTGTTAAAAATGTACCTAAATAAGGATTTATCTTCACCCCTGAAATTTAAAGAGGATTTAAGATTATACGCTTTCTATATATTGTACAATTTATATTACAATTTCTAAATTGTAATTGGCAACAGTGAAAAATAGTTTTATAGATATTATAGTCGGATGTTTTATATATATATATATATATATATATATATATATATATATATATATATATATATATATATATATATATATATATATATGTATATATCTATATATATATATATATATATATATATATATATATATATATATATATATATATATATATATATATATATATATATATATATATATATATATATATATATATATATATATATATATATATATATATATATATATATATATATATCTTAATCTAAGAAGACCCAGAGGGGGAAAATAATCTTAATAACTAAGATTATAATTCAAGGCCGATGATGAGATCAGTTTTCCGTCATTGTCTGTAATGTCACATTTAAAGCTACCTACATTAATACTAATATTATACTTAGTGTTTATTGGATATAAATTTAAAATTAATATTAAGAATGTAAATAACACTAATATTACTTGCTGGTTTGGATAAGTAAACACAATGTTTCGATAATTAGTTGTGCTTCTTATAAATCTTTATGTAAAGAAATGTAAGAACGAATGATTTCAAAAAATTATATTTTTACACCATATACACCACATATTTTTACACCAACATGATATATTTATTAAAATCTCTTAAATGCGTTTATAAATTTATAAAAATAGAATATATGGTCTGTGTAATTCATATTTATTAAGAAAATTATGTGTTATTTTATTAACACACCTAACAAATATATATATATACATACACTTGTTTCATTGTGTATGCAATTTAAATACGATTTGACATGAATATTGTTGTTTATTTTTCAGTGGGACCTGGTATGTTCCAAAAAGTGGTTTCCAATTATTTTGTTAACGGCATTTAATACTTCAGGTTTTATTGGTCAGTGCATATGCATTCTTATAGCAAAAAAGTAAGTTTTATATTATTTTCTAATTTATTAATTTTTATTTATTAATTCTAATTTATTAATTTTAAAAACTATAAAATAATTTTTAAAATATTTATTAATGTTTTCTATAATATTTATTTTAAATTTTTATATTAATGTCTTATACTATTTATCAATAGTATAAAAAATGTTTAAAAATATTTTTATAAAACAAGCAATTAAAGCAAACATCTCTTCAAAATATTATTACTTAAAATAACTAGAATAGTATTTAAAAATTTTTGTGTTTGAAAAATTAATATATTTTAATTAATTTTGTATACATATTTACCATCAAAATTTTGTTTCCAACAATACCTGATCACAGTTATGAGAATAGAGAGATCAATATTTTTAGTTTGAAAATTTCTCTGAATTTATTTAACTGTTGTACAAGAATTGTAGTATATATTGTGATATTTTCTGCAGCTATTTATTTAAAATTATTTAAGTAACTTTAGGCTAGTTATTGTATAAGACCAAATGACGAACAAACAATGAAATAGAAAAAAATTTTTAGTAGTACTAAACTCTAATTTTTGTATTTTTCTTGAATTTTAATTTAATTATTTATTGAGACAATTAATCAGGAGATTTTTATATTGTCAAAACAGTATTTTGTCGTTAGCAACATTGCTGTGAAAACCACCATGAATGCCGTACAATGCAGGGTCCCAAATTTTGAGCTTGGTGATAATTTTGGCGGATTTTATTATGCATCTGGCAACCTGGTTTTTATGAAATCATAGGTATGGAAACCTATGAGAATTATGCAAAAAATTCTATTTTAGCAACCTTAGTATTTACGTCATCAAACACGTCATAATACCTCATCTAGGCAACAATTCTTCATCGCCAAAAAAATTCAGAGGTTGCACATCCCGGATGGCATCTGTGTTAAAAACTTCATGTCTGTGAGGATGCGACATTTTCCTATAGTAAAACAATCAAAGTAACTGAATTACTAATAGTAATTATGTTAACATTTTATGTGGAATACACATCTCATAGAAATAATTCTAAGTACTTTTTTCAAACCACAAGTATGTCATTTAGAATCTTCTTTGAGTTAAGATATAGTTAATTATTTTTATTGTATAGATTTAGTCATTTGAATCTGAGATTATTAAGTCCATTTTAATTTGAAAATTTGTTTGCAAAAATACAGGATTTTCGTTTTATACATGCGATTGATAGAAAAAATGCTTTAAATTAATTATTTAAACTAAGTTTTCATTTATTTAAAATTTAGGTTTTATTTCAATGTCCTTTAGTATTTTTTGCAATTTAGATGCGACAACACCATTATTACAGTTCAAAGTTGGTAATCAAACAAATGAATGCGAAGACATCTATTTATCCTAACTTTTACATAGATTTTGCAAAAAAATATAGAGCTATATGCATTTAATTTATAAAATGAATTAGATGTTTAGATCTAGATCCTCTTACTCTTTGCGTTCATTTGCTACTTTAGATACATTTTAATGACTTTTTACTTTGATTAAATTCCCACAGCATACATATACTCAAACAAACACTTTATCTTTCAAAATCTTCACTTTTCTTATTTTAATTTCATTTAACTTCGTTTCAAGTGACTTAGTTGAAATTAAAATGCAGATGAAAATAATTCTGTGAAATAAATGAGAATTGTAAATAGCTTAGGATTAATTAGTTAAAGTTAGTAATTGGATATTTTTATGCAAAAAATAAATGAAGAAAAATATTTTACGTTTATGATTTAAAATATATATATAATTAATTATGAAATAATGTTTTAGAGGAGAAAAATATTAAATCATTACGAAACATCTAGAAAACAATAATGCGAAAGGAATGAAATAAAAATATGTGTTTTAACACAATATCCTTCTGAATCATTACAAAAATCTTTACAATCATGTTATTAATTCAAATATGCTATATTTTGTGAAAGTTTATAAAACAATGGAAAACGTAAGTAATTTAATTTCCCGCAATATGCAACCTTGTTCACGATTGTTTAAGATGGCAGATCAAGATTCCAACTGTACCAATTGTTGCCAGATACAAAGTACTTGTTTTAAATACATTTATAATAAAACCTTTCAGATGGTGTGTTTGTAGTTTAAAGATATTTTTTGCAATAGCTAAATAAATTCATTTACTACAATAATTATTTAACCAGTTGAATACACTAATGTGATAATTAATATTCATTAAATAATTGTGCTCAGATGCAACTAATAGATCCATTTTTATATTATTAAATAACTTATTTCAAAAATAAAATAAAATTTATATTATCTATAAATTTATAAAATAATAAAATAAAATTTATAATATCGATAAATTTATAATATAATAAAATAAAATTTATATTTGAAATGCTATATAGGAAAATTTCCTTTTAAAGAAACTATAACATATACATCCAATCTGGAAATCAAACAACATTAAGCTAATAATTATTTATAAAGTTTTAACTAAATACAGACTTTAAAATATTTTAATTATTACATTAATCTTTTTATTTTTGGAATTTTCCTTATCTTATTAAATTTTAATAATTTTCCTTCCAAGTGAGTCCATGTCTCCACTTGCATATTGTCCAATTTGTTATTAAAATTTGTATATATTCTTCATTTTAAGAACTATAATTGATCTAATTCATAAGTAAATATCTTTTTCTGGTAATTTATAAAGAATTAAACTTAAGCGTAAATAAAAATTTCCCTATTCAATCAATTTACATGCTTTTGTTGTTAAAGAAATAGGTAACAAATTATCTTAGAATATTTTTCTAAGAAAATAAATTCTTGATACGTAATATAACTTATTTTTTACTATTAGTCATAAAATGCTTGAATAAAGTTTTCTTGAATATTTTTTTATCTTTTTAAAATAACTATAATTTTAAGTATATTTTTGTTTCATTTCACATTATTCAAACGTCAATTTTTAAAGGTTTGTATTCTGCTTTCTCATATAATAAATGCATTTTTTTGTAAATCAACATAAAACTTTGATATCATTTTTTAAAAAAAATGATGTATTATAAATATAGAGAACTTTCAAATAAAAACTGATTTATTTATCTATATTGAAATTACTGAAATTTAATAAAAAAATTATATAAATATATTTTATTTATTTATAAAGATACTCTAATATAATTATTTTTATTTTTAAGCATTACTTAAGGATTAATTTTGATCATAATATATTCTGAAATTTTAAAATAAACAAGCACATTAGACCAATAAATAGTTAAACTAATTGCATCTAGTTTCATGTTGTGAGAACAATTCGTAACGTGCATTAAATTTTTACAAGCAATATGTCTAGAACATGATTTGAAAAAATCTGAAATGAATTTAAAGGGATATTTAAATGATAGCAAAATTTCTCGAAACTCTTCTTGTATTTTTTTATTTATTTCAATTAAAAATATAATACACTTTTAAATTTATCTATGGAAAAAAATCTGACTATGGCAATCTTAACTTTTTTAAAATGCCTGATTTTTAAAATGAGAATATTATCAACTATTTATGAGAAATCAAGAAAAGCAATTTACTTAATGAATATTAATATTCTTTACAATAGCTTTCAGTTATCAGGCAGCTATCTTAGCTGTTCCCAAATTCCCTTTCTATCAGTTTGAATTAGAGACATAACATATCAGATTTTTTTAAATTTATTTAAATGTAGAAGTCTCTCTGGCAATACGATTCAGCAGCACGAATCATCAAATTTTGGAGCTCATATAATATAATTATTTGTAATATCCTTTCTATGTACAGGAAAAGTTTAATTGTTTCCCCGTTAAAACAGATCTCATATCTCACTGGATCTGGTTAATATAGATCACAACCTTTTATAAGTAACTTAACAACATGTTGTACATCTCCAATGGATTAAATCTCATGTAAGTATTAGTGGTTATGAGACCGCAGATTGACTGCCCAAAGAGGGCAGTGAGGAAGATACGCCTATTGATTCATCACTTACATATCAGGAACTATACTCTAATGAAAAATCTAGACTTAATTCAATATGGCAAATTCCACCAACACACCAATAGTACGAACATCTCTTGGAATTCTTCTGGATACAAAATGTGACCGAATATCTCAGACTGCCTTGGCCAGATTCTCAAGTGGACGTCTAAAATGTTTATCGTTTAATCGTGGTACAAAAATGTATCCCACTTGTAAAAAATGCTGTGAACATCCGGCCTCACTGAAACATATTCTGGATTGCGTCGGACTTTCTTAGGAAGATTTATCCTCAAGTCCCTTGCTAGTCATTGACTTTCTAACTGTCAACAATTTAATGGAGTTGACAAATGTCAGATCTTTAAAGAGGATAAGCCAACAACAACATAAGTAACTTAATGACCTTAAACACAAATATATTTCTGCATCTGTATCCGCTATTCTATCACTATTTAATTTTACGGTCAAGAAGACAAATGCTATTTATATCGTCAATTGTGATTGTTATAGGTATTGATTCCTTAGCTCTAGGAACCTAATAATGATTTTTTTGTAAATTCAATTATGTGTTTCTCTTCTATAATATATCTGTTAAATAAATATCATACTGTTGTTTTTACTATGTTTACTAGGCAAAAAGTGTAATTCCATAATTTTAAAAAAGATTATTTTTTTATTTTAGATTTGGAAAAAGAGTTCTTTTCTTTGGTGCTCTTGTTTTACAAAGTGCCGGTGGCGTGGCAACAGCATTTTCTCCTAATTTCATTAGCTTCGCTATTTTCAGATGTTTGGTAGGACTCACTGTCCCAGGGATTTTAATTGCACCATCATCATTAGGTAGAAATTCTTATTATATCTAATTATAAATCATACATAATTTTACTGTATCGTTTTAATAATGGAATTATATAGTAAACTGTTTAGATTTTAATGCTTATGGCCTTAGTTACATTTTTTAAAGTTAATAAAGTCCTTTTATGTAGACTGAAATATTGTTCATAAATATATGATTGTGAAAATTATAATTTTGAGTAAAGTAAAATATTGAAGTAAATAATTTTAAGCACATAAAATATTTGATTGTTTCATTCAAATACCGTGAGAAAATTCTATCGTAAAAGGAAATTATATCTATTAAATTTGTAAAGTAGCTAAATAATCTAATTTAATATACATTGGCCTCTAAAATTTAATGAACAACGTGTGTGTTTTCACCTAATTTGTAAATGAATAATCTAAAAACGCCAAATGTGACTAACATGCGCAAAATACAGGTATGTGTTGATAAAAACGTAAGCGTTTACATGAGAAAAACTCATTAATAATTTTCAACATAAAAATCTAGCTGAAAAAATAAATTCTAGAAAAAAGAATAATCATAGATTTATGTGGCAAAATATCATAGAAACATAACAATAAGGAGTTGTAATAAGGGGTATGCCCACCACTGGTGAATGCATTGTTGGCAATGACATTCCGTGCTGTTAACTATGTTGTCAGTTACCGAATGAGAAGCGATGCTCAGATACTGAGTTAACAATTTTCAAGCTTCTTGGAGGAGGACTTAAGGCAGAAACAAGTCAACTACGATAGATTCAGAGATGATGTAAGGGATTTAGTTCCAGAGATCTTTCGCTAAAAAACAAGAGTTTCGACAAATTCCTCGATAGCTACAGCTTGGTGATTTCGTTCGTTATCATTTATTCGAATGAAATCATTTAAAATTGTACCGGTATATGGGTGCACCAAAAAATAGATTAAGGTTCTCATCCCTACATCTCAATCAGTCACAGTTCCTCCATGGAATACCTGCAGGTCAGAGTGACCAACGAGTGAGATTCTTGCCCAAGCCATTATTGCACCACGGTGGTAACTGTGTCTTTCTACAGTGTTGGATTGATGGTATCTTTTGATTTGTTCCAACAAGACCAGCACTCATCAGGAATCACTATTCCGTGGGAAGTTAACTATTCTGTAAAAAGTATCGTAACGTATCACTGACATAGCTGCCTGGTCCCGGAAATGCGTTCTCTTGCGCTAGTTAAGCAGTCCATTTACTACTTGTCTGGTGATGGAGACAGAAACAATTGATTACATTAAGATAGAGACGCCATACGAGGGGATATTCTTCAACATGATGAACCATGAAGACCATGAAGACCATGAAGAGTAGTCTGCAACAAGATGTGGCACAGAAAATTTTTAAAAAGCATTTCTGTGCTTCAGTCAAGAGCATAAGTGCTTCTGACCGAAAGAACTATAAGATGGTCTTTCGTACGTGTTGTAGCACGTGGTCGGAAAAACTTGGAGCATGCAAGTGTGAAATTAAACAATATTCTTCATTAAAAAAACAAGTAATAGATTAATAAATTTGTTATAAAAATAAATTCTTTATTACTTAAAAATGGAAATTAAATTTAACAACTATTAATGCTTTTTTAATGTTTAAAAATTTATGTAAGAAGAATTTGTATTTAACAGACTGAAAAATTGACAAATATTTCATATTACTCCCTACTCAATACAATTAAACATGCAGAATTTTTTTAACCTAACTATTATGCATTGAAGTGATATAAAAAATGAATTTGAATCATGATAACTGGAAAACAAAAGATAATGCTAAGCAACTCACCAGGAAAGAATAAAAAGATAAATTATATGGTGTACTATAATCTCCAATTCTAGGGAATGGTTACAAACCAAGGTGATATTAAATAACGAAGCATATGCATTTAAATCCATACATTTTAATATATATATATATATATATATATATATATATATATATATATATATATATATATATATATATATATATATATATATATATATATATATATATATATATATATATATATATATATATATATATATATATATATATATATATATATATATATATATATATATATATATATATATATATACATATATATATATATATATATATATATATATATATATATATATATATATATATATATATATATATATATATATATATAATATATATACATATATATATATATATATATATATATATATATATATATATATATATATATATGGATATGTATATCTATCTCATGAAGGAGCTATTTACATTGCTTTCTATTATAATAATCAAGTGTTATTATAATAACAATAAATCATGAGAATATATATAAAAAATATAAATTTTGAAGCAGGTCTAAAGACATAATAGTTTAAAGTATTGCTTGTACACTTTAAATCACCTAACAAAGTTTATATATAAATAATTGCACTTTTCATGTGTCGAGTTTCATTACCAAATTTCTTTAGTTGAATTTTTCATGTAGTTTCTGGTAATAGTTAACATCAATTAACTTTTTTCAGCATTTGAACTGAGCGGAATTAAACTACATCCAAAGATCAGCATTCTGTGCTCTGCATCCCGAAGTCTTGGGTTGGCTCTGCTTTCAGGAATCGTTTTATTTGTTGGCGATTGGTCAAACTTAGCCCTAGCATCATCAGTTCCTTTTTTAACATTTTTACTTTATTATTGGTAAGTTTCACTAAAAGGACTTCGTTTGATTTTTATTAATTACTATAAGCTTGCTAATTTTGAAATGCTTCTATAAATGTAAAAGGAGTATTAAAATAAAATGTAGTTTGAAATATACATTTAATATTTTAAGTTAGTATTATATACATATACATACATATATATATATATATATATATATATATATATATATATATATATATATATATATATATATATATATATATATATATATATATATATATATATATATATATATATATATATATAATTATAATTTTAATTAAGTTATTTATGAATTTCAGGGTAAAAATTACTGCACATATATAATAAAAAATTCTGAAAAAATGTATATTTGTTTAACTGAGCAACATATGTATTAGTTGTATGTGTGCGTATTATTAAATAGCTCCCTCGCAATTTTCATTATATGTGTCGTAATAAATACGATAATCATGGTAAGCATGTGAACTTATCCTAAGAGTATTGAGATTAACATGTAAAAACGTATAATAAAGCTATATTTAATTGTATAAATAAATATTCTTAACAATAAAAAAAAATAAATAGTCACGCTTATTTTGAAAATTTTGGTATTTTTGAATATCAAGTATTCTCATTTATTATTTCATTCAGCTATATCAATTAATCAGTGTTAAATATGATGATATTTTGATCACTAAGAATCAGTGGATCTATTTGTACTCATCATTTTAATAGAAAATAATTCCAATGTTTAATATGATCTATATTAATTTATTAAAAGTTTATAATTGAAAAGTATTTAACTTTATAACATAGAAGAAATAGTATTGATCATAAAGATTTGTTTTCCGCTATAAATTTTGGAAGCAATTCTACACTTGTAATAACTGACTTGAAAAGTCTTGTAATTGTACAATAAAACAACTACTCAACATTTACGTCGCAATAACTAAGATTGCTATAGTATTAAATCTTATGTTTAATAGCTTGCATCATATCTCGTAAAAAACATATTAAAACTTTGGATTAATAATTTTGAGTTTAAAAATAAACTACATTCAAGAAATATTTGCGTTAAGATAAATGAGTTCTTCAATGAAATCATTCTTTGTGGATATAAAATTATTTTAATTCCATGTGTTTTACGAGTTAATATTTTAACTTTATCCTCTATATTTTGGTAGGAAACTTTTTTTCAAATTTAAAATAGGTAAAGATATTTTATCTCTTTATTCATTAACTAGTATTTCTTTTGAGACAAATGTTCATAAGAAAATCAAGGCAAATTATGAAAACCAATTTATTTTGTAACATTTATAATGTTAGTTATATTTCCAAAAAATTTATGTATATATATATATATATATATATATATATATATATATATATATATATATATATATATATATATATATATATATATATATATATATATATATATATATATATATATATATATATATATTGAAATGTTTGGTTTGTT
Organism: Latrodectus hesperus; assembly: GCA_037975125.1. Lineage (NCBI taxonomy): Eukaryota > Metazoa > Arthropoda > Arachnida > Araneae > Theridiidae > Latrodectus > Latrodectus hesperus. The sequence continues at coordinate 13,351,524 of CM075858.1, forward strand.
TGTCGCTCAACGGTCATTTTTTGCAAACGAGGGCTAATTAGACCGGGACCTACGGTTTAAAGTGGAATTTGAACCACTACAAACATCCATGCCCAAGGTGGGATTCGAACCCACGAACTGTTGAACGGAAGGCAAGAGCGCTAACCCGTCGGTTGCCATCTCGGCATCACTAAAAGGACTTCGTTTGATTTTTATTAATTATTATAAGCTTGCTTATTTTGAAGTGCTCCCATAAATATAAAAGGAATATTAAAATAAAATATAATTTGAAATATATAATTCAATATTTTAAGTTTGTATTATGTATATATATATATATATATATATATATATATATATATATATATATATATATCTACACAGCATGCTCGAATATGAAGGTGGGTGATTAATTCTTATTCTATATCAATTTTCAATAGCTATTAAATTGACAAAAAACAGTATTTTTTTTACTTCTTAGTAGCACATTCGCTTTTGAAAAAAATTTCCCAAAGGACCGTCACAAAAGCACAGTTTTGTTTCAAAATCAGCAAAGAGACTTGGGACTGTCAAGAACATAGATGTTCCATTAGTTTTTTTTTTCAGTGTCTTAGAACACAACAAAAAAGCCGAAAGTTAACCAATCAAATGCTTAAAATTCTTTACTTTTTCCCCTAAAGACAACACTGAAAAAGTGCAGTTCTTCCAGAAACTTTACTATTGTTTTCAAAGAATATTTTAATAAGGTTTTCCAACCTTTCTTTCTATATTATCCTTGTAGTTGAATTAGTACATAGAAATTATGATAACTAAATGTTCATTATCACAAAAATTATAGTATGCAAAGCTTAATTGTTAGACACACCATTATAAATAATTGTATGATTAATGTTTATAGAAAACGTGTTTCAATGTTAATATTTATAAATAAGTATTTTCTTATGAACCTAAGCGTTTTGTGTAATGCATAGAATACTCCACTGTGTTCAAGAAAATTAAAATATAAATAATAATAAAATCTTATTTTTTTCATTACTTCTGCACCAGAATTGATTAAAAAATAAAAACAATGTAAGAAAATTTCCGTTTTCTTTTTATAAATTAAGTGTGTGCTCAAGAAATTTACATCTTTATCTTTAGCACCAAAAAAATGACACTTATAGTTATTATGCGATATGTGTGTTGTAAAATATATACTAGGAAATAACTTTGTGCATTAATTCTCCTACACTTTAAATAATGTTTGTACAAGGAAATCAAAAGCATACATATTCAATTTAAAGTAACTTTATTACTTTCTATAATTTTTACAGTAAATATAGCATCAAAATTTTTTATTGGGTTACTTGATCTATTTATCAAGCTAAGATCATTTTAAAGCAAGATTTCTCCAATAAAAATGTATTATATAGTTTAAACACATTCAAATCTTTTACAAGTATTCATAATTCAGATAAGAATAAACAAGGCATTTAGGTATTCCTATCTTAGATGAGTAGATATAATAATTACGCTTCCTTAAAACCTAAATCTAAATTTACTTATGTTATTTTTATACGTTTTCTTTTGTTTATCACCATCTATCCTTCATACATCTAAAAAGATGTATATTATTTTGAGTAGATTTATAGCTATTTTGGGTGTTCATTCATAAAAATTACGTCAAATTTATACATTTTAAGGGACTTTGCATAGGTATTAGGTAAAGGCAACTTTGTCAATTTTATTTGCTGATATTCATTTTAATAAATAATACACCTCTTTTTCATAAATTAAATATATTTATTTAAATATTTAATGTACTTACGCTAGTACAATTACTAAAGCAGTTACTTGTATTTAAGTAATAAGCTATAAATACTTAAGTAAGTATTTGTACTTGATTTAATACACGCACTCTTACATATACATGCTTTTCAGTAAGCAAATGCCCAAAATTTAAATGTAGACCCATGGAAAACACTTTTGAAAATTGCAGTGATTTATATTTTCAATAATTAAATAGAATTATTTAAATATTTATTGTACTTATGCAATTATATGTACTTAAGTAAGTACTTGTACTTATTTAAGTACACAAGACATAATTAAAAAATACAGAATATAAATGAATGTTAAATACAAAACGCGTATTAAACTAAAGTTCATTCCTATATTTTTACGATGGCATCTATAATATAAAGAAATGTTGTTTCATAATCACATTTGAAAATAATGAATAATTTCAAAATACTACAACAAAGATATTATTCAAAACTATTACTTTATAAGATGGAGATAAACAACATAGCAGAACAAAATTTAAAAATGCTAATATCATTCTTTATTAGTTTAATTTTTTAATCAGAAGAATAGATAAACAATGCAAAACAACTTTTAAAAATTAAAAACTTTTGTTAAATTTGAAACAATACGTCTTCGTATTTTCAATGAAACACATTCTTCACAGAATTGCAGACGGAATATTTGTTTCTTACGCACTTTAACAATTATCATTAATTTCAGATGCAAGAGGAAGTAAAATTTAATGCTGCCCTTTAATTAATTTACGATTTTTATTAGAAATAAAGCATAATTGGGAGAAGTTTTCGTTTAAAATTTAATTAAGCAGAAAAATGTTTCTCAAAGCTTGGAAGGCGTACTCTGATCATTACTTATCTTAATTACGCTGCATGTTTTAAACGAAGAATAGTTTTTGTTTCCTTTTGAGATTCAATTAGATGCAAAAACTAATTGCATTCCAGAAAATAAAATTAAAAAATAAGCAAGCAAACATAGCTGTTCAATTTCGTAAAATGTTAAAGCATGTTTTGTTTCTATTGTATAGCGGTACTAGAGTTGATGAATGAGTATGTTTACTTTTAACAACATTATAAAGTCAATATTTATTACTTTAGTTTTCAGATTGAGAATTTCTTTTTTAAATTAACTTTAATATTTTTTGCAGTTTAAGTTCAGCTTTAAATCTTATTGAGATCGATTTCTTGTTCTAATAATTAGATTTAGATACGTACCTTAATAGTATAAAATTAATAATAAATCATTTTATCTCTCTGTCCTATACTCCTGCAATCCACACATGTATTAAAATTTTTCTGCTCGTTAAAATTAGTAATATCTTCATTTAAAAGAAAACAACAGATAAAAAGTATTTTAATCTATTGATCGTAAACTATCACATCTCATAAATTCCTAAGAATTTGCATGATTTCTTAAAATTTACAATGAAAGCATTTTTCTTTATTCTGCTCAAAATGTTTAACAATACACGTAACACAAATACCATTAAAAACAACAAAATAAGGAATATATTAAATAAATTAAAAATGTATGAAAATTATTTTAGTAAAATATGGCATATGTATGTATACAAACATATGTACATATAAAACAATTTGTAGAGTTACTGCACACACACATTAAAATATTTTTTCATGAAAAATTATTTTTACAATCATCTTGATTTTATTCAGTACTAAGCAGTACACTCAGTACCAATTAACTCTATAATGAAGTTTATTTTCATGTAATTTAATTTTTTACATTCAATTTCATATCCTATGTTTTGAGTGCTGATGCTTTGTGTGTTTACACGCTCATACCAATGTCTTACCATTTTCTTGAATATTTAAATAACAGAATAAGTTTCAACATTTTTTGCTTCTAAGCTTTTATGTGACTTGAAAAAGGAAAATGGATGTTATAAAATGCTTTATAAATATTGTAGACATTTTATACCTTGCTCACTAATAAATTAAATGTAACAACTTATGTTTTCTCCATTTTGATTATATTACAAAATTCAAAGTTTTAATAACATACAAGTAAGGTAGTTTTTTTAATAAAAAGAGAGACTCTTAGGATGCACAGTTGGTGTTAGAATAGATTAGCGTAAAACTGGTGCTACTGATGGTACACTCGATTGCTACATTAAAGAGGCAAATGCCTCTCTAATATATTAAAGAACTTAAAATACCAAAGTGTTTTAGGCATATTAGCTTTGTAGCTTCTTTTTTGTTCATTTTTCAAACGGCGGGCATTGAGGGTTGAACCCTATGCCACAACAAGGCCAGAAATTCCTACTCATTTGTCGTTACCCAGCGGGCACCTGTGAACCAAATCACGGAGGCGAGTAGCGTTACCCGCGTCATACCACCACAAACCCGTTTATAGGGTGGGCCACATTCATACATCATCACGGAAGAAAGGATAGAGAAACACAGAGAGAACAGAGAAAGAAAGTAACATCCATGCCCGAACCGGGATTCGAAACCAGGACCCACAGCTCAGGAGTCAGGAGCACTAACCACTCAGCCATTGGTCGGCAGCTTCTTTTTGTGAGCAAGCAGAAAACTTTCAGTGCAGTAAATAACCCGTATTTAATAAAATAGACCTCTATGCTGTAGACATGCTGCACAATACAAACATACATAGCGTTGTATACGAGTCCCGGAGTGTACCTGCAGGTTAACTGGTTTGGAATAGTCACCCATCACACCAAGTGCCTCATTATTTTGAACCACTGTCAATTGACGAGATCACATCGGAGCTGGCACCCTTCTCACCAAAACCATACCACACCACCGGAATATCTTTGGACGTCACATATTAATAATGGACACGCCGCCAACCCGCGGAGAAATAGCAATCTAGTGAGGGAGAATGTGGTCACCCTCTCAATCAATGTCCTCGGCAAATGATGCTGCATCTTAACGGAAATCGGCATAAAGCTACAGAGCCACTGGAGCTCTAAGACATTTCCTGAAGGACAGTGAGCGAGGCACAGTACAGTAAAACAAGCGAAAAACAACATTGCGACATCTTTATAATGCTAAAAATCGAATTACATTTGATAATAATAGCGGTAAGCCAACCGATGGCTGAGTAGTTAGCGTTACTGACTCCTAAGGTGTTGGGCCCGGGTTCGATTCCCGGTTCGGGCATGGATGTTTCTTTCCTTCTCTGTTCTCTCTGTGTTTCTCTGTTCTATCTTCTGTGATGTTGTATGAATGTGACCCGCCCTATAAAAGGGTTTGTGGTGGTATGGCGCGGGTAATGCTAATCGCCTCCGTGACTTGGTTCACAGGTTCCAGCTGGGTAACGACAAATGAGTAGCAGTTTCTGGCCTTGTTGTGGCATAGGGTTCAACCCTCAAGTGCCCGCCATTGGAAAAAATATAATAATAGAGGCAAGAATTAATGATTTCATGAGGTATAACACGTCTGACACCTCTGCTGTTTAAGATTGAGGATATTCAAAAGTAATACTCTTTTGACTTAGATTTGTCTGGCAACAGGGAAAGCGAAAATTAGAATACGCTCCTTATTTTTTGATTTAGATTCATTATTTTTGTTTGAATAAATATGTAAATATTTATTCAAAAATAAAAAAATTCGCAAAAGAATTAAAATTCATTATTAAAGTTTAAAATTTAGAAAGTTGCTTTGAGTCCACTTTTAAAAGGAACTGTATGTTTTTAATCGTTTTAATAAGTTTGACACGAATTTTAAAATATATTACAGCAATTACGTTCTACTGCTGAAGAGCTAGAAAGCATCATAATAATTTGATTTTTTTTTTTTTACAAAAGAGCGTTTTATTTTAATTTTATCGACGAATATGAATTGCTGTAACTTCCTTATAAGCATTTTAAACAAATTATTTTAAATGTATCTTTTTTAAAATAAAACATAAAAAACTAATAAGGGCTTATAAAAACAGTTAATTCTATTTTGATATTATTTTATTCCCTATTTTAATGCTCAGAGATACAGTTATGAAAAAAAATCCAGTGCATATTTTTGTTTTTATATTTGAAAGAAACCCATTTATCAATGTCAGCTCCCCCAGACAAAATATGAATGAGGTTATCATCTGAATAAATGACTTAAGATGTGGTGGAAGTTTTAAAGAATTTAGGAACTTAGAAAAAAAATGGCCAGGTTGAAGAATTTGGAAATAGCAAATATTTCATTCAAAAAAAAATCAAATTAAATATTATCTTTGTATATTCCTTACATTATTAGCTCTGTATTCTTTTTATAACATTAATAGTACTCAAGCTTTGAATTTAGTATTTTTAATACAACTATTGTATTTTCAACCTTTGGTAATAAAAATAATTGGATCCTCTGATTGTTATTTACAAATTTATACAATCAGATAAATATGCATAATTCTTGGATGTTTTAATGTATTTCAAACTAAATCCTTAAAACAATTGAAATTTTCATTTATTATAATACGTCGACCAATGGCTGAGTGATTAGTGCTCCTGATTCCTGAGCTGTGCGTCCTGGGTTCGAATCCCGGTTTGGGCATGGATGTTACTTTTTTTCCTGTTCTCTCTGTGTTTCTCTATCCTTTCTTCCGTGTTGATGTATGAATGTGGCCCACCCTATAAACAGGTTTGTGGTGGTAGGACGTGGGTAACGCTACTCGCCTCCGTGACTTGGTTCACAGGTGACCGCTGGGTAACGACATATAAGTAGCAGTTTCTGGCCTTGTTGTGACATACGATTCAAGCCTCAAGTGCCCGCCGTTGGAAAAAATTTATTATAATACATTAACCTACCAAATTTTAATTTGTTTATGCTATACAATATATTAGGATATATATATATATATAAATATTAGGATATATATATACATAATTATTTATTAAATTTTAATTGAAAGAACTTGTCTGCATTTGTCTATATAAACAAATGAATTCAACCGCTGTACAGTCCATATGTTGTTGTTGTCGACTGCCAGCTAGGTTGGCAATATATGGTGCGCTGCTTAACTTTTTCAATTGAACCATATTTTGGTGCGTAGTCCGACTTCTTCAGTACACATATGCCATAGGGACCCGTTTACAGGGTAGGCAACCATTCACACCTCATTCATACAAGGAAAGGATAAAAACAGGATAGATAGAGAGAGAAAGTACATCCCTTCCAGAACTGGGATTCGAACCCAAGACCTCCCTATCCGTAGTCAGGGACTCTGACCACTATACATGGCGGGCGTCTCCAGTTCATATAAACAAGTGAATTTACCAGCAATTATATTGATTGATAAAACGATTATTTACCATACAAATATTGTTGATAAAATATTAAAATTTCACAACAGTATAATAGGAAAAAATTCTAAACTCTTTTATTTGCATCATGTATTACGAAATTTTAATTATAAGTTAATTTTTTACGGATAACTTCAATAACTATGCAACTCATTTTATTATATAGTTTATATTTATTAAATGATCGCACAAGCCTACTTCCAATAAACATTTCATTTAATGCGATTATTAAAATGTGCGTCAGTTCAAAACTATGAAAAGGAAATATACTAAATAATGAGTATAAAAATGTGTTTTGGGGAAGGTTTATAATGTGTCCTTAAAATTAAGAAGTTTAATTGAAACTGGTATAACGTACAATATAGTATATGCCAATTTCTGTGAAAGTAAATCAGAAATAAGTTTTATATACATGTATAATAAGTATCATTAACGGATAAAGGAGTTATTCTGCTTTAGAATAAACTTACCCTAATTCTTGAAATTAAGACTTTTGAAAAAACGTCATTGATTTAAACTATAATAAAATGCGTGCTTTTTGGAAAGAAATTTAATTCTGAATTGCAAATAAATTGCTTAATACGGTGTTTCTGTCAATCTAACAGAAAATTGCTGATTTTTCAAGCCCTACTTCATTTGTACAAATAAAAGTGTAAATATCATTTACATTTAAAGTAAATATTCTTGGATAAGTTATTAAATAATATGAATTTTAATAAAGTGACAGTTTTTTGTAAATTTTCTCACTCGAATTTTATATTTTTTTTTTTTTTTTTTTTACAAATATTTGAATAAATTAAACAGTTATTCAGGTCAAAATTATATGACGTCAATTCCAGTAAGATATGATTGCATGTTTCCTACTTTCAAAATGTTTCTTGTGTCTTTAAATTATATTATGAATCGAGCGCATATTAAATAAAAATCTGGTCAATTATTCTATGCAAACGATATAAACATTTCAAAATATGTTTTTCTTTTTCAATTTTTCAAAACATTCTGTTTCCTTAAATAATTATTTAACACATATTGTACTCTTAATCAAACAGAAGGGGAACTTTTGTTTGCAATTGATTCCGTTTTAATATACAGGAAAATAAATTGGTCAACGCTGTTGCAAGACGAGCGACTATTGTATGTTTTACATCTGAACTCACATATTTAGAGTTATTCTCGAGTTAAAAGACTCAAAAAAATAAAGAAAAATGGACAATACTTCAGTCTTGCAAAAGGTTACAAAAGATCATGACTTTCACTATCTCTTTCTTGCTGAAGCAAGCCTACACATGCGTGCCTCGACTTATCAGTTGGCACTTGAAAAGTGTCACATAAACTGGACGCTACAAGAAATTTTCTTTTGCCCTAAATGCCAGCAAAAACTGTCATCACCTCATCTCACCTTAGACTGTCTTAAGCAGGACTAAGAAGATATATACAACTGTCCATTTCATGCATCGTAATTCACTGATTTTAACTGTTTCATTAATCTTGTCTGACGGAGATTAGAAACTACAACGTCGGCGATATTTACAATTGCATATTTTTTTTTCCAACGGCAGGAACATGAGGGTTGAACCCTATGTCAAAACAAGGCCAGAAACTGCTACTCATTTGTCGTTACCCAACGGACACCTGTGAACCAAGTCACGGAGGTGAGTAGCGTTACCCGCGCCATACCACCACAAATACGTTATAGGGTGGGCCACATTCATACATCAATACGGAAGAAAGGCTAGAGAAACACAGAGAGAACAGAGAAAGAAACATTCATGCAAGAACCGGGATTCGAATACAGGAACCACAGCTCAGGAGTCAGGAGCGCTAACCACTCAGCCATCGGTCGGCGCATATTAATTATGATACCATTTGTAAATATATTTTATTAAATTTATTGAAATAAGAATAATTTAATTTTTATAAATATTTAAAATTCATATTTTAACTTTCCTTAATTAATTATATATCAATACTTTAATGACGCATATAATTTATATCTTTTTTATTAATTTAATGACACTTAAACTATTAGAGTTTCACAATACAATAAAGACTTTTTTTGTCTTTTTAATCTCAATTTTGTGAGTGTGTGAGATATTTTCTACAGGACAAGATTTCCATATTTTATTTTTAAAAAAAATATGACGCATATATATAATTATTAGTGAAATAAATACATATTAATTAATTATTTTTTAAAACTGAATTTTAATATACTAACAATTATGAGCACATTTCTGAATGATAAAATGATTTAGGTATTTTATTTAAAATAATGAACGGAAGATAATTCTTATGTAAAAAAATGAGGTTATAATTGTGTCATATAAATTCTTTGCATTTGGATGAACACAATAGAGCAACATCTGGTGACGACAGTAAGTAACACAATACCTTTTGCGTCTTTCCAGCATTGTTGTGAAGAAAAATAAAAAAAAGCTTTTCACAAAGGTTTTCTTTTCCTTATAGTCTTTTCGTTTTAAAAAGTAAAAAATATAGTAAGCTAACAAGCAGAGGTTATAACACAGCGAGTCAGCAAAAAAGTTTAACGATGGACGGTCATTAACTTTTGTCTCGTTCTGCGTTGAGTGTATTTTGTTTCCAACCCTTAAACTTGGTTCTTAAATATTTTTTTACAAAATAAAATACTACATATTTAAAATATTTTCATAGTTCAAAGTAAAATAAAAGACTATCATTTTTTTCCTGATTAAGGCTTTTAAAACATTTTAGATTATATTTAATTTCGTGGAAAATGTTGCGTAAGTTTTAAGTCTTATCTTCTACATAAACTCTAACACGTATAATTTTTTATTGCATGGTATAAAAGAATTGGAACATAACCCTTTATTTATCACGCATACAAAATATTATGAAGCAAACACATGCACTAAATACTAAACACATGAAATATATGCTTTCAATGAATATGTGATTTGCTTTTTTAGAAGTTACTAATTGAATTTAGCAAAATCTGCTGATTTTTATCAAATTTATATTAAAGTTCATTAGATTTCAGGTAACAACAGCATTATTTTTAACATTAAACAGATAATTTTAATAAGATAATAAATACAGATTGCAAATGGTTTATAATGCAATTTAAAAAATTAAATGTGTACGAAAATGTATCCGGTAAATATATATGAAGCAAAAAATATTAATCTCAAACAGAATATATTATTCAAGGATTAAAAATCATTAACAATTCTAGAAATTACTAAAACACTTCTCATAAAAAATAATTTTCTCGTAAAAAATATGCGTTGAAATACATAAATATTTATGACATTTTATGTATGCAATTATTCATAAATAGAAAATCATTGAAAATTGATTAGCTCTAGAAATTACTAAAACACTTCTGATAAAAAAATAAATTTCTATTGCTAAATATTCGTTTCAATATGTAAATATTTGATGACGTTTTTATCTATGTAAATAGTCCTAAATAAAAAATCTCTGAAAATTAATTAGCCGAGCTGGTAGCCGAATGGTTAGCGCTCTTGCCTTCGGTTCAACAGTTCGTGGGTTCGAATCCCTCCTTGGGTATGGATGTTTGTAGTGGTTCGGAATCCACTTTAAACCGTAAGTCCCGGTCTAATTAGCCCTCGTGTGCAAAAAATGACCGTTGAGCGAAAAACAAACCAAACCAAACTGAAAAATTAATTAGCCCTGGAAATTACTACAACACTTCTCATAAAATTTAATTTTCCCATTACTAAATAGTCGTTGACATATGTAAGTATTTTATGACATATTATTTATGAAAATATTTTTTACCCATGATTTAATAACTTTAGTGTATTTAGATCTTATGAAAGTCTATTCAGTGCGTTAAATATTTGATATATCTCATAGTTTAATATATTTTGTACTTTTCCATTACACCCCTACTTTTGATCCTGAAGGAATATCATGTTTTTTCACAGAGAAGCGAAAATAATAAAGCGTAGATCCGATGATTTTATTGGCTCAAAATTTTATTTTAAATTTAATATATACTAAATCGAATTTTTTTGTGCAAAAATTGACTATAAAGAGATAAATAGTAGTAAACAAACTAAATACTAAACAAAGCGAAAGCTTTTTACTTCCAAAGATCGCTTGATGTTGATTTTGTCGGTTAAAAGAAGGATTACGGTCACAAATCACTAAAGGCAAAAAACAGCTAAATACAGCAAAATTTAATTTTGTCTCATTTGAAAAAGGTACTTTTGCATATTGCTTACGCAATCGATCACCAAAGCGATTGCTAAGCCATTTTCGCCAAAAATAAACATTGGAACTTAAATGAGTTTTATCCATAATTTATAATTATTTTGTTTATAAAATGTAAATAAAATCTTTCTACTATTTTTTTATCAATTTCTAAAAACGTAAACGTATGGATGATGCAAATGGATTACTTATGACGACAATTTACGATTTTTTTCTTTCCGGTTTCGGCGACTGTCAAAAGCAGGTTTATAATGAAAAAGTACTCGTTTTTTAAATGTTTTTCATTCAACGAAAATTCCTTACAACTTAAATATACCTTCGTGTGTTTATCAATATTTCAGTTGTGGTTAAAGTTGCATTTGTGAAAATTACTTATAAATGTTAAGTTGTACCTCGTGATTCCATGAACCATAATCGAGCAGTTTGTTAGGGTTTTTCCAGAATCACCGAAATGGCTGCTGGCCACTGGGAAGTATGAAGAAACTGGAAGGTTGCTCAGGAACATCGCTGCCACCAATGGCAAGTGTCTGTCACCGGACTACGTCGTGAATTTGAAAGTAAGTATGAACATTTAAGAGAAACGTTTTTAAATCAAAAATATTACATGCGATATTATAAAGAAAAAAACTCTTGCTAACATGTTTAAAATAATTTAATGAAAAGTGTCTAAGATATATTCTTTTGGTGAATTTGTTTTTTTAGGATACCTTACAAAATCGCTAATGAAGCTCCTTTGCTTTATGATTCGAAATATTGAAGTTCCAAAGTTAATAAATAGTGAATTTATTTGATAGTATATGAGAGCTCTAGTAGCTCAGTAGCTTCACGCCGCTTTCATTTGCCGCGGGTAACCACGGTACACTCTCCTTCACTGGGTTGCTTGAACTCCGTGTGTTGGGGACGTGTCCACGTTAATATGTGACTTCCAAAGTCCTTCCGCTGGTGTGGCGTGGATGTGGAGAGGAGGGTGCCAGCTCAGGTATGGCCTCGTCACCTGACCGTGGTTCAAAATTACGAGGCACCTTAAATAGGGGAAAAAAGTACTTTCACCTTCTTGGTGCTCTGATCCAAGCGAAAGACGTTTTCTATTGACTTAATTCGTACTGCCAAAGACATAGTGATCTTGGAATGTCCAAGTGTCATATGCAACAACATTTGCTAGTATTTTTTTATCGATCATTCTTAGTTTTGTCAAAGGAAATTAGCTAAAAATTTCAGAGATAATTTTTTTTCTCAAGATATGAAAATAGATGGTTCTTTCATATGAAAAGCAGGATGTATTATATTATGTAACAGGTAAATAAGTTACTACAATTTAAATTTGAAGTCCATTGGCTTAGTCACGCTTCCAAGTCAAACGTTCTAGATTTGATTCTCGGGTTGGCAAGGTCGACTCAGTTTTTCAGTGGGTCGATAAACCGTATACCAAGTGCATGCTTGGGAACTAAACACTGAGGATTTCGCGTTAGGCTGACCATTTAGACGGGACATAAGTCCACACCCTAGGGCTCTCGGTCAGGATAACAGAGAGGCACTGTCGACCTTGGCCCACATGGGCTTTCTTGCAACAGAGTTTAGTTTAGTTTAATTTAGTTTAGCTACAATTTAAATTTGCCGACTGATGGCTGAGTGGTTAGCGTTCCTGACTCCTGAGCTGGGGTTCCCCGGTTTGAATCCCGATTAAGGCATGGGTGTTAATTTCTTTCTCTGCTTTCTCCGTGTTTCTCTGTCCTGTCTTTGTGATGATGTATGAATGTGGCCCACCCTATAAACGGGTTTGTGATGATATGACGCGGGTAACAATAGTCGTCTCCGTGACTTGGTTCACAGGTACCCGCTGGGTAACGACAAATGAGTAGCAGTTTCTGGCCTTGTTGTAGCATAGGTTTCGTCACCCAAGTGTGCCCGCCATTGGAATAAAAAAATTAAAAATAACAAATTTTGATTTTGAATCTATTCGTTACAAAATCATTTAAACTCATGAGTAAGTGTGCATTATGTAACTGTAATTAATTATTATTAAAGTGCAAAATTTCTCCAAAAATATTGCAAATCGAAGGCAATCAAAATAATATATTTCAATTGATCCTGGACTGCGATATAATTGATGTGTTTTAGTTACAAAAATAACACGCTAATTTGGACGATGTTATGAGGTGATATAATCAAGTGTTAATATAAATCATACATAGTATAATTAAAATATATTAAGAAGTAAATTAAATTCCAAATAACAACAGCACGTGTAACTCATTAACTTAGAAAATAGATACTTAAACTTTAAAATATTTGTTTTATGAATAGTCAAGGGCATTTCTTTTTAAGAGGCTGATTTTCATACTTTTATCTTTTTATAATGGGATTTTATATTGTACACTTTCGTTCAAAAAGTCATTAAATATATTTGCGTGATAAAATCATGAAGTTATAATGTTTTAATATTTTACATGAATCCATATGAAAACAAAAAAGCTCTAGTTACATTAAGACTTTTAAATGATATTTGAAGAAACTATCATTTTCATTAAACTTGAAGAAAAACTGGTAAAATCCTGGGAGAGCATACACCCTTGGTGACTAACTGAAAAAGAAGCGCCAACCAGAACGAAAATTTCAGGAATAGTTTGATTTACCATATCTAGAGTATAGAAGTAGGGTTATCAAGCTTGACACAAGCCACAATTGTCGCCAACCACTATCATTCGCGCCAAGGGTTTGGGCTCTGCTAGGATCCAACCAATAAACTTAATATTTTGCTCATGTGTAAGGTAAAGTATTACTTATAAAGATGGGCAATATTTTATAAATTAAGATATGATCGATGTATATTGCCAAGAAATAGGGAAAATCATGGTAGAAACTATATCATATAATATAATATTTTTAATTATTTTAAAGTTAAGTGTAAATTAAAATGCATGTAATCTTTTCCTGTAAAACATATTTGCCAGATAGATAAATTCTATATAATATGCAGGAGCTATAAGATATCTTATCAAAGATTTCTAAAACATGATATTTTATTTTTCTTGGCAAGTAAAACGTCCTAAAATTGTCCAAGTTTCCGATATATGAAAATATGTCTTCAATAATCTGAGAATATCACCTAATAAATAGTTATGAAATTAATCTCATCATCTATGACCAAGAAATATGATATATTATTGTCATTGGAAAGTTAATTAAAAAACTGGTTTTAAACTTAACATTAAAACTTTTTCGTTACCAGTAGGCAATGTGCTCTTCAACATACTTGAACAAAATATGGTCATCAGATGACATCTCATAAAAAATAGGTTATTTTCCATCGTCTCACATTGTATTCATAAATATATATATTTCACCATATTTCATGACAAATAATTATGATATCCATTATAAAATAAAAATCACATTAAATATTACTTAAAGAATTTCTCTGGTTAGATTCTTTAAATTAATGTAATTATATTTATAGAAATGAAAAATATGTAATTATATCTTTACCATCTTGCCCTGGAACTTCAAATTCAACTGGAACTTCAAATTTAACATTTACTTTAAAAGCATATCATAATATCAAAATAAATTTTAAAGAAAATTTAATTAAATATTTTTTTACGACATGAAAGATATTTCGGTTATACATCAATTAAAATTGATTAAATATGTAGTTTATAATTTTAATTGATTTCTTTAAATATTTTTAATATATAAAACTCATATATTCTTTTCATATTCATGATAATGTTTTTCTTAAATCTGATTTCAATATGAGTGGGTAGAGCCAACCCATGGTGGAGTGGTTAGCTTTCTTAAAGTCCTGGGTTCGAATACTAGTTGGTGTATGGATGTTCCTTTCTTTCTCTGTGCTTGTGTTTCTTTCCGAGAAATGATGGCTTACTTACTAGGTGTCCCACTGTACGAAAATTGCCATTACATCAGCTCTTTGTAGAGCTGAATATGATTTAATTTTAAGTCGTTTTAGACGATTTAAACCAACCATACAATGCATGTTCCGTCTATTAAATTTTGCTTTTTCTTCTGTTCGATTGTCAAAGTATTAATGGTTTGGATCAATGGAAAACGGCGTCTTAAGCTGATACTTTGGTCTCTATCAAACAAATTCTTTTATTTTAACAACATAAACTTCTACAATATTCTCAGACATTTGATGGTGGACTTTGTCTTGTTTGATACTAATACAAAATAAAACCTGCAATAGATAGATGAAATTAGCGCATTAAATAAATTTGCGAATGGAAATTTTAAAATGGTGAATAACAAACAAAAATTCTGCTCCTAATACATTAAAAATGAAAGAAAAGCAAATATAACAAGATTACATACGATACAAAGAACAATAATGAAATATTATAAATACTACATTGTACCGAAATTAAAAAATAAAATAGGCAATTTATATATATAAATCGAAATAAATTTTATTTATAAATGTAATAAATTATATTTATCAAAATAATTTATTAAATTATGTAATAAATAAATGTAATAATTAATTATGAAATAAATTGTATGTATAAATGTAATAAATTATACTTATCAACTAAAATTTCAAGTACTTAAAAATATTAATGAATTAAAATTAAAAAAAAATCTATTTATGTACTCATGATGGCGATGAGTTCCGTTCTGAAGACGGACGTGTGGTTCGAATTTATTGTTACCCTGTAAGCATCTGTGAACCAAGTCAGTTAAGCGAGTAGTATTACTCACGCTATACCACCACAAACCCGTTTATAAGATGGGTCACATTCATTCAACATCTCATGAGAAATGACAAGGAAACACAAATAAGCATCCTTGCCTGAACCGGGACTTGAACAAAGGACAAATACCCTATGTGTCAGGAACGTTAACTACTCAGTTATCGGTCGGCAAATAATAAACATTAAATGAGTCCTTAACTAGGAATGACAAAAATTGGAAAAAAAATAAATAAATAAAACGGGAATACAGAAGAAAAAGTAAAAAAAATACCATTTCTTCTAATGAAAACTTGCAATAGATGAAATAAGCGCATTAAATAGATTTGCGTAAGGAAATTCTAAAATGGTGAATAACAAACAAAAATTCTGCTCCTAATACATTAAAAAATGAAAGAAAATCAAATATAACAAGATTATATATGATACAACAAACAACAATGGAATATTATAAATAAAACATTACACCAAAATTAAAAAAATAAAATAGGCAATTTATATATATAAATAAATAATGTTTAAATTAATAAATTATATTTATCAACTAAAATTTCAAGTACTTAAAAATATTAATAAATTAAAATTAAAAAAAAAATTAAATTTATCTAAGAAGTCACATGTTAAATAAAAATTTTTCGAACTATAAGGAATTTATTTTTCATATTGTTTTGTTAAATTTTGATTAACTAAAGAAAAAGTGAGAACACGTAATTTTTATTCATTATTCTTCTATTAAATTATATTTTTATTTAAAAAAACTGGATCAGATCTAGTCATACGTTGTATTTCAAAGATGCAAACATTTGTTCTGCTTTCTATACATAATATTAAATCGGAAACTGATTTTCCAGTTTTCAGTGCTCTGGGATAATGAATAATTCTTATGAAGTGATATCGCTATATTATATTGAATAAAAATTTGTTTTGTTTGCTACCGCTTGAAGAATGCGATTTGAAGGCAGGCAACAAGTGGACAAGTGGGATTTACACTTCGTCTCAATACGTTGTAAGTTAAATGAAACATTATCTGACGTCATGAATATTTGAAACCTATGAGAATTGTAATAAAATGATGTAGACTACATCTTAACTGGAACGAAGGAAACAGCCACTTCATGGTTAATAATATATAAGTGGGTTGAGCATAGAAGGATTAATCATAGTTTTAAATTAAAATGTGAAATTTTCCTCGAAGAACGATATATTTATCAGATATATTTCATCATCAGACAAAGTTTTTTCTTTTTCTTTTTTTTTTGAAAAAAATATTAGTTGCTATCTTTTTATGAATTATAATATTTATAACATCAAGGTGGGAATCACT
Organism: Latrodectus hesperus; assembly: GCA_037975125.1. Taxonomy (NCBI): domain Eukaryota; kingdom Metazoa; phylum Arthropoda; class Arachnida; order Araneae; family Theridiidae; genus Latrodectus; species Latrodectus hesperus. The sequence continues at coordinate 13,368,820 of CM075858.1, forward strand.
TACAACTTAGATAACTTAGATGAAGTAATTCATGTGAGTAAATGACTTTAGTCACCTATGAGGTCAGATTATTTGTATCTGTACGAAACGTTCTTCTAATATTGAATGGAGTAATGTCTGTGAAATATTTATTTTATGTTATACAAGCACTTCTAATCTGCAGTTAATATCTATTATGGTACAGAATTATTCCAAATATATAGATAAATCAAAATATAAATTATAGGAAATCTGAAATCAAAGAATTATTTGAAGATCTTTATGCATTTTACTAATATAGCTAAAAATCTCCTTTCACTGTCAAACAATTAAAATGAGGAATGATCATATATTTTTCCAAATCAAAATCACAATATTGGATTTAAAGCTTATGTTATCTAAGATTGCTTTATCTGAAAAAAGTGTAACATTAAGTTATTCACAAATTAATTATATGATAAGATATAAAAGTGACTTTTTAATGTGATGTCAAATTTAATTCTCTAACCATTTTAGCACGAATAAAAAGTTACAGTTAATAGATTGATATCAAATCTTAAATTTTTGGATTTAATTAGTTTCTGAAGTAACTAACTATTACCGAAAATACTAATGTGAATATTAATAACAAAATGTATTAAAATACTTATGATAAATATTCTAACAATGAACAAATCTTTATTAAAAAATTGCTACAGTACTATCGATTTTTCCTTTGGGAGAATGACAAACTGTAAGAAAGTGAATGAATCTTAAGAAACTCTTCACAAGGAAACACTTTTATCAGAAGATATTAATCACATAAAAAAGCTGCTGCACCATCAGCAAACCCTCCTCAGTTCCCTTAACTTGTTTAATGGGTTAAATTACTCAGAATTACCGCAATTTGTCAAATTGTTTATTTCAGCTATTGCAATAAACTTAATCTCTTCGAATGGAATCTTTTTTTACAAAAATTAATATTTTTTTCTGCTGCATTTATCTGAAGATCTGAAAAGATCATATCATGGATAATGGGATTTTATATTTATGGGACACATAAAAATATTTAATAATTAAAGATTAATTGGGACAAACAAAAATTTTTATAATACATTTAATTATATATACACCAAGTGTTTTAATATGCGTGTGTTAAATGATCTTCTCTCTGTAAAAATGTATCATATAACTTAAACTGCTCAGAAAGCTTTTTAAAAGAAATATTCATTATTTTTAGAATGCTTACGATTTATACTTATCTAATAACATTTGTGAAAACTGCTGAAATTGATTTGGGAAGGATTGTTATTATTTTTGTTTAATTACAAGAAAAGATTTTCTTAAATATTAGAATATAATCAAACATGATTAATATTGTAAATGTGGTTAAAACCCAACAAATTTGAACTAAGAGTTCCTATTAACCCCTTAACTGTGACATATATTTCAGAAAAATGGACCAAATATGGAAAATTTCTTTGACTGTTTAATTTTTATTCTTTATATTATTATAAGAGATAGAAAATGCTTTTTTATTACAAAAATAAAGTTTTAAATACAATAACTACTATATTTATAATTTTTACATACATATAAAACATGATTACATACACATGTTATTGGTATTGAGCAAATTAAACGAAATTTTGAAGCTAAATGTAACTAGTATAAACTAGTATATATAAAAACACAACAATATCATTTTCAATACATAAATTTTACAAATCTTTTACAATATGGAATACCCCAAAACAAGGTACTGCTCAAAAGCCTAAATATTGCAATTTTTACAATAAACTCTTGTCTCATGCATTATTCTCTTCCCTAGTTCATCGGTTTTACGACAGCATATAAGACACTGCCTTGTTGGAGTAGATTTTTTCCCCATTGATGGGATGTGTTCTGGAAAGTGTCGACCTGTGAAGCGCAGTAAGCTTACACTAGGACGCCCTTGTCCTGGTAGTTGAACACTTAGTTTATTTAGTTCAATAGTTAATTTTCTGAAGTTCATATTTTTCGCAACTCCTGCTAAATTATGCAAAATAAAGGAGTTATTTATAGAACGCCTGGTGTAGGAAATGGAAAAAAATTTTGTAGTAATAGTTTTTACCTCCTTTTCTAGCAACCGGGAAGTCAGTACGATGTTAATCAACTTTAACATCATCTTCCATAGTGTTGTTGAAGTCATGAACTACCTTCAGAACGAAAGTTTGAATTGGTAAAAAATTCGGACCACTTTTGTCATTTATTAGGAAAATAGGGAATTAAGTATCCTAAAGTAGAAACGAACTCAGCTCGGACTTCACAAAATAGAAACGTTAATTTTTCTTCTGCCACAACTGAGTTCGGGCATCACAAATACTGCACACAGTAATTGCCCGAACTGAATTCGGGCGACACTGGCAAGGGGTTAATTTCAAAGTGTTTCAGTGTAAAAAAAGTCATTTAAATATTGAAAATTATATGTTCAATTTAAATTCGGAATTTTGCTGTTCTACTGTAAGAATGATTTAAAATAAGACATGTCTTAGCTTTTATAAAATATTTTAATAGGAAATATTTCATTATCATAATTCTTTACTAGAAATAATATTTCATCAATTTTTCTGATGTAGAACACTAAATGTTTTAAGCATATTCATAATCAAAAATGGAGGACAAATCCTTTTAAGCGTTTCAAATAAAACAACCAAAAAATATTATTTTTTGTTTTATTACACCAGTTTTTTTATTTTCTATAGTATGGGCAATTGTTACGATTTCAACTAAATGCTTATTGAGAGTCACTGATAAATTTAAAATTTAGTTGAAAATTCTTTGATATTACTTTAAATTCTTAATTTTCTATAAATACACTATTCATTACCTATAAATGTAAATATTCTATAACTTTTTATCAATTTTCTAATATATATATATATATATATATATATATATATATATATATATATATATATATATATATATATATATATATATATATTTCGTGTCACGATGTATGTTCCCGATAAACTCTGAAACTACTAAACGGATTTTGATAAAATTTTGTAACCATTTATAATATAGTCCAACTTAAAAGATAGAATAGTTTTTATATCTTAATTATTATTTTCAATATTTATTATATGACATTAATGTTTATTTATTGTTTAGTTCTGTAAGTTCCTAATAGATGGCGGTTTAGCATCTATGTTGCACAGGTATTCGGCAGATGGCGACGTGTTTATTTTTCTAGATTATACATCTTCGAGAAAATTAACGTGCGCGCGCAATCGCGTGGTTAAATATAGAATTTACATATATTTTTATTATTATATTTTCATGATGTACATATATTTTCATATATTTTCATGATACATATTATTTCATGATGTATAATCATACTATAACAATTTTTTGTGAATCATTTTCATAATTATACTTTGTATTGTGTAATTATTGTGCGTGTTCAGTTTGAATATTTTTAATATTATAAATAGTAAAATAAAATTTTATTTATTGCTGTTTTTCTCTACTAATTTTCATACCACCTCCAAAACATGTAAGTATTTCTTGACAGGTTTTTATTTTTTTTATTTTTATTTTATAATTTGATAATTATTAATTTATTCAGTAGAACATTTTGATCTAATTTATTTATTCAAATGATAAATTCTTTTATTTTTTTTATTTAAGTATAATACCACGGAAAATTTTTTTAGTTTTAATAATTAAAAATTGAAAAAATTATAGTTCGATGTCAATGTTATCTACCTCATTTATAACAATTTATTTTTAGATATTTTTAATTTATATAGTATATTTTATAAGTAAGTCACTGATTACTAACTATAATTTAATATAAGATGAATAAAATGTAAATTCAGAAAGTATATGTTGATTTGTGCTTAATTTCAAAATTTCGATACTTTACCTATTACTTTTAATTTTTTGTGAAACGTTTTATTTTTAATCTCATGAATCTATTTTAAATTTTTTTAGAAAATATTAATTTGATTGTACCCAAGAACGAGTAAAAAATTGATTCAATGTATTATAAAAACTCAACCACTGCAACGCGTGGCTGGGTCAGCTTGTATATATATATATATATATATATATATATATATATATATATATATATATATATATATATATATATATATATATATTTGTATTTAGTCAAATTTGAGAAGATACTTCAACTGCGTAAACTCATAATACAGTATAAACGTAATTCTCGTAATTTCGTCTGAAAAAAAATATTTGTATACTCTTAAGTTTATCCAAAATACTTAGTCACTGAAAGAAAGGTATTTCGTCGAGAAATATTTGCTTGTTAATTATACTCTTCAAAATCTCAGAAGAAAAAAATTCAATTTTATTTTTTAAAAATAAAAAAATTTAAAATCATTCGTGGAAATTTAAGCCATAATAATATCTTTTATCATTTTTATAAAAAATACTTGTGACTGAATAAAAGAGTAAACTTTATTATTTCGTATATGAAGGAGGGAATTAAATATTTTCTATTAAATTTAGATGATTGTTTTCCCGGTAATCATATTTCTCAGTAAATAAAAATAACGCATAGCGATAATTTAATTTACGTTTTGGATTATAATGTGTTATAATATGATGTATATAGGCTTTTCCATTTAATCAAACGTAAGCACACTTTATTGTAAGATATATTTTTTTTTATAAATTGATAATATTAGATTGTTTCATAACTGCATCTGTGTTTCCTGCAGAGAAGGTTCAGGGTTGAGTTAGCCTTGCAAGAGGACAAGCAGAATGACACGGGAGGTCACACACTTTGCGATCTTCTGAGTACTTCCAACATGCGAAAGAAACTAATTCTGCTCATCTTTATTTCGTAAGTATTCTCAAAAATATAAAGGTTTTGTCTAATTTTAATGTTATATTAACAGAACTCTTATCCAATGGCTAATATAAAATTCAGTGTTATAAATGGTCTGAAATTTGGGATTGTGATTTTCAACGGTCTATATTTTTAAATTGTGATTCTCCGAATTTAGGTCGAAATTCAGACATTTATAAATGCTTAGAATTTTGTTCCTACATCTAAATATATACTGTGTTAAAAATTACAATTCACAGTGATTTTTTTCGCCTCTTATAAGAAGAATGGATGGTGCAAGTGTCAAATCTGGAGTGTATGAGAAATTCTAAAATTTAACACATGGAATTCAACAACATATCCTGTTTTCGAAAGATTCCTGAAACCTGCTAGTTTTGTCATCTAAAAATTTGCAATCAATATTTAATATATTAGAGCATTACAATAGTTTTTGATTGTGAATTTAGGGAACAAGTTCAGTATCCCCATACACTGATTTCTCACCAAATCTGGTAACCGTTGTTTACGTTGTAGTGTTGCCGAATTCAGCTTTTGTTTTTATGGTAGTGTTGCCAAATTTAGTTTTTGTTATTAATTTTATTTTTTCGGTGCCAGATTCCGTTTTTCTCGTGTTTTAAATAATTTTTACGTTATATATGTGCTTTTTTTACTGGCAATAGCTTTTTTAGTTTCACTTCGAGAACTTTCCAGACTTTCTTTGCTAATTGTTCTACGTTTTAATTGCTAGTCATTTTAATTTCGTTTACTGTTGCTGTTGGAATCAGTGGATTTCCCGCTCTTGTGTTTCGTTGTCTCCAGTGTCCAATTATCGTAATTTTTTTTACTATTTCTTTTATTTTATTTACTTTTATTTGGTCTAATTTTAATATATTTTTTTATTAAATGATATATTTTATATATTTAAAATTTTTAAATATTCTTTTTTCCTTATTTCGTTTTCTTAATATATTATTATCTTTTTATTGTTTTAATTACTTTATTTATTGTTTTAATTAAAAATGTCTCATGTTAAAAATGTTATCGAAAAATATCAACAAATTTTATTAGCTAAAATTAAAGATATTAATGATGGATTGCTCAGGATTCCAAATTATTAATTAATTTAGGATTCGCAAATATTAATTTTTTAACGGAAATTTGATTTGGAGAAGGTGTAATTATTTTATTTAAATTATATTGCTTACATGTATTTTTTTATTGTATTCATGCTTCATTTTTATTTACTTAAAATGTATATATATTTAAAAAATATTTTATTCCTGTTTTTTTTAAATTTAAAAAATGTTTATAATTGAAAAATTAGTTTTTGCATGCTTTGTTTTAAACTTTATAAAGTTTATATATTTAGAAAAATATTTTTGCATGCTTTTTTTTGTAAAATTAGATAATTATTTTTACTGAAATGTGACACTGGTGACAAACGAATAAAATGTCGAAATAAATATACCAATCGGCATGTCAGCTTAACTTCATATCAAGTAAGTCCGTTATTTATATTTATTTCCCTTTTTAAATTTTCTGAAATGCTTATTTTTCGATCGAACCTAGGGAAATTTCCCGTTTTAATAAACGCGCGCCTAGCTTGGCGACTTGGCAATAAAAAAATTCGCCGCATCGCCAAGTGTATGGGGATACTGAACTTGTTCCGAATTTAGTATTTAAAAACAAAACAAAAGCATCAATGATTTAAATTTCAAATTATCTAATGCGTGTAGATATTATACCATATTCATGTACTATTTCTGAAAGGCAATTAGCGTCATCTGCCTTTCTCTTAAAAAAAACTATTCTTAATATAATGTAATTTCATTTCTATGTGTTGTTGCAGGTAACATTTTAAACCACATCTTATTTCATTAATTATGAGAATTTTTTGAGTATAAATGTATTTCTTAAAGATTACAGTTATAACTGCATATATTAGTAGTTACTTTTAGAACTAATATTAAATGAATGCGTTAATATCCCACTGTAGACCTATTGACTATTAAAAGTGGTGAAAATGTTTTTTGAGAATGCAAAAAATTATTGATTTCTAGATAACTTATAATAGAAGGTGGACCTATCGTTCCTTAGCTGTGTTGATATATTTGTCTCTCAACAAACTTTTGCACATGAGGGATTATTAAATCGGTATCAACAGTCCAGTTGTAAAGCAATAAGAATTAGAAACTCTAAAATTCTCATCATAACAGATAGCATATAGAAATCAAGGAACGAATGCCGTATAATCCAGTATGCCAAATTCTGAGTTTGGTGATTTTTATGGTAAATTTTCTTATGTATATGGTAACCTGGTATTTTTATTACATCATAGATATTGAGACCTATAAGAATTCTGCAGAAAAATCTATTTTGGCAACCCTAGTATTTACGTCATCGTGTCAACGTCATGAAAACATTTCCTGATCGCCAAACATATTTAGAATTTGACATCTTGGATTACTCGGCATTTGTGCCGAAATCTGAAACTCAGCATACTTCTCCAACTTTACAGATATTGTTTTAATCAAAATTGGACAATTTCAGAGAAAGCAAAATAATCTGGAATAAATTTTCTTCAAATATTAAATAAAAATCATTTTCTAGTTCTTATAACTTATTGGTAATTTTACAATGACAGAACTATAATTATACTCTTGAAATGGCCTTTATGGACAATTATATACCCCATAGCAATGAAATCCTGATAAATAATGAAGTACATAAACGAAATATAATATGATCATTTAAGACAATATGATTAAATCTGACATTAATGGTGACAAGCATATACTAAGTATTAATAAATCTTATTATGGGTTAAAGTTTTGATGAATTTTATGGTGATATCATTTAATTAAAAATGTTTAATAAATAAAAAATGAAAAATATGTATTATATAAATGTACTTCTCAACAATTATATTACTTTAATTTATGCAGTGTGATATATGATCTTATATTTAGGAAATATTTTTAACGTAATTTAATATTCCCGAAAAACTATCATATTACTCTCATCATTTAATTATGAGCTTAGTTAATAACAACGAACATGTATATTTCGAATTTTATTTGTAATTCTAAAATTTGCCATGAAATGAATTTTTACTGAATTTCAAAGAATTATCAAATTAATTACTACTAATTTCCTCGCAAAAGATATTTAAGTGTGAAGCGCTTATAATTTAAAATGTGTATTTCCTCATTACGATATCTGACACTTTGAGTGTTCAGTTGTTACATACACAGAAATCTATCAGAAAAATTAATGTTCAAAAGTTTTTAATAACAATTTTATAACCATTCTTATAAACCTTCAGATTTAGTATGGTAATATTAAACCAGTTTTATGTGGTTAAACTGTATAAGCAGCATTTGTTTACAATAAACTAACAAATGTAACAAGAAAATCGCCTATAAAAAAGAATTTATTTATCAGGAGATATAAATTGTATTTTTACGAATAAAAGTGTATTAAATTCCCAATGTCTTAATATTTTATGTTTTGTTTTGTAATGTTTAGGGATAGATATATATTTCAAAAGTGTAGAAATGTTCATTGTTACAATAAACATTTCATTATTTTTGTAGTAAAATTATATATAATCCCAATGTAAAATAAGTACAAAAATCATTCTTTCACACGAAGCCATAGAAAGTGATTACTGATTTAATATTTTAGCATTTCGTTCAGACAAATCTTAAATTCCTCTGAAAACATATACAGATTTTTAACAATAAGAGAAGCATGTTAAACCAATAGTGTACGAAATATATACTTGTATAAAGTTGGACTCAATTTATTTTTTTCAAATGCTATGTACTCCTTTAACTCATTATAAGTTGCAGACTATGAAAAGTGAATATTTGATAAGATATAAATTAATCAGAACTAAATTATATTTACATAAATTTACTAATATAGTTTAAAATGTGACACCAAGAAGCATTTGCTTTGGGCAGAGTGAACTATTAAATAATTAAATCCATTAAAATTGTATCACTTTGAAATGATGACATGAAAATGACAAGAATCAGCATAGTTGATTTTGGCTCAATGAGAAATTCTGTAGAATTTGCATATCCTTTAAAATTGCAATTTGACAACATATGTTACGCATATCTAAAAGTAAGACCTTATTTCTAAATTTACTTCTTTTGATACCTTCGTATCCTAAATGGATAACAAAGACACATTTCAATCTTGTGGAAAATATGTTTCAATCTCAAACAAAGTAATGGATGCAAAAGTCAGCATTCTACCTTAAATTAAATCAGAGAATACCTATTTCTATTGAAGAGATATATAGGATACATAATTGAAATTCTTATGATTTCGTGACAAGCTTTTACTGATCATTTTCGGATATTTGGGATTTAACTTTTTCATAAAAATAGCACTAATTTTCAAAGGCTGATGTATTATTATTTTGCAATCATGTGAAAAACCAGATCGCAACAATTCGAGATTCAACAAATCCATCTCTTCTGTTGTTACTTACGACACTTGGACAAGCCAAGCTCGCTATGACTTGGCTATGTGAATTTAAGTCAATAGGGAATGTCTTTCGTTTTAATCAGAGCACGACGAAGATAAAAGTACGTCGTTCTCCTTAAGTCCTCCGATAGATGGCACCACCAGAGGATCCACTGATTCCATTTTGACATTGATCTGAAGGAGGGGAGGAGGAAATTTTCTCCAGACCATTTTATCCTGCTCAATAATCAACCACAGTACTTTCGATTCCACAGATTTAACGAGCACGTACACCGCATGTACTCGGTGGATCTTTGGCGACATTGGGAATCGAACCCCGCCCACAAATAACACATACTTATTTTTGACAATTTCATGAAACTTTATTTGTGTTTTACTCATTAGCATGTATTAGAAAAACTGATTCAAAATATACAGTAAAGACCAATTACTGTGACAACCTGTCAAGAGCCAAAAAACACACTTTTCCCAAAGCGGACTTCTGCGAGACGTTTAAGAAGAGACCCAATAAGGTTTCTGAAGGGATTCACTGGGTTGCTTAGCCATGCAAACTCCCGTGTCAAGGACAGCAACTCTGGATTACGGTGGTGAGGATCCATGCTGCTAACAACCCATTCGTGATGATCGCACATATTCTTAATTATATTTACGCCACGTGAGTTTACTGCCAAAGGAAAAAAGTTAAACTCATCCTGGTGCTTTTCGAACTGCGCACGCACACTGCTAGCTGCATGACAAATCGCTCTGTCCTGCTTGTAAATAATACATAAAATATTAAATTCTGAAACCACTGTGAGCTGTCCATATAATTTTGTAAATTTTCAATAATATTTTACTGTGAGGATTTTGCTAAATAATAAAACTATAAAGAGATTAAGAAATGTTAAGAAAAGTTAAACCAAAACCCATGTACATAAAATTTCTCGTTTAACTTTTAATTAATCTGAAAAATTGAGTAATTTTTATGCTTTAAAATTGTTGTGAATGAAGTAACGATGCATATACACACATGCATTTATTTGTGACAGAGATTGTAATAATATGTTTTTTTAATAACAATGGGAACTGTGTGATTAACCCTTCATTAGAACAACGCTGGAGACTGCTCAAATTTATGGTGGAAGTGGTGGGACTAATCCCCATCTGGTCTAGTGGAACTAGACCAGATCTATTAAATAATACATAGCCAAAAAATCCAAAAGCAGATGTGGACTTTTCACAGCCTCTGCACGAGAAAACCCCAAGCACTTCAAGATGTGTTGCGGGCAAAACGGAGCATTTTCGCATCTTGGGACATGATGGGTATTTTCTTTCACCGTCCTCAAAGATCATACACTTCAAGTGACCAGTAGAAAGTCGAGACAGTGTCGTCTGATGTACTCTGGAGCCCTTAAATGTTGTGGCGCCTCCAGGATGTCTTTGGAAGTACCAAGGGTGAGCAGGAGGGTCAGCCGAAGTTTTAGAAGTAAGTTGTTTAGTGATGGAAGAGATCTCATGATGGTGTTAGTGCCATGCGATCTTCCGGGTTCAAAGGATTACTGGCGACAGCCTTTGCAAGGTCATCGTCTACTTCATTCCCAGGCAGACCAACATGCGAGGGATTGAGTGTTGAACTGAAAGGCTTTTCAACAAAAGTAGAATACTTCTATTAGTACTGTCGCTGATGGATTGCCAATTGAAAAGGTGCTGGATCGAGGATCGACTGTCTGTAAGGATCCATATCTCCGAGAAATCATTTTGTGTATTGTTATCTAACAAACAAAGTCCACTCATGATGGCGATGAGTTCCATTCTGAAGACGGACGTGTGGTTCGAATTTATTGTTACCCTGTAAGCATCTGTGAACCAAGTCAATTAAGCGAGTAGTATTACTCACGCTATACCACCACAAACCCGTTTATAAGGTGGGTCACATTCATTCAACATCTCATGAGAAATGACAAAGAAACACAAATAAGCATCCTTGCCTGAACCGGGACTTGAACCCAGTACAAATACCCTATGTGTCAGGAACGTTAACCACTCAGTTATCGGTCGGCAAATAATAAACATTAAATGAGTCCTTAATTAGGGATGACAAAAATTGGAAAAAAATTAGAACGGAAATACAGAAGAAAAAGTAAAATAAATACCATTTCTTCTAATGAAAACTTGCAATAGATGAAATAAGAGCATGAAATAAATTTGTGTAAGGAAATTCTAAAATGGTGAATAACAAACAAACATTCTGCTCCTAATATATTAGAAATGAAAGAAAAGCAAATATAACAAGATGACATACGATACAAAGAACAACAATGAAATATTATAAATAAAACATTACACCAAAATTAAAAAAAACAAAATAGGCAATTTATGTATATAAATTTACAAAAATTTTAAAGTAATAAATTATATTTATCAACTAAAATTTCAAGTACTTAAAAATATTAATAAATTCAAATTTTAAAAAAAATTAAATTTATCTAAGAAATGACATGTTAAAATAAAAATTTTAGAAACATAAGAAATTTATTTTTCATATTGTTTTGTTAAAATTTGATTAACTAAAGTAAAAGTGAGAACACGTATAATTTTTATTCATTATTCTTGTATTAAATTATATTATTATTTATAAAAAACTGAATCAGATCTAGTCATACGTTGTATTTCAAAGATGCAAATATTTGTTCTGCCTTCTATATATAACATCAATTTCAGTGCTCTGGGATAATGAATAATTCTTATGAAGTGATATCGCTATTATATTGAATAAAAAAAATTTGTGAAACTTGTGTCTGACTTGTACTTATAAATCTTCTCTGAGCAACATATAGTTAACAATGCTATTTTAATATAGAAAAAAAATTGTTTTTTAAAATGTAAACAAAATATTTCATTTACATGAAAACTCTACCTTGTAATACAAATTTAAACTCAATATTATATGATGCGGTTATATAATTGAGTAGAGTGTTTCATTATGAGGCACAGTTGCCGTATATTCCAGAATGCCAAATTCTGAGTTTGGTGTTTTTTGGCGGATTTTCTTATGTATCTATCAACTTGGTTTTTATTACATCATAGATATGAAGACCTGTAAGAATTATGCAAAAAATTCTATTTTGTAAACCCTAGCATTTACGTCATCATGCAAGTCATAATGTGACATTTTGGCAATATTACTTTATCACCAAAAAATTCAGAATTTGACTATCTGGATTATGTGGCATGCATACCCATTATAATCTCATTTAATTTTTATTCATTCTAAAATCTAGATGAGTTACTAATAAATTTTAACCTATTTACAGTATGACAGCGAAGCTATTATAAAAATCAACAAAATTGTTACATATTCTTTTATTACTTTAGTTAATGAGTCTCACCTTCAAAGCTTTAAGCATCTATTGTAATACCAATGGAAATAAAACAATCTGTTCTTTACACAACATTCACATTAAAACTATTCAGTTGAGTAATTTTCTCTGAATGCTTAAAATAATTATCCTGTAAAATTTATAAAATACTAATTTAATATTAATAACTTAATTTTTTATGGAAAATTTGACGAACAGTTCAACAGATTGTTTCAGAATTCAATCGTATTTTTTCACGCTTGCAAAATGTCACCAGTGATAATCTTACAAATTCCTGACTCCTAAGCTGTTGGTCCCGGGTTTGAATACCGGTTCGGGCATGCATGTTTCTTTCCTTCTCTGTTCTCTCTGTTCTTTTTTCTGTGATGTTGTATGAATGTGGCCCGCCCTATAAAAGGGTTTGTGGTAGTATGGCGCGGGTAACGCTACTCGCCTACGTGACTTGGTTCACAGGTGCCCGCTGGGTAACGTCAAATAAGTAGTAATCTCTGGCCTTGTTGTGGCAAAGGGTTCAACCCTCTTGTGCCCCCCCCATTTGAAAATAAATAATCTTAGAAATACAAATAAAACTATGAACGATTTATAATACTATTTCTATTTTTAAAATGATTGGAATTACACTACTGGCCATTAAAATTGCTATACCAGGAAAGCGGCTTACCACACACGTGACATTTGCATGACAGGTAGAACTTGTTGTGATATGCAGATGATTAGATTTTCAACGCATTCATACAAAGCAAGCGACAGTAGCGACATCTACAATGTGTATAAAACCAGAGATTTGACAGCAGTTTTCTCAAACTCAATTTTCGTTTCAACGTTGTTTTGCCAAATAAAGTTGTTGTAATGCCTCGTGTAAGAAGAAGAAATGCCTATCAGCACGTGTCTGACTTTGATCGAGGAAGGATAATAGCATTCCGGGATTGCGGTTTATTGTACCGCAATATTGCTGCTCGCGTCGGTCGCGACCCCATGACTGTTAGCACAATATGGAATTCGATGGGTTCAGGACAATCATACGGAACGTCATGCAGGATCTCAGCGACCCCCATCACTAACAGCAGAGAAGACAGACATCATATCCGCATGGTCACAAGGGATCGTAAAGCCACGGCACGAACCCTGAGTCGAGAAATAGAGTCATTTGCAAGGAAACAAGTTTCTGCTCGAACAGTTCGACGATGTTTGCAGCAGCATGGATTGTCTGCACTGTGACCATGGCTTCGGCTACCATTGACGCTGTGTCACAGACAGGAGTGCCTTCAATGGTGTGATCAGCGACGAACCTGGACGCTTGAATGGCATTACGTCATCTTTACAGATGAATCTCGGTTCTGTATACAGGACCATGATGGCTGCATTCGTGTTTGAAGGCATCGTGGAGAACGCGCATTGCCAGTTTGCATTGGACATCGCCATACTGGCCCATATGCTGGAGTGATGGTATGGGGTGCCAATGGATACTCGTCGTGATCCCCTCATGTTCGCATTACCGCCACTTTGATCAGCAACCGATACATTTCCGATGTGTTAAGGCCAGTGGCTCTGCCCTATCTACGAGGCCTCCCTAATGCTTTGTTTCAACAGGATAATGCACGACCGCATGTTGCCCGTACTCTTCTGAACTTCCTTGATACAGAACAGGTTTCGACTGTTACCCTGGCCAGCACGTACTCCTGATCTGTCACCAATTGAGAACGTGTGGTCAATGGTTGCCGAACGATTGGCACGCTATCACTCACCATCCACTACTGTCGATGAACTGTGGCATAGTGTTGAAGCTGCATGGACTGAGATCCCTGTACATGCCATACAATCTCTGTTTGACTCCATGCCTAGGCGGATAAATGCTGTTATTGCAGCCAGAGGTGGCTGCTCTGGGTACTGATTTCTCAAGATCTACACATCCTAATTTCCTACAAATCTAATCACTTGTTCTTTCCACTATAAAGTATGTGTCCAATAAATATCGTTCTGTTATTTGCATTCCTTCTTGGTGTAGTAATTTTAATGGCCAGTAGTTTATTTTAAAACATCAATCTTTAAATGAAATTTTCTGCAAATCCAGTTAAAAATATTTTGTTAGAAAACATCATTTTTATTCATTCAGTTTTGAAAAAAAGGAATATTCCTCCTCATTCAATTTTTATAAATTACTCTCAACTTACAGTTTTACTTCTTAATTTTTTATACTTATGTCAGATCTGGCAAGTTTGTGACAATTATTTTGAATCATAATGATTACAGGCACAAGTTTTGTTTTCCCCAATACGGATCGTTTTGCACGAGAAGATAGAAGGTAGTGAAAACTGTAGTTTAAAATAGGATTTCGAAACTGGCACAAAAATATATACCCAAAGAGAGAGTTGAATTAATGAAATGAGAAAAAGAAGATGAAATCGTGATTATTCATCTATCAGTGCTTCCAAATAATGTGGAAAAACAAATAAATTGTATCAGTAATTATTTCGAGATTTTATGATAATTCTACAAGACTAGCTCTCTGATTTTCTTCTGTCAGTATTTTTTATTTTCAGCTGTCAGTATTGTGTTAAGGAGATCGGAAAGTAATGTCGCTTTCTTACAGTAAATTCAAAGGAATACATTTTTAATACTACCTTCTTTTTATTTAAATCAATAATATAATCACCCTCGTAATCAACAAATTTTGATATATTGGACAGATATTTAATATTCCAGACCGATAAAAGTCAAATTGTTTTTGAATAAAATATCTCGAGATGGCATTTTGAACATCATCCAAATTTAAAATTTTTTTGCCACTAAGAAAATGTTGTTGGGATAGGAATAAAGGAAAATACAAGAGTGCAATATACAGCGCAAGTATGGTAGATGAGTCAGTACCTTCCACCGATATCATTAATTTTTTCCTATGTTTGCCTTGCACAGTGCTTCTTCCATTGCCGTGTTTCAAAATGACGCCCTTTCTATTGACAATCGGCAGATACTTTTAGATTAAAGATTGATTCACTTGATTCATTTGGTCAAATAAAAGGTCTGCTGTAACAGTTTGTCCAGATTTCAGCCCTTCAAAGTGAAAGATTCCACGAATACTCTATCAATCTCAGAAAACCTTTTTAGAATGTAAACCCGGCTTCGCAGTACATCGTGGTGATTTATTTGAAGGGAGCCTCTGTCTTCTGCATTTTCGATTATCGTATAATACCTAATCTCCATTTCTAGAGATCAAACGTTTAAAAAGACTGTTCTGTACTGTACCGTCGAAGCAGTACTTTGTTTGTGATGGGTTGATTGGCTTGGTTTTTTTCGGACAGATTATGCGCAACCCAAACATCTGCACTGCTTAGTTTTCCAATCTACTCTACATGTTCTTGGATGTACCACCATGATTGGTGGAAAGTGTTTGACAGTTCCTTGATTGTTAGGCATGGATTTACTTCAACTTCTGTCCTTAAATTGTTTTTTGTCTTATGTTGTTGGTCTTCCAGATAGATAGAAAGATCAAAACTACTAGATCTAAACTTGAAAAACCGTCTTTGGTATTTACGAACGTCTAATTCACTAGGATACATATCGTAAATGTTTTACTTTGCGACGTAAAACATTTGCCTTCTTACCCTTGTGAAATTCAAAAAGCATACAATGCCGAATAGGCTCTTCTGGATTTCAATTCTTGAATTATTTAAAAGTAGACGATGCACGTGGACTGTACCAGCAGATGACATCAGAAACTGAAAAGGTTAGTTTCACTTACGCAAAAATGAATGTTGATGATTTTATAAGCGAACATAAGCTAACAAAAGGCAATCAAACATCGACATGCACAGAAATGATATTACTTTCCGGATCCCCTCATACATTATGGATTATTTTGTTTAACAGTTCGCTGATGAAATCTCACTTTAAATGTAACATTTTGTAGTGGACTGGAATTCACTTTAATTTGCAGATCACGGCAGATCTAGTCTTTCTAAGAAAAAACCTTAGAATTTTTCTCTCTAATATAAAAAATAGCTATGTATAACAAATATTTTCTGCTGTATGTAATAAATTACAATCTTAATATTAAACTAAATCATCGGCATTGTTCTTTATTAAATTTTCTTTACATAACATATCTAAATTTAAAAAACATTATCATCAAATAATTTTAACAAAGTATTGTAAAATTATGGAAATTCAGTGTCAACAGTTCAGATTATTAATAAGGAAGAGACGACGTGGACCAGCTGTTATGGACAACAACATTTATTTAACAAATGACACATATAGAAAACAATTAAACATTAATACAGGAATCTTAATAGAATATTGTGGGTGTCGTTTTACCAGAGTTATTTACCCACGTCCTTCCTCCTTGGCATTCAAGTGCTGTTTGGCGTCTGAAAACTGAGCTCATGCAAAGTTTACGCACATGCACCAACATTCGGCAATATGTATAATATATTATTTTATAAGTAAAATTTTATATGATTCTTAATTTTCATAGTTTTAGAAATATTAATTAAACACATGTTTTAGTATTTCTTTCCTCATGTTGTTTAGACACATTTTACATTATTTATGTTGTTGTTACTAATGACACTTGGACAATCTAAGCTCACTATGCCTTAGCTATACGAATTTAAGTCAATTGGAAGCGTCTTTCGTTTTAATCAGAGCACCATGAAGGTGAAAATATGACTTTAGCTCTTCAAATCCTCCGATAGATGGCAGCATCAGAGGATCTACTCCCTCAATTTTGGCAGTGATCTCAAGGGGGCATAAATTTCTCCAGACCATTGCACCCATTGTAACTGCTCAACGACCGACCACAGGACTTTCGATTCCACAGATTTAACGAGCACGTATATCGCATGTACTCTGTGGGTCTTTGGCGGCATTGGGAATCGAACCCCGTCCTTCCGGATGGAAGGCCGATACCCTAACCATTAGACTACCACGCTCCCCTTTATATGTATAAAACTATTGCTTTATCTTAAGTTCTAGGTTTCATCAGTTCTTTTTCTAGAAATTTCTGAAATCTATATGCTTGTTTATCTAAATTTAGCACATTATAAATAATATTTTTAATGTATGTATTTATAAATACTTTAAAAAGTCGAAAATGCTCTGTATACCTATACTTATAACAGATAAATATGGGATAAATATTTATATTAGTATACACCTAAATCATCAGCAAAATAAATTTTCAATATATTTAAATTTCAAGGATAATTCTTTAGAATTAAACATAATACAAATTATAATTATCGTTATATCATTGTCAAATTTATATTTTGCTGAATTATTTTTATTTAATAAACTTTTTTCTTCATTAATTTGTCAATGCAATTATTAAACAAATACTATTTGATCGTATTTGTGCATTCAAATTACTATGTGCTGCTCAATTTATTTAATTGTGGCTACTTGAGCTTCATGATTAAAATTTGAAAACCTATATCTATATAACGCATTATTATATATTAATGAATTGCACACTACATAGGGTTGCAAAAAATGATGATCAAGTTGATATAGTTTTGATTATTTTTAAATATATATTTAGTTACCATATCAGTCTATTGAAATTTAAAGTTGTTATTCCCAAAGATTTTTGTTAGAAAATTGTACTCATTAAAACATGATTTACTAACTTCATTGTTTTTACCAGTTGTATGTGCTCACATAATATCACAGAACAAAGTCTAAAAATTTATATTTATTGTTATTTAAGAAAATGTATAGATAATAATAAAAATAAGGTTTTAACTTTATTTACAAATAAAACTATACTTAAATTAGTAAAACATATTAAATACTAAACACTGTTCTGTTGTTAAAAAGAAAAGAATTAAATAAATTTGATAACTCAAGATTTGAAGATAGATTTCGTTTAAATATTACTTTAATGCTTAGGCGAACCCGATATATTACTGTCATAGTACTAATTATAGATTTTGAAAACCGTCAATTTAATATACTTCTAAAATAAGGAATTAATTAAATTATTCAGAGCCCTAGGAAGATTTAAAATAGATATTCATTACAATTTATAATCAGCATTTCAATGCAGGTATTTTTCTATTTCAGAAAACTAGTTTTTTATTGATTTAAAAACTTTTGCTTATAAAAGAACTGCTTAAATTTATTAACAAAAATCTAAAAATGTTTCTTGATTTAAAATTTCAAAAGAGAATTATGATATTTTAATCTTGTACGATATTTAAATTTCCATTTAACATTTTCACAATTTCTACCGTATAAACTCTTATACAATATAATAAAAATCTATTCAAACTTATATTATATTTTTATGAAAACCTTTGACTACTGAACGATATTCTCCTTAGAAATAAACCTGAATAAAATGACGAGATTTTTGAGAACATAAACAGAAGAACATAGTTACATGTTTTTATTTAAAAATATTTAGAATAGAACACATTCAATAAATTGTAACTTGTCAAAATAGATTTAGAGAAACCTTAACATATCTATACTCTAGAAAGAATTTTTTTTTCACATTTCATGTTTTCCTTATATCTGTCATTCCATTACGCGTGTACCTCAAAATTTGTTCCGTAGATACATAAACCAGAAGAATTTCCATCTTGAAAAGCTCCGCTTGTTTGAAGAGTGTCTCTCTCTTAAGAAAGTTATAAATATTTATCTTCCCTGCAAGACGTCAACATTTATTCTATTTATGAAAAACATGCAAGTTTCCCAAAAGATTTGCATAAATTTTTGAAAAACTCCCCAAGACTACTATTTTATTTTTACAACACCACTTTATTTAAAATTTTATATTCCTACACACACAAAACTTCCCTCAAACGCATTTTAAAAGTTTTTCATAAACGGGATAATTTTCATCAATATTCACATATTTTACATTATATATATGGCCATTTAAACTGCCACACATATTTATGTTAAAAATAAGAGGTAAGTTACTAATATCTATTATTTATGTATAATCTGTATAATATCTTAAAAAAATTTTAATTTTCTTAAGTAATTTTTACTAAATTTTATTCTAAAATATTTACAGTATCTCAGCAAAATTGTATTTAAAACTGAAGGCTAAGCGTTTAAAGATCGTACGTAATTTGCAATGATTAAATATGCGGGAAATATTAATTCTATTTTTCTGTGTTATAAAGGAATTGCTTTTATAAGAATTTTATTTTTTATGTAGTTATGTAACTCTGTTTTCATTATTTGACTTAACTTTATTTCCAAAACCTTAAATGAGAGTGAAACTGTAAATCGGTTGTTATTGGTGCTTATATTTACATTACCCAGACTGGCGTGACAATACCATCACACCAGCCCCATGAATCCAAAAATAGTCAGCCTCTCAAGCATTACCTCCGTTCTCAACTCCATGTCCCCTCTCTCACACCCAATGCACTGAAAATATGAGATCGAGAGCCTGAACTAATCGACATTTGGGATAGAGAGGGTAGACCTTGGTACCAGAGACGTGTCTCTGAGCAAGCAGGTGGCCACTTTCGTAGTCTTGTCAGAGCCGTTTGGTTGCATCTCTTGTGTTTACTCACTAGTGTGGAACTAGGATGTTTGCATGTGTACCATTCATGGATAGGAATGGTATCCCTAAAAGTAGAAATTCTAGTAGTAGATAGCCATCCTAACTCTAGAGGTCAGCTTTGAGGACAACAAGCACTCTCCAGTGATGATATTCTATAGGCCTCCATCCTTGGCTAACTGATCCGCAACTTCGTTCCCATACACAATAAACATGCGATGGCACACACTGGAAGACTATGGTACTGGCTTTTAAATTAGACTGTAAATCTAAACAAATATATAATTTATTTTTTCTTTGCAATAATGTGTAATGAATGACAAAATGTGTAAATCAATCATTTCAAATTTAAAAATTTTTCGCATCCTTATGATATGAAATTATTTTTCATCAAAGCATTTGAATTGCAAATACGCCTCCATTATTTCTTTTGAAGGACATTTAACAATATAAATTATATTAAGGTATACATCAAAATAAATACTGTAAGTAACCAACGGAAATTATTATTTGCAATTAAAATTACTTAATTTTTATTTGGCCAATCTCATGCTTTAGGGAATTGTAACATATTAGACTTTCTAAATATAATCATATAGTGGTATTCCGTCTAAACTATTTTGCATATGTTTCAGTGAATTTATAATTGACACCTGACTTACTAATTCGCTTGGATTTTATCGGAGAAAACCATGTAACTAGATTTCAGGAAGTTCGTTTTTGGGAAGAATAATTTCTTTGAAATTAAATTTAAATTACAAATTTTTCAAATTTTACAGCTCATATTAAAATAAAAGAAATTAAATTACAACTATTAAAACTGAAATTACCAAAATTCAAATAATTCAACGGAAACGCAATTAAAATATTCCTTATATATTTTTTATACACCACATACCAGAATATTCTAAAATTGAACGATTTCAAAAAATGTCTTCTGATAGAATACTCAGTTTAAACGGGAATATATAAAATTGTACAGTGTAAGTTAAATATTTCAAAACGTATCTTGAATTTTAATATAATATTGAACAGAAAAGTGAAACATTAAATTAAAATGCCGTCAAAACTGAAGCAAAATTTAGGTAAGATAATTCTGTAAACGATTTCAGTTTAAACATGAAATTATAAAATTTTACAAACTATCTCATAAATATGATACATTATAAAACAATTAAATTGACAGATTCTTGGAACAAAGTTTTGCATAATGAGTGAGTTACATATTAATGTCTCATGTATAAATTAATTAAAAGCAAAGATGTTTAATGTTTGATAACTACATTTTGTTAAGTAATTATTAACTTTAAATTCGAGATTGTTTTCATCCACGTTCTATAATACTTATAAGCGATTTTTTGCTGTAAAACTGCATTCATTGAAGTAGACAAAAATAATATTTTTTGAAAATATCACTATTTTTAAAATTTTTAAATATTTTATGATGTGAAAACTAAAAGAGGGAAGAAGGATCACGTATTTTTCTACTGCTAATGTTGCCACAAAGATGGAGATATTTTAAAAAAAGAGTAAAAAAAAAACCTATGGGTATTCCTTGAAGCGAGGAGAATTCTTTAACTAACTCTTTCACCTATTAAATTAATTACTTAGTAGCATGCCGCCCAACTTGTCCAGTGGTCAGCGTGCCTGCCTACGGATAAGGAGGTCCTGGGTTCGAATCCCGGTTCGGGCATGGATGTACTTTCTCTCTCTATCTATCCTGTCTTTGTCCTTTCCTTGTATGAATGAGGTGTGAATGGTTGCCTACCCTATAAACGGGTACCTATGGCATGTGTGTAGAGCAAAGTCGTACTTTCATGGTGCTCTGATTAAAACGAATCTGATTAAAAAGAAAAAAATTTCTGATTAAAACGAAAGACGCTCCCAATCGACTAAGTGGGCATAGCATAGCGTGCTTGGCTTGTCCAAGTGTCATTAGTAAACAACAACAACAACTTAGTAACATAATTAATGTCATTGGGAATTCAAATCACCGTAAATGTGTTTTAAATTAATTACAAATGCTATAATCAACACATAAAAAGAATGTTTTTCTTAAACATAGACAGTGACTAAACATCCCGATATCTATTTCGTTCCTTTTCTTGCAGCTTATTCTCAATTCATTAGCTGTCAAAATAAGGAATATCAATCTAAAATAAGCACTTTTCATTTAAGTTTGATATCAATGTTTAATAAATAAATTGACGAAGAATATAACAAATAACAAATATATTTTAACAGTAACGAATTCCAACCAACTTGTCTAGTGGTCAGCGTGCCTGACTACGGATAAGGAGGTCCTGGGTTCGAATCCCGGTTCGGGCATGGATGTACTGTCTCTCTCTATCTATCCTGTCTTTGTCCTTTCCTTGTATGAATGAGGTGTGAAAGGTTGCCTACCCTATAAACGGGTACCTATGGCATGTGTGCAGAGCAAAGTCGTAGCTTTCACCTTCATGGTGCTCTGATTAAAACGAAAGACGCTCCCAATCGATTTTATTCGCATAGCATAACGAGCTTGGCTTGTCCAAGTGTCATTAGTGAACAACAACAGTAACGAATTCTTACATGAGGTGAAAGTTAAGTATTTCACTCATTAATTTGATATTTATCTAAGTTTTTAGTTAGTGTTAACATTTGGGAGTGAACGAGTGCGATTATCAGATACACGATGCAGTCACGAAAATTGGATGATAGCCGTTCTGATGTCGCTCTTCGGTGTGACTGTGACGTAGATAAAACGTGTTATCTGACGTCACAGGCATTTAAACCAATTAGAATTTGATTGTATTCTGTTTCCATTTCTCTTTGACACCCAAATCTTATTTACATTATTTTTCATTGCTTACAAATATTTGAAATTCTCTGGACAACACATGTTATTTAAGAAATTGCATCACCATCCTCAACAATATAAACGAGATTAAAAATCAATTTTCTTCAATAAATAGAATTTATAATATTAACAGTAATTAAAATACTTAATATTTCAACTACTTATAATATCAAATATTTACTATGAATCAATTAAAATAGTTAATAACTTCATTGCAACACAGCAATATGTATTTAAAGCTAATATTTAACTATATGAAATATTGGCTTTATTTATTAGACAATTTAAATTTTATATTTCCTGTAATAGTCTTATGTGAAAAGTTTTAACAAACAAATGTGAAATTTCTTTAATTATTTGACTTCTTTAGTATTTATCGAAATAAGAACTGAATATTCCAAAGGCATATAAGAACAAAATATCCTAAAGGCATTGGCGGTCTATATAAATTAAATAAAATTAATGAAAAACTGAAGAGTGCAAGATTTTAAATTACAAATTACTATTTTTAAAAAAAAATAAAATTACCTCTGTAAAGATTTATAATAAATTCCTCTTTTCAGTTGAAAATTTATAATTTACTTCCATTATAAATTTCTAGCACGAGGTATAAGGCTTAAAACACTTGATCGGAAACTTCAATGAAAACTGTCGCGCGCAACGTTGCCAGATATTTCAAACCTCCTTGAAATCCCAAATCTTCGTGTGCTACACCCATTGTCTGACGTTACTATGACATAAAGGACTCATTCCATCTGATGTGTTTTACGCGCGACGCGTAGATTATCGTCCACGACACATCGCGCACGATAATCGGCCATTTGCGCCCAGCCTAAATTGTGTTACAGAGAATCTGATAATATGGAAGATATGAAAACCAGAGTCAACAATATTACATACAATCAAAGAATTTTAATCTCATGTTAGTTTTTAATTTTCTACTCAATTATCATTTATCATGCTTATATAAATTCATGAATTCTATTTTTTTTAATTTTTTCTTCTTGTTTTCATAGATCCTTTTCCTCTACAGCGTGCATAGGGCTGACGTACTATTCAGTTTACATGCCCATAATGCTAAGCATACAGCTCAATTTCGCTATCTGTGCAATCGCTGACTTAATAGCTGTCGTCATATCCATGTGGCTGCTGCGGTGCTCTGGACGCCGCTGTTCAACGTTCATATTTGGTGCCTTAAGCGGAATCGTGTGCCTTCTCCAAGCAGTTTCTTCTCGCTATACAGGTAAGTTCACACCTGTATTTGCTTTGATCTCTTCACATTACTAAACAACTTACTTCTAAAACCTGGGCTGACCCTCCTGCTCACCCTTGGTACTTCCGAAGACATCCTGGAGCCACCACAACATGTCAGGGCTCCAGAGTACATCAGACGACGCTGTCTCGACTTTCTACTGGCCACTTGAAGTGTATGATCTTTGAGGACGGTGAAAGAAATTACCCATCATGCCCTAAGTGCGACAATGCTCCGTTTTGACCGCAACACATCTTGAAGTGCTTGGGGTTTTCTCGTGAAGAGGCTGCGAAGGGTCCACAACTGCTTTTGGACTTTTTGGCTATCTATGATCTCATGGATCTGGTCTAGTTCCACTAGACCAGATGGGGATTAGTCCACCACCACCATTTGTTTTTACCTTTATACTATAAGCATACTTTTACTAATTGCATCAAATGAAAAAATATATATGTCGAAATATTTTAATAATAAATACATTTTATAAGAAACTAGCCGGCCAAATCCAATAGTTTTTATTATACGTATCACAATAGAAAATGCGTAAACAGAGGGAAATTTCAGCTTAGAAAATTAATGACATCTGAAATAATTCTTAATATTAATTATTATATTCACAGTTTTTTATTCACGATTTATGAAATTAAATTTTTATACACGTAGATAAGTTAAAAATAAATTAAATGAAACAAGGAATTATTGAAACTTTCTTTCAGCTATGAAGTTATCAAGTACATCAAAATTCCAGTTTTCATTCACATTTCAATAAATTTCCGATCGGCACTGTGTTGAAAAAAAAAACTTTATCTCAATTTCTGCCGATGACAAACACAATACCTTTTAAAAAATCAAAAAATTAAGTACATAAATATTAAAAGTAAAACATAGTAGTCATTTTTAATTTTTTAAAAGAATACATGGTTGATATGTAGAAAGTATTGGGATTTGAAGATGTGCGTAATTTTTATCTAGGAATTTTTTTAAAAGTTAAGCCTAAATCACAATTTTAGAAAGGGATTTATAACCCTATTTTACTTGAAGCAAACACAATTTTTGAACTAAATTGACTACCTCGTGGCAAAAGTAAATTAAACATTTTTCAAATTAGATGCAATTGTTTTTTTTTACAGAGAATGGATGTCATTAATATGATATGGATGATATTCAGAATTTGTTTTAACAAAGATGATGTATTCCCAAGATGACGCACTGTGACGTCTGGCAATGACGTAAATAATAGGATTGCCGAAATAGAGTTTTGTACCCGGTTTTTATTGGTCTTAATCTTTATTACGTAATAAAAACTAAGTTGCAAAAAAATAAATAAAAACCACCTTACTCAGAATTGGGCATGTTGGATAATACGGCATCTGTGCTACTGTTTCTGGCAATAAATTTGTAGCAATAAAAAATTCAAATTAAAATATAAACTTTCTTTTTCAAGCACAATTCCAGCCTATGGCCTCATTTTTCTCCGCACAATTTCAGTCCTCCTTTTCTAATTTTTTAGTTTATGAATAATTAAGTAAGATAAATACAACAAATATAATATAATATAAAATGCTAACACATTTATCACTTTTACTGTATATTCATATAATATACCTCAAGAATATGTGGTTGTCGAATAACAGTAAATTTGTATATCAATATGAGATCGCAACCACCGTAAAAAGGATTCAATTAACTGTTTTAAGAATTTCATTTTTTTACAGTTATCTTTCAAAAAAAATTTAAAAATACTGTAATCTAAACAAAGAAAAATAAATCATATGTTATAAAATTCAACAATTTTATAAAAAAAGTTTAGTTTTACAATCTCTCGGTGATCGGTATCTATAAATTTTATTAAGAATAAAATAGTCCTCTAGGAAAATTTTCTTATACCCATTCTGATATTATTATTTATTTACTTTGGCTTATATTATTTCAGATCAGAAAAAACTCATTGACACTAATTTTAAACATTTAACTTGGGAAGACTTTCTTCAATATTTCAGTAAATTAATTCAGCAAGAATTTTGTTTCATAAATTTGGCAAATTGATTACGAAAATATAATTTCAGCAATTCTTTTTCAGTGTCAATTGAGCAATATTTTGCGTATTAAATCTCTCCATTGGAAAATCTAATCTTTTACATAAGCTAAATACTATAAAATTATCAAAACATGTAATTTTTTCCGCACCTGCATATATATATTAAATTCTTAAATACTAAGCACTTCCCAATTTCTAAAGAATACTAATTTACTACAGATTAGTTTTGAGATAATTTGTACCATACTGCTTGTAGCATACCATAACTAATTAAAAAGGCAAAATTGACATGCAATTTAGATAATAAATTTCTTGTATTTTTCTCTTACACTTACGAATATATGAAGATACTTCTGTCTTTATCAATTTACATGGCAGTTAAATAGCCTTTTATTTCAATAATTTCTAAATAGTATGGTATATATATATTGAAATTATAAATTGTAAAATTCTACAAAGAATTTGATAGATATTTTTTCTTAATAACATTTAACTATATAACCAAATATCAAGTTATTATAAAATTTGATTAATTTTCAGTTACAGACATGCATTTAAATACATGCGTTTTAAATTTCATTACTATACTATTGCTAGATATTTATAATGGAGTATTGACTAAAAATATTAAATTACATTTAAAAATGCAATATCGACCGAAAATAAGAGTTGTCTTTAAGATTCTTAGAAAATTTTAGGTGTGAAGTTAAAGAAAGTATTCGAAACTAAATTTAAAATAATCCTCAAAGGAAATTTAAGAAATCTTTCTCAATAAAGTTATTTAAAAATACGTGTTGAGAGTGCTCAGATTCATTACGGTAACACATTGATTACTTTAAAGATGAAACAGAAATTTCAAAAGTTTTTGATAAAATTAAATATTTGGCATACGGATAAATGTTTAATGTCATCTGACAGACTAATTTATCAAACTTTCATTTTTCCTATGTAATAATAATTTTAAGTAAGTAATACGTAAGTGTTGAAACTGAACTAAGACTCTGCTAAAGAATATAAATTGCAACATGCATGCATCTCGATGATGTGATAAATAAATAAAAAAATCGGCGATTATAAATTTTCTATTATTTTGAATACGTAAACTTGATACATTTATAAAAATTATATATATATATATATATATATATATATATATATATATATATATATATATATATATATATATATATATATATATATATATATATATATATATATATATTTGACAGAATTTCTAAACCTGAATTCTCGAAGATGTGTAGGAATAAACTTAAGCCTGTGCGTCGCTGAAAATATTTTATGGAATACTTTAATGTCCATTAATATAACTAATTTTTTAAAGAAAAGTATCCTGTTGAAAAGTATTTTATATAAATATTTATTGCGAGGAAACGTAATATTCTTTTTATAAAGCAATAGAAAAAATAAATTTCTTATTTATTTTCATTTCTCATGAAAGTAACTATTTTGACCTTTTTAATCACGATATCATAAGAAGTTCAATTTTCAGTTCATGCATGAAAATGCAAGAATAATTAATTTTTCCTCATACTCATTCTTTATTAATATATTTTTCTCAACCGTATCTGACATGTTCATTTACGTATGAAAACGGTAGACTCGCTTTCCTTTTAGGTGTAATGTTTGGAAATAAGAAGCATTTGAGTGAAAAGATGCCGTTATTGTCTTCTGATATGAGTTAATAGTTAATGGCGGTGGTGAAAGGATATGAGTGGGTGATAATGGATGATGTTTCTTTCTTTTTTTTATACTTTTTTTGACTCTCACAATTACGGGTTCGTTGAAGGATGAAAAAAAAATTGAAAGGATAATTTGTGTAATGAAAATTTGATGACTAAATAGTGAGAGACTTTCTTTTTGTTTATCGGGTCAGTTGCTTCACTTCTTTGTCAAAAGAAACTATATCAATTTTCCCTTTAACAATCACCAGAGATCTCTGATATTCTAAAAACTGCTCGAGACGGCTGATATTTTATGAATGTAAAGAATACATGTGATACTCTCCCAATACTATAATGTAATAATTCCAGCTTTTCTTTTTGATCTCGATAGATTTACTCTTTTAGATGCAATAGATTGAACGTTTTCATTTTAAAATTTACAAAATGAAAGTCAATATATTTTTACATTTTTCTTCTGATTATCCAACATTATTTTCTGTGCATATTTTTATCTCAATTAATTTGCGGACAATTAATCGAATTTACAATGGAATACTGCATTCGCTTTTGATTAATAGATTTTCAAATTTATTTTCTACAAAATACTTATCATACTGTTATACCTAAATGCTTAAAATGAACTTACTATTCTTTTTATGTAGTAAGTTCATAAAAATTTATTGTATTTCAAAATAGTAAATATATTTAAAATAAAAAATTTAAATTATATTTAATGCAAAACATTATATTTGATTTGTAACTTAAATTTACATTAGACCTGCTTTTCGAAATCCCTGCTCCTGCTTTTCCTGTTATCCTGCTAGTTATCCCTACTTTACGAAAAACAATTCAAGTTGTTGTTGTTGTCGTGTGCCAGCTAGGCTGGCAATATAGGGTGCGCTGCGCCACTTTTCCAACTGAACATTATTTGGTGTGGAGTCCGACTTCTTCAGTACACACATGCAATAGGGACCCGTTTATAGGGTAGGCAACCATTCACACATCATTCATACATGGAAGGGACAAAGACAGGATAGATAGAGAAAGTACATCCATGCCCGAACCGGGATTCGAGCCCTGGACCTCCTTATCTGCAGTCAGGCACACTGACCACAAGACAAGGCGGGCTGCAACAATTCAAGTAAAATCATAAATATAACGATGTTACGATCATATATAATTATAAAAATATTTGTATATATATATATATATATATATATATATATATATATATATATATATATATATATATATATATATATATATATATATATATATATATATATATATATATATATATTAATAATAAATTATGTCGACAGAATGCATTGAATCACAATAAATTTTTATTAGAAGGGAGTTTTAAGAAAACATTTAAAACAATAAAACATTTTTATTAATTAGACGAAAGGGGTTTCGATTGTCACATGATGATATATATACTCAGTAGATATTAAACACGTTTAAGTATTGTACAAGGAAACATGTAGTATGTTCAGTCTACTGAGTAAACACCAAATATTTTCATAAAAAATATTCTCATTTAAGTTGTATCAGAAAATGAATAGCCGCTAACACTTCTAAGCTAATATGTTTTTTATGTAATTCAAGAAAAACATTTTATACAGATTGTTAATCAGATGTTAGGATAACCTGATTAACAATAAATAAATATAAAAGATAAAGATAGTGATCATTATATATATATATATATATATATATATATATATATATATATATATATATATATATATATATATATATATATATATATATATATATATATATAAATTATGGTGAAATACAAATGAAAAAATTTGAAAATAGAAAATATTTAAAAAGATTTTTTAGAAACTATATTAGGAAATGCTATAAATACCTTTATTGCCAAAGGTAAACATTTCAATTAAACAAAAAATTC
Organism: Latrodectus hesperus; assembly: GCA_037975125.1. Taxonomy (NCBI): domain Eukaryota; kingdom Metazoa; phylum Arthropoda; class Arachnida; order Araneae; family Theridiidae; genus Latrodectus; species Latrodectus hesperus. The sequence continues at coordinate 13,398,740 of CM075858.1, forward strand.
TGAACTGTATACAAAAATTTAAATGAAATTAAATATAAATAAGGAAACATTTGCAAATCATGTTAAGAATGAGGATTCAATGTTATTATTTTTTTGTGTGAATGCCTGGCTCACTTTAATTATATTAATAACTTATTTATTTCGAATCCTTAGATTTAATTTTTTACATTTGCTCATGAAGTATTTTGTAAACATTATAATATGTTTTTTAATTTAATCATTTTAAATACTGCAATTTTAGTACTTCCCTATTTTATATTTTTTACATTTTTAAAGTTATTTTCATTAATCGTGTTAAAAAATAGTATTTAAGTTGTTAATACACTAGATTAATAACCAAATCTTATTGTGTTAACTTTCTTCATTACCATAACTGTAGGGCGTTACCTATACTCTCTTACATAATCATACTAGGAATTTAAATACTTTAGAATACTTAATATAACTTTCAAAGTTTCATTTTGGTAGATTAATAATATTGGGAATTAATGTTTTTGAGCTAAATAAACGCAAAGGGTCTAAAATTTGTCTTCTAGATTTACTTATTGACTCTAAACTTACTGTTGTAGAAATATTTTATTTTTGTGTTGAAAAGAAAAATCACTATGATGAAATATTATTTACATTTATTATTGAAGGTAGAAAATACTTTAACTAATTTTAGAAATATTATTTAGAAACTTAAAAAAATAAGGTTTTCATAAATATTTTTAAATTGTTAAATATTATAAGGTAAATTAAATATTTTATTATTATATAATTTATTATATAAATTTTGGATTAAAACAAGTTATTTAGCAATAAATTTACTCTTTTAATTAATTTGATTTTTAACAGAATATTAAAGTTCAACACTCTCAACATTTTACGTAAGACATATAATATATATTCAGAAATGCAGCTCAAAATGAAATAAGTTTTTAATATTAATATATTTTAAAAAGTGCATTAAATATTTTTTGCTAAAAATGTCTTTTTTCACAACATAAATTGTTTAAAAAATTAGTTAAAAGGAGTAATGTTAAAGGCTAAAAAAATAAGACGAAATAAACTGTGAGAAATAAAGAATAATACTACAACATGCATTTGAGAAGCGTCATATACTAGGGGCGTTCAAAAAGTAAGTTACACTCGAACAATGGAGCTCCAGTAGCTCAGTAGCATCACGCCGCTTCCGCAAGCTCGGCAAAATGAAGCATTATTTGCCGTGGGCAGTGGTTGGGAGGGTGACCACGATGTACTCCCCATCACTGGGTTGCTGGAACTCCGTGAGTTGGGGACGTGTCCACGTTAATCTGTGACGTCCAAAGTCTTTCTGCTGGTGCGGCGTGGATGTGGAGAGAAGGGTGCCAGCTCAGGTGTGGCCTCGTCAACTGACCGTGGTTCAAAATGACGAGGCACCTTAAAAAGAGCAAAGTCGTACTTTCAACTTCGTGGTGCTCTGATTCAAACGAAAGACGCTCCCTATTGTCTTAATTCGCACTGCCAAAGGCAAAAGCGAGCTTGACTTGTCCAGGTGTCATAGGAAAACAACAACAACAACATGAATGCATGTGAAAAACACTTTGCTGATAAGTGCGCTGTAATGCAATATTCTACGCATACAACACACTATAGCTCTAGGTAAGATTCAGTCCTACAGACGTAGCACTAATCGATCGATGCCCTGGTCATAAAAAATCGCTCTCTAGTCCTAGATATGAACAGCTGTTTGAACTTGGCCATGATCAAAATGGTTTTACACCTAAATATTCGTTGAATTTGGTGAACATATGACAATCGCAGGGAGCAATATCAGGCCTGTACGGTGGATGCTTTCAAACCTCTCATCCAAGATTGCGAAGCAAATCCTGTGCTGTGCGTGCCTTCCACCTGCTCCACCATGTCCAGTGTGCTCATCGTTGTTGGCCTTCCTTGCCTTTCCACATCTGTTAAGTCTACGAGACCATCTTCGAACCGCAGGCACCATTTCCGAAGGTCCAAGCAATTCAAATGAAATTATTACAGTTTTAAGCTGTTGAACTCAATTATCATCTATGCAAGGTTCGTTCGTTTTTGCAATGACGTCATCTATTGCGGAACAAGTGTTATTAAGATCATTTCAAATCTTCCATTTTTAAAGTAGATAGCATTAAACAATTTCTACATAAAGAGAACTTAAATAAAGTTGTTTTACAAATTTCAGCCGTTTCCTGATCTGCTTTTACTCCCAGAAAAATGTAAAAGCCTGTAATATTTCTAATTGTACAATCATTGAATGGTGATCAACATGTATGTGAAAATTCCAATTTTAAAATTGGAAATTTCACAAAAATAATTTTATAACTTTTGAGAGAAATACTGTAAAAATTCTACATCAAAAGAAAGTTTTAATATTAAATGGTTCCTGAATTATACAGCAAAACTTCATTTCAGAAATTTATAAAAATTTAATAAAAAGTTAATTTTTCACAGTGAGCATTACAGATTTTTTTAATTTGAATTTATTATATCACATGAAATTGCATTGCTTTCTTTTACATTCTTTTAAATAATAGGAAACTTGCAACACAAATTTTAATTGAATTCATCATAGAATGTAAAACTGCAAATCTTTTTGTCTCTTTTTTTAGGGTGAAGTAATTTTTACGACCTTAGTTAATTTCTCTGAACAGTATAAATTTCAAATAAAAGTGTTATGATTTAACAGAATCATATTTTAATCTAACATTTTAATGCAGCAGTTAGCAATTTTACATAAGCATAATAAATTCTTTGAAATTAGATAAATATGCCAAATTTTGCTCAAAAATCATAAAAGCAAATAGAATTGCTTATTGAATACTTACTTTTTAAACGCCCTATGTATGATTTAATTTTTTTTATATATTTTTAATCCAAAATTCAAGTACTTAAAAACATATGCTGAACGCTTTCAATTTCATTTATGTATAGGATGGATTATATCTCTATTCCTGTATGCAATAGCGAAATTCCTCAGTCATGTGTTCAGCATCATACTGTCCTTGTGGACCAGGGAGAACCTCCCCCTTGTAACCAGGGAAAAAGGGTTCTATTTCATCGAAACATTCAGCTTAGTTGGACCTATTGCAGTTCCTGTTATTGTATATCAAGTAAGCTGATAATCTTTTTGCTGTAAAAGTATGTGTTTCATTCTTCTTAAAACCATATCAATTCTTACATTATTTATATATACTACGTCATGAATAATGACTTTTTTTTTCATAAATGAATGTAATGTGTCTAAAATTATATTCTAAGGTAATAATGAAATGAGCTAATAGTTGTTCATTAATTGTAATATCCTTCACTTAATACTTGATAAAAATGATTAAACTATTCCAAATAATTATAAAACAAATTAGAGTATTATAGGATAGCTATAGTTTGATATACTTTTAGTGAAAGGCTTAACCATTTACGATAAGCTTAAAAAATGATAAAAGTATTTATTTAAATATTAATAATCTAAACAAATTTTACGTAATGTTTCTGAATACATTTATTGAATGGTTATAAATACTTTACTTTAAGTAGTTAATCTTAATTGGTTACTCTTCCATTATAGTCCCGTACAACAATCGCCGTAATGGGAAAAAAATCGTAAAATACTGTCGTAAATATCCCATTGGCATGCATCGGGTATGGCTTAAAAGCTTTACATTTTTAGAAATCACTAAAAAATATTACAAGCATTTTATATTCATATTTTATAAACTAAATGATGTCACTTATTACTTAAACGCCTATGTTTACTTCTAGCAGACGTAGTTTAGCAATCGCATCGGTGTTCGATTGCGTAAGTAAAATGATGACTTTTTTTGTCAATGAATTAAAATGAAATTTTGCTGCATTTGGCTGTTTTTTGCATTTTGTGAGTTTTGACCGTAATGCTCCTTTTAACCGACAAAATTATCACCAAGCAATCTTTTGCACTACCATTAGCTTTGTTTAGTACTTAGCTTGCTTACCATTGTTTGTCATTTTTAGTCAATTTTTGTACAAAATAATCCTATTCTTATACATTGGATTTAAAATAAAATTTTGAATCAATAAAATCATGGTATTAAAGTTACATTATTTTCGCTTCGCCGTACAAAAACATGCTATTTCTTCAGGATCATAAGCGGGTATAAAATGGAAAAGTACTTTTAATTGTTATATTAAATTCAACAGAATATATATATAATATATATATATATATATATATATATATATATATATATATATATATATATATATATATATATATATATATGATAGATAGATAGATAGATAGATAGATAGATAGATATAGATAGATATATATGGAAAATCATTATATTTGTTGTTTTCTTATTAAATAAATGTCTTCTTAAAAGCAGAGTCAATTTTTGAATGCTTTCAACTAGAAATTTTATATAACAATTTTAAAGAAGGATTTCTTTATTTAAACCAAAATACTTTTCTTTTATCCAACGCTAGTCTTCGGGATCTTTGTACTTAATCAACGAGCAGCCCAATAAAACACTGAACAAGTATAAAACAAGAATAAAGTCCATTAATAGCCTCAAAAGAGTTGTCAGTCATAATTCAATTCTAAGTAAAATCATATTTATTATTGTGGCAGTAATTTAAGGATTCCAATTTTTTATTCTGCTTAATAACAGAGCTATTTCTTATATATAGAAATTTTAATGTATATATTACTGCTTATATGAATAAGATGTCCAAGATATATATAGAGAGATAAATTATATTTTCTAGATTATATGAGATATATTACACATTACTAAAACTTTGACAAACAACAGATTCATTTTATGAATTAGTGAACAATTAATGTACTTATTTGCTATTCATCTCTAATTTCATTATAATGTATATGCTAATTATTGCATGACTGTGTAAATGAAGACTGTTTAGATGATTCATCTATCTAATCTTATCTGATCTAAGCTATCTATTTATCTATCTATCTGTGTGTGTGTGTGTGGGGTGGATGAACCACTTAATAGCCGACGTCACTATTTCACTTGCCCACTTGAGAAGGGGCTCGAGAGGCGCAACAGCTTCCCCAGAGAGTAGAAGAGAAAAAAGCCATAAGAAAGACGTTCCTTTTTGATAGCAGCAAGACGAATGCTCTTGTGTTAATTTTTAAATTGTTCTTTCAATTTCATTCTATTAAGAGGATTAATTGTAAATATCCGAAACTTGTAAATATTTGTATTTGTAAATATATGTTAATTAAATATTAGGCTTTATATTAAAATTGTTAATTAATTAAATTACGCCGTGTCCACTGCCCATTCTATATATATATATATATATATATATATATATATATATATATATATATATATATATATATATATATATATATATATATATATATATGTATGGATATATACATATATATATATATACATAATAGATACACCTATGTACATATATATGTGTATATAGATACTATAATATAATAGGGTTTGGATCACCCTTTGACTGAAGTACAGGTTCAATGCGACGTGGGATAGATTCATAAAGGTCATGGACAATATTCAACGGAATATTAAGCCATTCCTCCTGCAGAGTGGTCTCTCAGTTCCGAAAGTGCGAATGGAGGTGGAAATCGAGAACGAAGTTTGGACTCCAAATATTCCCATAAATGTTCAATAATATTCAAGTCCGGAGACTGAAGGGGCCAGGCGAGATGTTCAACTTCATCGTCATGCTCTTCGAACCATTCTTGAACGCACCTAGCAGTGTGGATAGGGGCGTTATCGTCTTGAAAAAGCGGTCGCTCTCCAGGGAATACAGTCTGGACAAAAGGATGTACATGATCCCCTAGAATGCTTAGATGGTGATTGGATTTGATCCTCCCATGCAGAATAACAAGTGGTCCAAGACTGCGCCAAGATATCGCACCCCATATCATAATGGAGCCACCCGCATGCTTCACAGTCGGCAAAAGGCATTCATGGTGAAACGCTTCTCTAGGCGTTCTCCAGTCATAAACGTGTCCGGTCGTTTGAAATAGAGTGAATGATGATTCATCTGACCATATTACCTGTTTCCACTGCTGTGGAGACCAGCCTTTGTGATCTCTGCACCATTGGCGTCGCTTGAAAGCATTAGTTGCTGTCACCAAGGGTTTACGAATTGCCACTCTGCCATAAATGTTCGCAGCAGGAAGTTCCCTTTTGACAGTTTTTGTTGAAACGGGGTCCTGGAGATGACTATTCATTTCGGATGTTATCTCGGATAACGATTGCTTGTGCTTTCGGGCTATTATGCGCTTCAAGGTCCGTCTGTCCCTATCAGCAAGCTTTGACTTTCGGACCACTGTTGTGATTTGAAGACGTCGTCTTACCCTCTTTCGTGTACGCTGTCATAACGGCTGATACCGCACTCCTTGCAAACCCCAAAAAGTTTGCTGTTTCCGTAACCGATGCTCCACTTAAACGCGCTCCAACTATCATTCCTCTTTGGAACTCTGACAGGTCTGACATCTCAACTTATCACAGACAGTTCAGTAGAAGCATGCAACTCAGGTGACTGGTGTGTAGAGATTGATACCTTCCCCTTCACTCTCACTAGGTGTCAGACTTCTGTTGCAGGTGGCGCGGCTGTACTGCAGGTGTGAAATATGTCATACTTTTTCACAGGTGTTCGTACTATATATATATCATGTATACGAAGTTGAAATTATAATCTCTATTTCACTTATAGAACCTCTTTTATATTTTAATAGTTTATACACTTTTTCATTGTTTGATCTAAATTTTTCTAATAATGTTCCTTTTGTTAAAAGATAACGTGTTGATAGATTGCTGACCAAAAAATTAAATAAAATGTTGTATTTGCCCATTCTTTCTCAGGCAGAGGAGTACCCGTTCTTACCCATGAGCATTTTCGGATGCCTTCTAATCTTCAGCTCCGTCCTCTGCATAGGCCTGCCGGAAACGAGACACTTGAAATGTTTGCAAACATTGCATGATGCGGAAATGTTTGGTAAATACTGGAAATGGAAAGATTATTTCTCCTCAGGACCAAGAAAGTAAGCATTATGTATTACCTTTTAACAACTCCAAGGAACTACATTATGATAGGCCACGATCAAGTCGAAATGTATATTTTGTATACAACTAATTATTTTCGATATTAGTTGGAAAAACACATATTAGCTAGAAATAAAATTCTATATATAGAAATTATATTCAAGCTATTATGGGACAAATAATTCTTCGTCGTTTATATCTTTAATGTACATACAATCAACTTTAACTAAAATAACATTAAATTAAGAGTTGCTTTCACAGCCTTAAAATTTCTGAAATTAATTATTTAATAACAATTTAACTTTTATGGTCAAAATGTCATTCGATAATTGCTCTAAATTAAATATTTAAGAAAACTCTAGAAAAATATCAGGAAAGAAAATAATTCCATTAATGCAGCACATCTCCACTGATGAAAAATTTATTTTGATATTGTTTGACTATTTCATGGTTTTATTCTTATTTTATAATGTTTTAAATGTTTTCTTTAAAATAATTTTTATATATTGTTATAAAGATTGTTTTATTATAAAGTTATATTGTTGAACTAATTTAAAAATGATCTTAATGATAGAGATATATTGAATATTTAATTTTTATATTTTTCTACTTAATATATTAAAATAATCTAAAAGTACATTAAAATAATATTAATACTATTTATTTAATATTTTTTACTTTTTATTAATATTTAAATATTTAGAAAAGCTAAAATGAATAAATTTTACATTTAAATCATTTTCATTGATAAGAGATATAAAACTATTAATATTTTATAAGTGGAAGTACAATTGTATCATTCATTAAAAATAGAAAAACTTAAATAACAATTTCTGAATTTTTTATGGATAAAAAATATTTTATTAATGTGATAATTATTATAAATATTTAAATTAATTGATTCAAAGAAATTTTACTAAATGAGCAATATAAAGTTTACTCATTTATAAATCATTTACATTAAACTCTTTTTACAGATGAATTGAAGAATTAAATGCCTTATAACCTTGAAAATGCATGCAAAAAATTCTTAAAATAATAAAATTCAAATGAGATTTAATAAGTAAATACGCATGCACTTATAAATTAAAAAAAAGCTTTTTCTTGTAGGACAGATCACAAAAATGGAATTCTGAAAAGCATGGAAAAGAAACCACATTCTCCTATTTTAGGGTAAGATTTTTTTAAATACTTCGCTTAAAAGTGATTTTTAACATTTACTCTCTAAACATAATGGCAAACTACTCTATAAATAATTGAAACAAAATTTCAAAATTAGTCGAATAATTTTTCACACTTAAATAAATACCTTTATGTATATATATATATATATATATATATATATATATATATATATATATATATATATATATATATATATATATATATATATATATATATATATATATATATATATATATATATATATATATATATATATATATATATAACTTAATTAACTTAAATTAATCGCAAACTTTTTTTTATAATTTTATAAAATTAATCAAATGCCAAATGAAGAATAACACAGTGAAAATAAGAAATATAGTAAACATATGGAACATATATTCAATACATAGTTCGAAATTCAAAAGAAACATAGAATAAAAGGAAAAGGAAACAAAGTACCACAGCTTCTTCAGGGGTTTTAACCGCATTGGCACAAAGTATAACTTTTCTTCAGGGGTTACAGACCAAAGTCTTAATGACTACATCTCGAACCATATTTAGTATGGCTTTGAACACTACAGCTCGATGCCATACTAAAACTATAAAGCCAAAATAGAGGAAATAAATATCAAGCTAAAATATAAGCCAATATATAATATTAAATCCAAATTTGCCAAAATACACTATTAAATTTATAGTAATCAAAATTCAATCAAATTTCTATCCCACAAAAACTACAATTATATAAATAGAGGAAACCAAATGCATAAATACATACATATAAAGACTAAGTATAAGCAAAATTGCCAGTTCATAAATCTTCTTATAAGACTTCTTATGAGACCATCAAAGCTAGGGTGACCCTTCTGTAGTTTATAACTACGCTTCTTCATTCTTATAAGTTATATATAACTTACAATTATATACTATAGAAGAGACACCCAAGTGATCTATTGTTAGTTGTTGTCATGTGCCAGCTAGTGCTGGCAATATGGAGTGCGCTGCTCCACTTTTCCAACTGAACCATATTTGGTGTGGAGTCCGACTTCTTCAGTACACACATGCCATTAGGGACCCGTTCATAGGAACCATTCACACCTCATTCTTACAAGGAATGGACAAAGACAGGATAGATAGAGAGAGAAAGTACATCCATTCCCGAACTGGGATTCAGAACCCAGGACCTCCTAATCTGCAGTCATGGCACACTGACCACTTAGATCAAGTTGAGCGGCAAGGGATCGATTGCATAAGTATAATGTAGTAGTACTTTTTTTATGAGACAAAATTAAACTTTAGTTTTTTTATTAAATTTTTATTTATTTTTATTTTTTATTTTTTTATTTATTTATTTTTTTTGCTATAGGTGATTTGTGATGTTAATGCTTCTTTTAAACCACAAAATTATCACCAAGTAATCGTTTTCCGCAACTAGCTTTAGCTTTGTTTAGCATTTAATTTGTTTACCATTGTCAATCAATTTTTAGACAATATTTGCACAAAAAAATTCCATTTAGTAATTCCATAAATTTGAAATAAAATTTTGTGTTAATATAAAAACATCTTTCTCTCTCTCACACACACACACTCGTATCTACGGTATATTATTTTTATTTCTCCGTAGAAAACATGATATTTCTTTAGGATGAAAAACAGGAGTATAGTGAAAAAGTACTCAATTTTTTTCTAAGAAAACTAGAAATGTCAAAAAAATTTCATAGTGAAAATTTAACTATTGTGGAAAGCTACAACATATCTTTTGTTGCAGAAAACTGTAAATAAGTATATTTTTTCTAAATACATCAAATATATTATGTTCTTATAAAAGTAACATTTTATAACTCAATGAGCAATGTCAATAAGAGTAAAATAAATTTCTTGATTGAAATGAAATTTTTGTGTGTGTCGTCTTCATACATTCTTTTCTCTCATTTTCATTCTGTACTATTTTTTTATTAGGCTCCTAAGGAAAAGAGACAGTTTTCATCTAGCTAATGCCGAAGGGGAAATAGAAGTCCTAGAATGCAATTTTGACCCTCCTCCATCTCTAGAAGAATCTGCGGTGAAAGTAACTGTATTATGAATAACGGTTTTACAATAACTTTTAATTATGTGTATTCTGGTTGTATGTTCAAAAAAATAACTTTGAAATGTCGTAGAAAAAATAAATGTTTTTTATATTTTTATGCCTAAGCTTCTTTTTTCAATTTTGTATAATATCTGCGATTTGTGAAATGGAGTGACACGGGCAATATGAAGTTCTGATTGACTGCCAGATGGTGCCGCAGATTCCATTTCTTTTCAGAAAAATGGGAACTCTTTTCTTAGTAATGGAAAATAAATTCGTTCTTCAAGGGATTTTTCATTAAAAAACTGTTTTTTCAATTGTATCTGATTCAGATCTGATATGAAACACAAAATTCATATTTCATATTTTATCGAATAAAGAAAAAAATTAAAGATCATTCAACATAACTCTATATTGTTCATTTTTTCTTTCCATGAGAAGAAAATATTTCCGGTTTTTTGTGATTCACTTTAATGCATTTATGCAAATACACAGACAAACACACAAATATATATATTAATCTTAAATTTAATGTGCAATAGTTCTAACTTTTGAAACATAATATTTGAAATTTACTCACTGAAAAAACAGTTAATGTACAATTACAATTACCAAATACCCAATATATAGTCAAAACTTTTTAGTAATGAGTTAAATACTATAAAAAACGTTAAAAGTACTAATAATCAATTTAATTAACACTTCTTATGCTTGTATTTATAATATCAACTTCAGTTATAAAATATTTTCGTTATTCGTAAAAAATGTAACACACACTCATACATACACACACACACACACACACACACACACACACACACACACACACACACACACATATATATATATATATATATATATATATATATATATATATATATATATATATATATATATATATATATATATATATATATATACATATATATATATATGTATATATATATATATATACATAATATATATATATATATATATATATATATATATATATATATATATATATATATATATATATATATATATATACATATATATATATATATATATATATATATATATATATATATATATATATATATATATATATATATATATATGTAAATAATTTCCAAGAACTGATGTTGAAATTTATTTTCGTTTTTGCTTTGTGTAGCTATGGTGGTATATTTACCATTTCTTAAGTGATATTTTAGAGTTCCGATCATACCTTTAGAGATCAGCTTTCAAACTACTGACATATATTTTTCAAGCGAAACAAAAATGACTGAGTAATTTAAAAAATAAATTTGTTAATTGTAAAAGAAATGGTTTTAATTTCATGATTTTATATAGTACATTTTTATTTTAAACACCTATTTATATTTGAAATCAAGATAAACTAGAACTATTATCCTGGTTTTTCTATTCAATCATTCTGCTTAATTGTTTTTCATTAATTTGTATGAAATCATCTAAACCTTATAATTGGTTTCAAATATAGTCATTATATTATTTAAAGGATTAATTTTTAATATTGAAATTAATGAATGGTACATTGTTTATATACACTTTATACAATGAAAGATATTTTTTTCTTTAATTAATGTGTTTAAGAATACAATTATATTACTATCAGAATCATTTAGTTTAAATACACAACTCAAGAAGTATTTTTACACTATTTAGATGCTGGGCTAAATAAATAAGTTTTGGTAGATACTCTTAAAAGATGAAGTCAATTCAAATTATTGCTGTTGTTCAAGAATGTAATTAACAAGATGTGCCAAATAAAAAAGGTTTGGTAGGCGTTTACATATTCTTGAAAGATGAAGTCAATTCAAATTATTGATATTAGTCAAAATGTAAAGAACAGAGATGTCGAAACAATAATAGCTGATTGAGTTCAAACAAGATCATGTAATAGATTAATGATGAAGTGGAAGTTATGTATACAGTATTACAAAAGGACTAAACAGAAGTTAAGGTTTGGTAGGTTTTTACATACTCATGAAAATGAAGTCAATTCAAATTATTGATATTAGTTAAGAATGTAACGAACAAGATGACGAAACAATAGCTGATTGAATTCAAACACGATCATGTAATAGGTTAATGATGAAATGGAAGTTAGGTGTACAGTATTACAGAAGTTAAGGTTTGGTAGGTTTTTACATACTCATGAAAATGAAGCCAATTCAGATTATTGATATTAGTTAAGAATGTAACGAACAAGATGACGAAACAATAATAGCTGATTGAGTTCAAACAAAATCATGTAATAGGTTAATGATGAAATGGAAGTTAGGTGTACAGTATTACAAAAGGACTAAACAGAAGTTAAGGTTTGGTAGGTTTTTACATACTCATGAAAATGAAGTCAATTCAGATTATTGATATTAGTTAAGAATGTAACGAACAAGATGACGAAACTAATAGCTGATTGAATTCAAACACGATCCTGTAATAGGTTAATGATGAAATGGAAGTTAGGTGTACAGTATTACAGAAGTTAAGGTTTGGTAGGTTTTTACATACTCATGAAAATGAAGTCAATTCAGATTATTGATATTAGTTAAGAATGTAACGAACAAGATGACGAAACAATAATAGCTGATTGAGTTCAAACAAAATCATGTAATAGGTTAATGGTAAAGTAGAAGTTTCGTCTGTAGTATTAGAGTATTATTAAACAGAAATTTATCCACAGTACAGGTTTATTGGTAGCAGTAAATAAAAAATGTTCTAATGTAAGAAAAATAATTCCGGAAGGTCACGTGACAATATGTTAAGGAAAGGCTGCAGAATGTGTATATGCTTGTTTCCCATTGTATAGCATCTGCAACAGATATCATATCTGCTGTGGGTACCACTGTTTCACAACATATGTGTCACGTCAGCCATTTCAAGGACAGCTCTTAGAAAAACACCTTTGTCCACAAAACTAGTAGTCTCCAGACATTGTTCAATGATATCAAACTTAAGTTTATTGAAGGACGGAGTAAATACTTGTTATGTTTTATGAGAATTTATGTTTTATGTACTGAGAATTTTTCTTTCCAAAAAGATATTTTTGTTTATTTTCATAAGGAAATCCTAAATTTTCCTAATAATTGTGCAAAAATTTCCTTAGATGTGTACATTTTTTTCAAGAATCTGAATTCATAAAATATAATTACAATAATTATTTGACCGAACACTTTATTTCATATCGTTTTCATTACACGAATAATTTACTTTTACTTTCTGCAAGTATATTATGAAATAACTTATTTTTTATTGTATTATAGTGAAAATGTGATGAAACATAATTTGTTTTCAATTGTTATTTAGATGAAATATATTAATTGGGTTTGAAAATAAGTTATAACTTAATTTTAAACATAAACACCCCATGAAATATAAAATATCTTGGATGTTAATTAATTATTGAAAATTTAAATATGATTAATAAAGGCAAATTATAACCAATATGTAATTTACATTTTTAGAAATATTTAAAAAAAGTTATTAAAAGTCAATTTTTTTTAATAATAATGCGATATTTTAATATTGTTTTGTGTTTAATTCATCATTTTCAACCAGTATTAAATGGTAAAAATCAAATTATTTCTATACAGAAAGTGTGTAAAACATTTTTGAAGATATATTTTTAAATGCTTTTGACTATAGTATTTTTGAGAAATACGCGAAATTATAATGACTTATTTGTTTAATGATCAAAGACTCAAAAAATTAATTGCTTCTGAGAAAAAATTTCATCAAATCAAATAAATATTTGAGAAAATGATATATCATACACAATACCCAGAAACCTCATTTTATCTCCAAAAACCATTGTTACCAGAAACCTCTCTGTTTATCAACAGCCTCATTTAATTGACTGGAGAAAAATTCTTATATATTTATAATGTGAGTGTGTGTGTACAGTTTTTAATTGAATAAATTCATTTTAGATCAGCTGAGCATTAAATCCGTACTGACTGTAGTTTCTAACATTTCTTTATACAAATGCTGAGTTGAGTTCCTATTCCTGTATTTTTAAGTAATACTGATTTTATTTCTTTTTTTTAAGACTCATATAAGAACTTCTTATAGTCGTGTATCATGGAATTGTCAAAATATTTATTCACAATTCTGTGGCATTTAATAATAAAAATGCGAGTTGCAATGCATTTCATGTCTTATATACTTATAAATAGATATACATTTAAAAATATTTAAAAAAATCTAAATATTATTGTTAGTTATGATACTTATATAATGCTTAATTTATTTTATTTTCAGCAAAATAAAAAATTAAAATAAAAAAGAATTGGACAAAATAAAAATGTTTTAATCTTGAAAAGGCATAGAATAATTTTACTCTAAAATATTCATTTTATAAAAAGAAAATTTTTGTTGAAGGGAAACTTGTATATATTTAAAATTCTCAATATACCAATGCGTTCATATTTATTAGTAACTTTAGAAATATTTAATTTTTATAAACTTATAATTTGTAGAGTTGTAAAATATTCTATATAAACGCATTATTTTTTTTACGTGTTTAGTGTTCCAATAAATTATATAATTAGTATGAATCTGTCAATACATTTGCTATATTATATATATATATATATATGTATATATATATATATATATACATATATATATATATATATATATATATATATATATATATATATATATATATATATATATATATATATATATATATATATATATATATATATATATATATATATATATATATATATATATATATATATATATATATATATATATATACTTAATTTATAAAAAAGAATGCAAAACATTTAAGGTTAAATTCATTGCGTTTGCGTTAATAGAAAAACATCATGAGATATGCAAACTTTAAGATGTAATAAAGAATACCTTATGTTTTTAATTTAAAATTGATTTTTATCTTAATTTATGGACTTTCGCTGTTACTTCTTCATTACTGAAACAGAACAAATAAGTATTAATAAGATTTTTACTTCTTGATGAATCCCTTACAAAGTTTAAGATAAATATTAAAATATTCATTGTAGTATTTTGGTATATTTCTGATTAGATTAGGATTGAAAATTGGCAGAAAAATAATCTTCTTATCACAAAAAAATATTTTCATATTGATTTAGAGATTCTCTTTTTGCTTCAAGAAAATGAAATTACATGTAAATTTGTCTTTAGGCTTTCTAGGGCATTAAAAAGTGGATTATGAATTCAATCTCATAACAAAAGCACAATTAAGTTTATTTTCTCATTTGAAATTAATTGTTCAAAGCATTTTGTCCGAAAACATTTATTGTTTAGTTTTTCTTACTTAATATTGGTTTTAATAAGGAAGCTTAGATATTTATAAAAATGCAAGTTAGAAATGTTTCGATTCATTTACTTCAAACAGATGATAGGAAATGTTTGACAGTATACGAATGTTTAACATAGCTGATATAAAAGGTTTAATAGTATACAAATGTTGAGCATAGCTGATATGCAACATTTTACAGTATACGAATGTTTAGCATAGCTGGTATGAAACATTTGACAGTATATGAATGTTTAGCATAGCTGATGTGCGACTTTTGACAGTATACGAATTTGTATCATAGCATATATAAAAAAGTTTAATAGTATACAAATGTTTAGCATAGCTGATATGCAACGTTTTACAGTATATGAATGTTTGGCATAGCTGGTATGAAACGTTTGACAGTATATGAATGTTTACCATAGCTGATATACGAAGTCCGACAGTACAGAAATGTTAGACACAGATGATAAGAAAAGTTTGACAACATACGAATGTTTAATATAGTTGATATGAAACTTTTGACAGTGTACGAATGTTTAGCATAGTTGATATGTGACGTTTAATAGTATTCGAATGTTTAGCATAGATGATATCCGATATTTAAGAGTATATGAAGGTTTATCAAAGCTGATATGAAACGTTTGTCAGTATACGACGTTTAAAAGCATAAAAGTACATTTATCTTTAATATGATATTTATTTCACTAAAAATATGATTAATACCTTTATTCATATGAAATTAATATTTGGTTACTGTATAACGTATGGGGAAGGCATACATTTTCATTATATTTGCATTAATATATTTTTATATCTGATGATCTTGAAAACACATGAATACAAATATATTTCAAATGACTATAAAAATTCAATTTCTTCCACTAAACACACATATTTTTTTCTTCAGAATATATGGGATGTTCTTTTCATATTGGTGTGAAAAATAATAGGTAGAAAGCTTTTATTGATTCCTTGATGCGCTTTTTTCCTCAAGCACTGATGATAATCTGCTGGTGTGGGAGCATCTGGTTTCTTCGCTCCATCATTAGTGCTTCGACATGTGTTTGTGACATTCATGAAAGGATGAGTGATGCTTCCCTCTATTGTTGGTATACATGTCATTGTTCTGAAGCAATCCAATAATTTTCCTAGTTTTGTGTTAGCTTATAACAATGATTAAACGTTTTAGTAAGTACTGAAAAACGAATTTTCAGGAAAATTATTTTTTTCCTTGAAGCTCTTGGTTAATATTCATCATATTCCTACTGGTTTAAGATTATTTCATATTTGAATTTAAACAAACATTGAACTCCAAATAATCTGTAAATATATACAATTATATATTTATTTTTTGATATGTATAAGTTTTAAGTACTTCTCAAAAAATATGAAAGCATGTAGCTTAACGGTCATTTTTTGCACACGAGGGCTAATTAGACCAGGACCTGCGGTTTAAAGCGGATTCCGAACCACTACAAATATCCATGCCCAAGGTGGGATTCGAACCAACGAATTGTTGAACCGAAGGCAAGAGCACTAACCATTCGGCTGCTAGCTCGGCTATTAATAATATAATTCTCAACTGGCGTCGTGTTTATTATAACAAATATAATCAATAAATTTGCTTTCCTTAATTTTTTGCTTAAACTATTTATTCATAAAAATATTTAATTATGTGACTTAATATCAAAATTAAACTATTTACATCAACTAAAGAAAAATAGTAAAATCCAAATTTTCTGCTGAAATTGGAAATTTAAAATTTTTTTATTCATTTGCATTTAAACATGTTTTAAAAATACATAAACATCTCTTATAAAATTTGTGCAAATATCTGAACGAACAACCAAGAAATTCTTAGATGAAAAACAAAGAAATTTTCTTAATTGCTTTACTAAAAATAGAAATAACAAACCATTCCTAAAAATTTAATAAATTATCCATTTATTTTCGATGTACATGGTCAATACTTTTTCTTACATACTAATTTTAAAATTAATATTCATTTCATTTTCTATAATTTAAATGTCTATTCTCTTTTTCATAAGTAAATTATTAATAAAGTCATTTTTATACGCTCAATTATGAGTAAAATTTGCGAGCTTTTTTTATTCAATGTTCAATAAATTTTTTTTAAATAATCGAAAATCGCCATTGTTGTTAAAACGATTTAAATTAGGGAGAATTCTTGTATTTATTAAAATGCTATATATATTTCAAATTATAACTTAAAACATATCTTATTATGTTTAAAAATTATTACTTATATATAAAATTATTCATTTAAGGATGAATTTTCCAATTTGAACTAATTTGTTTGCGCTTTTCTTGTTAGATTTTTGGGGCTCTTTCGAATTTTAAAATTTATTTTAATAATTTTATTTGTACATTGCTTCTCTTAAAATTTCGAATTTTTCATATTAAGTTAAAATTTGTTTCGATTTCTTAGATACACTCTCTGTTCCAAATGAAAGTTTACTAAGCGTGAGGATTATATTGTTGTTGTCGTGTGCCAGCTAGGCTAGCAATATGGGGTGCGCTGCTTCACTTTTCCAACTGAACCATATTTGGTCTGGAGTCCGAATTCTTCAGAACACACATGCCATAGGAATCCGTTTATAGGTAGGCAACCATTCACACCTCATTCATACAAGGAAAGGGCAAAGACAGGATAGATAGAGAGAGAAAGTACATCCATGCCCGAATCGGGATTCGAACCCAGGACCTCCTTATCCGCAGTCAGGCACGCTGATTACTAGACAAGTTGGTCGTCGTTTAATGTTGTTGTATTATATTGCTTAGGTTAATGTTGCTGTATTTTATGTTGCAATTGTTATGTATTTTATGGTTATTTTTATTCATTGTTATGTTGTTTTACATGTATTAATAGCACATAACTTCAGAAGTGAACATAAGAAAAATTATAATTGAAAAGTACATATTTGATTTTTGCCTATAATACAAAAATAATGACATATTAAACCTATATTACATTGTAAACCAGACAGCGGTTATCTTTCTTGTTAAATATTATTTAAATACTTTATATTCGTTTAAATAATGTTTTATTTTAAGTTTTGAAACAAATTTGTGGTACTAAAACTGATAACATTTTTCGCCACTTATATTAAAATAACTTAGCTTTTGGGTAAGAAATAAAATCAATTATATTACATATAAAACTATTGTTTTCTAGCATGTGTTTTACAGGAGACTCACTTCGAACAGTTACAATAATTTATTTTAAAAATATTATTAAATAAACCAATTATTATATATTTGACAATGATTAAGAAAATGATGCACTTATTTTCTTATTACTTTATTTTATTCAGTAAAATTACAAAACAATATATACTTCAAATAATATAAACATTATTACTGAAAACAATCAGTGATTGTATTTGAAGATTATTTATTGAAAATGAACATTGTATTAACTCCCATAACTTCTTTAAAATCAATTTAGTTCTGTTCTTTATCTTATCAAACTTGAACATATTTTCCATAGTATAATTGATTAAATTGTCATTAAAATAAAAAGCTTATATAATATTATATTATTAATAAAAAGATAATAATAAATTTATTTTTCGAAATATCATGCGTTTTAAAATTTAAGAGAGATTACAATTTCGTATTCCAGAACAATAATACTTGTGGGGATATATTAATAATTTTCATACTAATTCTGTCTTCTTTACAATGTGCAAAATAATATTGTCATTAATTTATATCTCTGTTAAACGTAATACTTTATTATTTAAGAAACCGTCATCTTATCTAGTTTTAATCTTATATTTTTATTTTGTTTCTTTTCTTATGTAAAACAAATGACTGTTGCAAACATAATTTGTCTAAAGAAATAATGAAGTGTTCAAACGACATAAAATATTCAAACAAACATGAATTTAATATGTAAAAAAAGTTTTAAATTGAGAAGCATTAGAAAAAAAAAATACGATTAGAGTAATTAAAAACACTTTTTTTAAAAAAATAGAAATTTATGTTTTATTTTTCAGTAAAAAAAAATTACATATAAAACTTTTGATTTGATATAATTTTGATATAATTGATATAATTGATTTGATAAAAAAAGATTTGAATAATTCAAAATCTGAAAAATCTGAAGTTTAATTTGCAAATGTTTGATAAAAACTGCTTTGAATCAACACATAAAATGAATCTGATGATTGAAAATTATCCAACCATCCTTTTATTAATGAATAAAATATTTAAACATATAAAATTAACAGGAATGCCAAATTTAATAAATTTTAAGCGAATAAGTATCCAACAGCAAGAATCATGAATCATTTTATTCGTGAGACAGTTACACATTTTTCCGAATCTTAGTGTATAAAATAAAATTGATTTATATAACCGTAAAATAAATAATTTTCATAATATTTTTAATTTAAAAATTCATTGATCAAACTTAGTTAGAAGAAATAATTTAACTTATAATGAATATGATATTTCAAACAGCAAATACGCATTATTACAAGATTATTAGTTATAAAAATATTTTTAATAAAAATCTATTTGGAAGGTTGAAAAATTAGAAATTATAGCAAAGTTAATTTACAAATTATTTTCCTGAAAATCTAGAAGAAAAACTAGTTTTTACATATATCAGTAATATATTAAAGTATAGTCTTAAAAAATGCCCATTTACAGTATTTTTCAATGAAAAAGTTCACTTTCAATTTTCGTTTGCAATTTGATTGCAAAGTTTCATTACCTCCAACGGAATTGAATTCGAAAAAACATTATCTGAACAAAGGAAAATTTGACATAAAAAATCTTTACTTATAATACTTTGTGCGAAACTTCTGGAATCGATTTCATAATGTTCTTTTAAATTTAAAGACAAAATTTTTAACTTAAATTGCAATGAGACGCTATTAAAAAATATAATGAAAGTTTTTGTACATTTCAGGTAATAAATCTAATTTGTACTCTTAATCTAAAGAATATTAAATTTTGAATTGATTGCAGAAATTTAATGAGATTTCTGAGAATAATCTTAAATTAACTTTAAATGTATTAAGGAACCTAGAAACTCTCACTTGAATATTGAATTTCGATTTGAAATTTAATGAAAATTGCAGAAGTGTTCAGACTTTTCAATTAACAAAATGAACTATTTGATTAGTTTCGTGTACTTAACTTTCTATAATAAAGACCACGTGAATGTTAAAAAAAATATTTCACCTTCATCATTTATTCCAATATTTCATTCAAACATTTTGAATGACATATTGGAATAAATAAATACAAAATGGCTAGTAAATATCAAAATTTCAAATAAATACAAAATGGTAAATAAAATAATTCCACAAAAGCTATTTCGCGTGGTAGAGGACTCATTTCAAAATCATTACAAAAATATGACAATTAAAATTAAATATTGAATAATAATTCAATTACCAAAAAATTCAATTTGTATGAGAAAAGTGACTCGTATTTAATTCGTTCCTGTATTCAGATTCAAGAATATTCCATCTAATATCTATACACACATTCAAAGATTCTCCAATATCTATTTTTATCTGTTTATCATTAAAAACATTTTAGGAGGACAGATATATTTACAAGAAATTATTTGCAAGATTTAGTTTCGGTGCGCACGCATTTACATTCCTTACCAATCAAGACATAGTGACATTCTGTTTACATTTTTTCGCGTGAGATTATGAGATCTCAACCTGACCACATCACTGCTCAGTTGGCAAAGAGGACTACAATATTTTTTGATGATCACCAAGATTTCCAACAATAAATATGTATCATGCTTTACTTCAAAAATTGCATTGTAAAATTCAATTTGTTTTGTCTACAGTGTCAAGATTATATAAAAACAGACGAGTTTTCTTATTACCATCCATGACTGTTCATGCAAATTTCAGACGCCTTTGCTCATTGACTAATTAGAGAACAAAGAATAGTCAGGAACTATAAACATTAAGTGAAGTAACATCAACAACCGGTCTGGAATGTAAGATAAATAACTTTGAATATAGTAGAAAACATTCAGCATTACTCATTGAATTGGGAAATGACAACTGTCTTTACTGGCAACAGGAAGTTGATTCAATTAACACTATTGGCCCTTGACGTTATACAACTAAATATATATGATTGATGAAAAATTGCTTAATCAAATAAATCTAACCTTCATTTGATAACAGCTGTTGGCTTTGTTTGATCGAAGCTCATTTACAATATCTGGGAGTAAATTCATAACACTGAATGTTGCAAGTGAATGTTATGAAAAAGGTCTACTGTTCCGATTAAACAATCATTGATAAAAATGCTTATATTTACTTTACATGAAACTAAATAAAATCTATTCAAGGGTTTCTAAAATCTTTTTTTTGTATTATCTTGAATAAACATTTAAATCAGACTAATGTTTTTAGTCGTAAATGAATAAAAATTAAATTAAAACACAACTATGATAGGAATTGAGATTTGTAGTTATATAATTTAGAAAGATATTTCTTAGTTACCTACAATCTAGAATGAAGTGTCATTGATTTTAAACAAAAAAATTAAGTTCTGAATATTGCTTAAATATTTAAATGTTTTTTTTTTTGCTTCAGATATATATAACGTGTTGTTTGAATATTAATTAATATAATGAACATTTTTAAATGGAAATTTCTTATTAATTTTTAGTATTGGTATGAAATTCTTTATTTAAAATCTTAAACTTTGATGCTTTATTTAATTAAGAGGAATGCAATTCATGTTAAATAAAGTATAGTATGAAAAACAAACGGTAGACAAAACTTGAAATTGAATAATGAACTAACAATCATAAAAACGAAAATAATTTATTTCATTTCAAGTATAAAATCTTTCAAAATACAAAATTTATTAAATAAATCAATGAAAATAAATTAAAATAATGTATTTAAAAGTACAGTTGAATATTCTCTGCAAGACGCTTTAACGCATTCCTGGTGAATATAAAGAATTTTCCACCAAGGTACAATAAAATAAAATGAATACAATACAATTAAATTCAATTGTACTTTTACATACACTAGCTTTATTTTATTGAATCATTTTATCCTTTCATTTTCATTTAGTATACGTTCATTATGTTTGACAATGGATTATTTTATATTTCATTCTATTGTACTATTTTATTGAACTGTATTCATTTTATTTTATTTTACCTTGTTGGAAGATTCTTTATTTCCACCGGGAACGCAATCATGAACAAAAAAATCAACTAATAAAATGAATACAATACAATGAAATCAAACTTTATGTTTTTTTTAATTCCGTAAATAGATGCATAGAATTGCACAGTAAGTGAACATATATTACTTTTCTAATAAAATAGAAGAAATATAGTTCCCAATAAACTACTGAAAGAAAATACATGAGGACACTCAAAATAGAAGCCGCTTCCCCTAAGAAGGTACAACGGCTCTTAGCTAAGAAAATGACACCCTCTTGGACAACTCCACTCACATCAGTGGGTCCAATGTCTGAAAATAAAGCCACCCAGATGCCCGGGATTCGTGGTATTGTTGTTTCCGCAACATTAAATCGAAGGAAGAAAATATTCGCTCTGAGTTCCTTAGTGCCTGAAACGGGTACACTGTTGGAATAATTATTCTTTCTAAATAAGAAGGTGGACATTTTAAGGAATATATTGTAACACTGAATGAAAGAATTTCAGCCCAAAGTTAAAACTAAGTCTCTAAATGTATATTCATCAAAATGATGTTCTTGTAGAAAATATATAAAAAATTATATTGTTTTGAAAAAAAAATTTCCTTTATTGAACACATTCTAAGGCTTCTATAGAAGAACATGCTAATAAAACAATTTATCTATACTCATTAATATTTTTTGAAATATGCTTTTCAAGCAATGGTAACTATTAAACTAAGGATATATTGTATGAGTTGCTATGTAATTCATTTTTATTAAAATGACGCTAAAAAAAGCTAATGTTATTTGCTTCTTTTATGATTCTTATAATACATGTTTCCATTCATAATCAATCAGCGTAGTAAAGCATTTACTGCTTACTACTAACATTTCGTTAATAACATTTGCTAACAGAACAATCTTTTTTGAATATTTCTTTGGGAAAACGCTTAAGCTAAAAAAGGGTTAAGGTTTTATAAAGTAATACCCTGAGACTTTTTTTTAAAAAAATTGAATAAATATGTACTAAAAGATGTAATATATGAAAGAAAATATCACACACAATTAAGGAAGGTCAGTATAAAAAGGAAACCTATCAAATAAATTTTAATGTTTGATATAAAATATTTAAAGTACATAAAAAGTATCGAATAAAAATTAAAAATATTGTGACTGGGTGCAATACACGTTATATGTATAGATAATGTTGTTGTCGTGTGGCAGCTAGGCTGGCAATATGGGGTGCGCTGCTCCACTTTTCCAACTGAACCCTATTTTGGTATGGAGTCCGACTTCTTCAGTACACACATGCCATAGGGACCCGTTTATAGGGTAGTCAACCATTCACACCTCATTCATACAAGGAAGGAACTAAGACAGGATAGATAGAGAGAGAGAGAGTACATCCATGCCCGAACCGGGATTCAAATCCAGGACCTCCCTATCCGTTGTCAGGCACTCTGACCACTAGACAGGGCGGGTGGCATGTATATACAATGTTTAGTGTACATACCAGGGCTGGCCAACCTGCGGCTATTTGAAAGATTATTTGTGGTTCTCGATAAATGTACTCGAGTTCATTACTGTATTCGAGTACATTCATCATGATTCATAAATGTACTCGAGAGGAGGTCAAGCTCTAGAATTAAAATACAAGTCGACACCAGTTACTGAACTTTGGAAATTAGTACCAGAACCGAAGAATCGGGAATTAAAAAAGGCTGCTTTTCGAACTATTTCAATATTCGGAAGAACGTACTTAAGTGAATCCTTTTATTCCCTTTTAAAATTCGTGAAATCCAAACACTGGTCAGCAGTAACTAACCAGCATCTCAAAGAATTACTAAAAAGTACTGTCACCAATTAGTTGCCAAATTTTATAAAACTTATCGAGAGAAATAAAATAAATGTATTTAGTTTTCAATTTGTAACTTCGATACACATATTTTGTACTTTTATTTATATGATTTCAATGAATGTAATTTCCGTAATAAAATATTTAATACCTTTTTTTGCATCCCTTTTAAATACGTATTAAATTGCGGTTCGCGATCAATTTCAAATTTTGAAAAATGGCTCCGACTATCAAGTAGCTTGGCCATCCCTGGTATATACTTTACGTACATATCGCTCCTGAATAAAAATATCATATGAACTCAAGTAATCTCACACCATCGATGGTGTCATTTAGAGCACCTGATTTCCGTTAATCATATTTTTAATGTTTAACTGTCGACCAACTTGTCTAGTGGTCAGCGTGCCTGACTGTGGATAGGGAGGTCCTGGGTGCGAATCCCGGTTTGGGCATGGATGTACTTTCTCTCTCTGTCTATCCTGTCTTTGTCCTTTCCTTGTATGAATGAGGTGTGAATGGTTGCCTACCCTATAAATGGGTCCCTATGGCATGTGTGTACTGAGAAGTCGGACTCCACACCAAAATATGGTTCAGTTGAAAAAGTGGAGCAGCGCACCCCATGTTGCCAGCACAAGACAATGAATGAATGTTCAACAATTATCTAAAAGTTTCTCAGTATTTCATGGTGCTTATTTCTTCTGCTGTCATTTTGATAACATATACGGGACAATTTTAATTGCTACTTATGTCTATTAATGTGAAAGAATTATCTTATTCTTTAATCAGTGTTTAAATATAAATAATGTAGGATTAAATTATTTAAATTATCATCAATGTGCTATATGAAAATGAGTGCCAAAAGATACCTTTGTGAGTTTAAAAGCACTTCAAATTGGAGCGTATAATGCTGTCATAAAATTTGATGATGGGTTCTCAGGATGTGCATCAGTGCTTAAATATTTCAATATAGAAGATGTTGGCAAATATATAACTGAAGTTTCTCGCATTCTGGATAAATGCCGCATCGCTGATTCAAATTGCAATTCCACTGGTATTGCAAAAAAAAAAAAAAAAAAAAAAAAAAAAAACGCGGAAAATTTCTGAAAGCTACTAAAAGGAAGAAAACTATTTCTTATGAAAGCAAAGAAGTCTGCAAAAATATAAGGCATGTGCGTTTTATATTTCTGAGATTTTTAAAAATAAAAATAATTTCTTAATATTGCAGTTTTCTTGTTTTCTCAAAATGAATTTGTGCGATATTCATCTGCTCGCAAAATATGATAATTAAAAATGTTATTGCTTAATCTATTTGAAATTTCGTGTGTATGTTATTTAGGCAAAAATTTAGAGAATAGGCTACCTTTATATGGCTAAGTCATTTTCATGTTGTTTAAAGAAGAACTATGTTAAATAATTTTTTCAGTATTCATTAAAAGTATGATAAAAGTTAGCATTACATAATATAATAACAAAAATTTTTAACTATCCCATAATCTATTCCCTAAAATAATCCATTCTGGTTAGTATAAAATTTAAATAATTGAAAAATATTTTATTCGAACATTCTTTATGATGTTTTTCGTAATTAATGATGTTTATAAATTTTCACATAAAATTACCTATTAATTGAGACAAAAAAGAAATGGAACTAATTGTATTTTAATAGTTTTTAACTTATAATACAATGTTTAAAAATATCAATACATTTTGAATTCAATTTTAAAATTTCTGTCTTCGAAGGTATTCTTGTACTTTAAAGTATTACTATGCAAGATTAATTAACAATGCACAGTTCTTCACCCAACATTTATTATTTCCAATGTAAGTATATCATACTTCAAGGTTGGTGCGTATGAAATGTCGGATTCTCTTTACATGCGGACGTTTTCCTCCCTGTTTTCGTTATACTTTTGTATTTGGCATAACCTCATTCATACTCGTATTGTCCATTGCCAGAGACTCATTTCAGCAAAATAGGTTTTCTCGAAGGTCTTCCCTTTTTTATTTCTTTTGAGTTTATTGCCGATATGAATTCTGCCGACATTCGCGTCATTTTCTTATATGAGTACAAACTTGGTAATAGTGCTGCAAAAGCTGCACGCAACATAAACCAAGCGTTTGGGGAGAATACGGTTAACGATCGGAAAGTGCAGCGTTGGTTCGAAAAATTTCGGACTGGCGATTTTTCACTGTAAAATGAGCCGCGCGGAAGACCCAAAACGTCTGTGAAGAAGGCTCTAGTGGAAGCGGATCCAGCCGTATCCACGAGGGAACTTGCTATCAGGATGAAAGTTGACCATACATCGATATGGAGACACCTTTCTGAGATTGGCAAGGTTAAGAAGATGGACAAGTGGGTACCGCACGCACTGACAGAGCGAAATAAGCTGGATCGGTTAAACGTATGCTCATCATTGCAGCATCCACCCTATTCACCGGATCTCTCGCCGACCGATTTTCATTTTTTCAAGCATTTAGAGCTGTTTTTAAGGGGCAAACACTATGAAAATGAAGACAGTCTAAAAAACTCGATATCAGAGTTTATTAATTCTAAAGACCAAAATTTTTGTAAGACAGGCATCTACGCTTTAAAATCTCGTTGGGAGAAGTGTATTGAAGCGAATGGAGCATACTTTGATTGAATAAACAGCTTTTGAAGAAAGATATGCAGTTTTATACAATCACTTAAGAATCCATCATTTCATACGCACCAACCTAATATAATAGTTTTCTGACCACGCAACTTCGTACTTTCTCTTGAGGAATACAATGCATCCCATAAGAGGTCCTATTTTAGCACTTACCCACAAAGAAAAATTACGATTTTACGCATATTGATACTTATAAAGTCTTACCTCATTCTCTTTAATGTTACTGCGCTTCGTATAAATACCGATTGGGGGTTTCAATTCATTCCATCAAATATATATTTATAGATTTTTTCCGAAAGAATATGTTACCATCATTCAGATCTTCATTTTTAATAGAGCTACGTTTATTCCACAGAATATTATTTCAGTTCAGAAAATTACATTAAGGTTTTATTTAGATTCATTGTCGTATTGTATCCGTTTTATGTTCATTTTAACTTCTATATTTATTAGAAGATGTTATCAATGCACAGTTCTAGTTTCTTAATGACGCTTTTCTACTTGCATATCATATTATTTGATCACCTTTTGGCAAATTAGGTAATTAGGTACAGTCTTTCTTTCTATTGATGTTTTACCTTTTACACAAATAAAAATTCTACTTAAACATATCTTTGTAACATGTATTTTTTCAAGCATATATATATATACCGACCGATAGCTGAGTGGTTAGCGCTCCTGACTCCTGAGCTGTGGGTCCTGGGTTCGAATCCCGGTTCGGGCATGGATGTTACTTTCTTTCTCTGTTCTCTCTGTGTTTCTCTATCCTTTCTTCCGTGATAATGTATGAATGTAGCCCACCCTATAAACGGATTTGTGGTGGTATGACGCGGGTAACACTACTCGCCTCCGTGACTTGGTTCACTGGTGCCCGCTGCGTAACGACAAATGAGTAGCAGTTTCTGGCCTTGTTGTGGCATAGGGTTCAACCCTCAGGTGCCCGCAGTTGGAATATATATATATATATATATATATATATATATATATATATATATATATATATATATATATATATATATATATATATATATATATAGCGAGTGGAATAATACAGGTATTGTGAACAAATATGTTTTTACCCTTATAAATATTATTATAAATGCACACAATTTTACCAAATTATTTCAGAAAATGTTAAAAATATTTATATCTCTTAATCCAAAATATAATATGTCATTTCACTTATTATTTGGAATTCTGTTCTTTGAAATCAAAGACACAAATACTAAAAGTACAATTAATTTAAATGAAACACAAAATTTGTCTGTTATTCATAACAATCCAAGATACTTCATTGATTCAATAATATTTTCTAAAATCATATTTAAATATTAAAAAATCAGGATTTGTTTTAAGAAACTTAATGCCACAAGTAATAAATCAATATCACATAGGATATTTATTTTATATGTTACAGATTCTGTTAAATAGGTGTTGTTTCAATAAGTTAGTGTTTAATAAGGAAATTCTAATATATAATTAGTTAGATTTAGAAGTTTACACTAACCCAGAGTTTTTATTAGCATTTTTAGCTGCGAAATTAAAACATTTATGGGTATTAAATTTTCTAATGTTTTTTATGAAGTTAATCTCATTACATTTTTCAGAAAAATACGTAATTAATAATAGCTTATCAACAGGAGTCATGTGTGATAAAGTTTTTAAATTTTTTATCAGCAGATTTTACTAATCCAAATCTAACACCTGCGATTTATAAATTACTATCAAAAATAAAGTGAATTTTATTAAATAATTTTGACCATATTCAGCATTTTTCCCATTTTGTTAAAGTATTGGATTTTTTTTTTCGGATAATGTGTTTTTTTTTCTTTTCCCATTACGGAAATGCATCAAAACGCAAATTAAGAGTGTCGGTTTCAAAATTTACAAATTCATAATTCGAAATGTTCCCGAACATTGTAAGAATTTTCTTTAATCGAGTCTAAACATGAAACTATTTCATAATGCAAAATATTGTTTTGAGATACTGATAATTAAATCATTCTGTTGTTGTTGTTTCTTATGACACTTGGACAAGTCAAGCTCGCTGTGCCTTTGGCAGTGCGAATTAAGTCAATAGAGAGCGTCTTTCGTTTGGATCAGAGCACCACGAAGGTGAAAGTACGACTTTGCTCGTTTTAAGGTGCCTCGTCATTTTGAACCACGGTCAGGTGACGAGGCGACACCTGAGCTGGCACCCTCCTCTTCACATGCAAGCCACACCAGCGGAAGGAGTTTGGACGTCGCATATTAACGTGGACACGTCCCAACCCACGGAGTTCCAGCAACCCCAGTGAAAGAGAATACACAGTGGTCACCCTCCCAACCACTGCCCGCGGCAAATGATGCTTCACTTTGCTGAGCTTACGGGAAGCGGCGTGAAGCTACTGAGCCACTGGAGCTCTTAAATCATTCTGCAGTATCTAATCTTCCATGTTTAGAAAATAAAAAACTTGTTTTCTTGTTTATTGAAATATATATAATTAAAAGTATTTTACTAACCTTTTTTATTTCGATATACCGTTTATAAATACAGCTAATTTAATTTCTTTTTTTTGTTTTTATTCATTCATTGAATGTTTGTCTTTCAACTCATAATTATATTAGAAATTAAATCATGTTTCGCAATGTATGTACTTTTGTGTGTCAATCGGCAGATGTTTTCCAATCCTTGATGCTTGGTTTTAAATTTTGCGAACAAGTGGAGTCTCGAAAACTAGATACCACTTTTTCTAAGCTAAATAATTAAACTAAATAGAAAAAATAATAAATAAATAAAAACTAAATAGGCATTAGATTTATTCATCCAGTTGTAAAATTGTTTAGGCTTGATTCAGTGAGTGTGGAACGTTTATATAGTTTCTATTTGATATTTCAATTTTTTTCATGCTATTTTAAATAACCCGTAAACAGGTTATTTTTTTATTTCATTTACTAATAAATTCATTAGCTAATGTTAAAAATATTATATTGAAATACATAAAAGTATGCATAGCTTTAAAATTCTTATTATTTTTGGTACATTTCTTTTGTAAAAAAGTATTGATTTTCAATAAACAATCTTATGTTCTTAAATTTAAATTGTTGAAATACTTATTACAAATGACAGTGTATTATTTTTTGTCATCAATATAAACTAAATCATTTAAGATATAAATTAATAAAGTTAGAAAAATATCAATAACAATATCTCCCTTTTTGTACGACTATAAATATATAATATATGCAAAGAGTTAGAAAACTTTTGTAAGGTAGATACATAATGAGTTTTTAAAAATGTTTTACATTTATCAACAAATTTAAAAAAAAAATTATTAATACATTTCCTTTTTACATAAAATATATTCATAATATTTAATTAAGAAATTAACTTTTTAAATGAAATTATCTGTTTAATAGTTTCTCTCTATATGAACGTATACGAATACGAAAATTTACTTTATAGAAACGTAAGCGAACGGATATATTATATAAACATATATTTTTATTAATAATTTTAGCTGTAGAATTTAAAAGTTTATGGGTATTAGATTATCTAAACTCTCCCCTTATGAAGTAAATCTAAATAATTTTTCTTCAGAAAAGTACGTAATAAATAATAGCTTATCAAGAGGAGTAACTTAAATTTTTAACTGCAGGTTTTATTAGGCCAAATATAAGATGTTGTTGTCGAATGTCAGCTAGGCTGTCAATATGGGGAGCGCTGCTCCACTTTTTCAACTGAACCATATTTGGTGTGGAGTCCGACTCCCTCAGTACACACATGCCATAGGGACCCGTTTATAGGGTAGGCAACCATTCACTCCACATTCATACAAGGAAAGGACAAAGACAGGATAAATAGAGAGAAAGTACATCCATGCCCGAACCTGGATTCAAACCCAGGACCTCCCTATCTCCGCAGTCCGATACGCTGACCACAAGACAAGTTGGGCGGTATATATTTATATATGTATGTATATATATATATATATATATATATATATATATATATATATATATATATATATATATATATATATATATATATATATATATATATATATATATATATATATATATATATATAAAGCATGATTAGAAATATCATAGGCAAAATTTGAATGATACAATTATAGATAGCAAAACATTCAGTGCAAAAGAGCTTAAAAAAATTACTAAAATATAATTAATAGTAAATTTTTATAAAATTAGACAAAAACCAAATAGAGAATAATAGTCAAATGCTTAATGGAGAATAATACATTTAAAATACGAAATCAATAGATAATTTAATACAATATCAATAGAATATCAATAGATAAATTAATTTCAAAGAAATTTTATTTGCCAAAAGAAAATTTCTCATAATTTATATACTAATTAAATAAGCGCATTCAATGTAAAATTAATATATATATACATATATGTATATAATAAAATTCAATTTAAGTAAGGTACCTAAAGTTATGAGCTAACACACATAGATTATAATTAAAAGTACGAAAAGTTGTTGTTGTTGTTGTCGTGTGCCAGTCTGGCTGGCAACATGGGGTGCGCTGCTCCACTTTTCCAACTGAACCCTATTTTGGTGTGGAGTCCGACTTCTTCAGTACACACCTGCCATAGGGACCCGTTTATTGGGTAGGCAACCATTCACACTTCATTGTTACAAGGAAAGACAAAGACAGGATAGATAGAGAGAGAAACTACATCCATGCCTGAACCGGGATTCGAACCCAGGACCTCTCAATCCTTAGTCAGGCACTCTGAAAACTTGGGTGGCAAGTATAAGAAGAAACTTCTGAAAACTTGGGCGGCAAGGATAAGATGTTAAATTGTGAAATTATTATCAATTATAAATTTAAATTTATTAAAAATTTCGATGGTATTCAGTATTATTTCAATTTTGTGTTAAAATATTTAATTTTTATTTCTGGTAATGCGGTTTTGACTTTCCTAATATGTCAGTGTTTGGAAACACATTAGACCACAAATAAAAAAAAATTTTGATTTCTAAGCATACAATTCCATAATTAGAAAAATTCCCTAGCAATGTACGTCTTATTTGAGATTGCTCTTTGCTAAATATATAAATATATTTTGATTTTAAATACGCGTTAATATGCTTTCAGTTTATATTTAGGAAAGCAATACTATTTTCTATATAAGTCAGAATATCAAACGAAACGAGGTTAAATGAAGATCTCTAACATAGATTTCTACACATGAAAACAAGTTCATTATGATATATCTGAAATGTTACTGCTTTTTCTGAATGAGAAATCGATATATTATCTTTATGAGAAGCATATTGATTGATCCTGAAAGTAGATAAAAATACAGAAGGAATAATAGCGTAGCATCAGTTGGTAAATGGGATATCTGACACAGCTCCCCTCCACCCACAAGCACGTATTTATAGACATATTTGAAAATATTATTTATATACAACTATATATAATTAAAAATTATCATAAATATTGTGAATGTCAATGAATTAATTAAATATAACATTCAAATAAATTTTATAAAAATATTTGAATTCCTTTAATTTTGTTAATTTTAAAATTAAATTTATTGATTTCATAAAAATACTAATAAAGGAGTTCTAAATTTTGATAGGAAATCTAAGAATTCAGTAATATTTTTTAAAATATTAGTTTTAATAGTGAAAGTTGATTAGGATATATTATTTTAAAACTAACACAAAATTTGATGATGGAAAATAATAAAAATGATCCAAGTACCGAAAAAGAAAAAGGAGACTTGGAAAATAAAACTTTTCAATATATATATATATATATATATATATATATATATATATATATATATATATATATATATATATATATATATATATATATATATATATATATATATATATATATATATATAATTAAGTTATGATGTAGAATGTCGGCGAGTATATTTAAAAAATTTGAACCGTGTGGAATACGATTATTCTGAACAAATATATTTTTACCTATATAGATATAGTTGTTATAAGTACATAGAATTTTACCAAGTTATTTAAAAATTCTATATTTTTAAATTATTTCAAAATTCTATATTTCAGTTATTTCAAAACTTATAATAAATGATTATAATCAAAAAAAGATACCTCCAGTTCGTAATCCGGATATCTGACACAACTCCACTTCCATCCACATCCACACGTATGTATGGATAGGAATATTTTTGAATATATTATTTACATATAAAAGTTTACATAAACTGAAACAGAAGACAATTTATCTGTAGTGAATGCTTAGTATATGTACTTTTTATTTAATGACAATCTTTCTCTGGGAAATATAAAGAATATGTGTGTAAAATTATAAATGAATTTTTATAAGAAAAATTATGAGATGTTTAATATATCCGGTTTGCTAAAGTTTTATGTAATTAAATTTGCTCTCAAATGATTGATATCATTTGAGGTGAAAATGTAGAACTATTTTGTTACAAATGTGCATTCATCTCAATATTAATATTTATTTTTCATTAGTTAGGGTGAAAAATGCAATATAATTATACATTTATACATAAAACATTATTTTATGATGTAAGAACCTCAAATTGAGCATTGATTTATAAATATCTGTTTTATAAGCATAAAATTTTATATCAAAAATATACACTGCTGGACAATTGCTAAGGACGGATCACAAATTGCAATGTAGCATAACATTAAGCGAGACATGAGGCCTAGTAGGATAAAATACAGTTGCCACACAGTTCAGACATTAGAATAAAGAATATTTATTGTTCTGGAAATTACAAAAGCTGTGAACAATCTGAAAGAAAAATAAATGTTCTTTGATGCTGCATACAAAAAATGGAACAATGCATCTAAAAGTCAGCAGACACCTTGAAGAAAAGTATCAGTACGGGATATGTCCACCGTGGAGTGTGATGCAACATTCCACACGTCGTATCGTACTTTGCACAACATTATCCAGCAGCTGTTGAGGCAATCTATCTCATTCCTCTGGGAGTGCACGGTTGAGAATGTTCTTGTTTGTCGGAGGATAGTTTCGACCAGCAACTTGCTTCCCCAAAGCATCCCACACATTTTCAATGGGGTTTAGATCTGGAGAACGTGATGGCCATACGAGGCGTTGAATACTCTCGCTGTCTAGACAATCCTGAACAGCGAATTTTGATGACATATTGCGTTGTCGTCCATAAAAACAAACTTATCACAGACAGCATCAAGGAGAAGATGAACATAAGGAAGTAGAACTTCATTAATGTATCGTTGGCTCGTCATTGTCCCATTCGCAACCACATGTAGGGGCGTGCGGCCATTGATCAGGATGCCGGCCCGCACCATGACACTGCATGTCGGATATCGGACTCTTTCCTGGATATTTTCTGGACGATAAGCAGTACCACTCTCTCACCAGATCAGTTGCGTCTACAATCCAATGACAGACTGAACCTACTATCTGAGAATAGTATGCATGCCCAGTCCTGTTCAGTCCAATTTGATGCTCACGACACCATTGCAAACGGGCAGTACGGTGCTGTCTGGTCAATGAGACACAACAACAGGTCTGCGGGTGTATAGTCCTTCTCCCCTCAAACGTCTGGCAACAGTTTTAAGAAAGATCTGCTTTGCTGAGGCAGCAAAAAACTGATTTGGTACCTGCTGAGCTGGCTGTGGTGCGCCTGTCCTTTTTTGCTGATAGGACGATATATCTGTCTTCTGCAGGAGTCGTACTTCTAACACGACCTCCCCCGTGCCGCCTACTACACATTCCAAACATTTTAAATGACTTCCACAGCCGTGAAACAACGTTGTGAGCGATGTCTAACTCCCTGGCAACATCTGTTGTTTTTCGCCCTTCTTCGATATTTTCAATAATTCGGCCACGCATAAAATCATCTAAGTGATGTCGGGAAGACATGCCAAAAATTTCAAGTTCGTCCATTAAATCTTTCCTGTAAAACTTTGACTTGAAGCAACAACTGTCCACACGCGTCAAAACTTTTAAAGCTTTTATGAACACTATCACGTGATGAATAGACGTGGGAAAAAATTTGCAAACGCATACTTCTTCTTACTATATACCGCATTTATTCTAATTTTCCGCATTTTGTTTCCTTTCATTTTGTGGTTGCTATGGATGATAGTGTTATCCGTCCTTAGCAATTGTCCAGCAGTGTGTATTATTATTTTCTCATATAAGAAATTGAAAATCAACATTGTTCAATAAATTCTATTAGGTTGTTTTAAAAATTAGGTATTAGGAAAGTACATTCTTATTTGGATATAACAAATCAATATTTTCATAAAGAAGATTTTATTTGTTATTTTTTTCATTCGCTTTTACATCTGCAAATATATGGTATGACAATAAATCTTAAATTGCGGCAGGATGCAAATTTCGAATTCATTACTCACAAATGATAAATATGTAACTAATACCAATAGCCTATTTATAAAACACAATCATAACCTGACAGTACGAAAATAATTTTTAAAATTAGCAAGCTTCATATAAATTAAATTTAAATTTATTGATTTATTAAATACTTAATTTTGTTCTATTTTAACTTTTTGTGTAAGTAAATATGTCTTTCAAGACTTATACTAAAATTATATAATGTTTAGATTCAGATATCAAACTTTAAATTGAATGAGAGATGATTTGTCTGATAATTGTCAGTTTCATCAAAATAAATGTTAATAGGACGATACACAATAGTTTTCTTCTCATTTTTTATTCAAAATGTGAATTTAATGCTTTAGTGTAATTAATACATTTTGATTTCAATATGTAAATTGATTCGTATAAATCTCTCAGTGCTAAGTTTTGTTATTATATTAAAAAATATATACCAAATTAAAAACATATCTCACTTTTGTTTTTAATATTTTAATGAAAAGCTTAAAAATGTTGTTTCACCAAACCAAAATAACATTCTTATTAGGCCATGGTAGCCTAGTGGTTAAGGTATCGGCCTTACATTCAGAAGGGTGGGTTCGATTCCCAATGTCGCCAAAGACCCACCGAGTACATGCGATATACGTGCTCGTTAAATCTGTGGAATCGAAAGTCCTGTGGTCGGTCGTTGAGCAGTTACCATGGGTGCAATGGTCTGGAGAAATTTACTCCTCCTTCAGATCAATGCAAAATTGAGGTCCATAAACCCTCTGGTTCTGCCATCATTCGGAAGATTTGAAGAGCAAAAGTCGTACTTTCACCTTCACGGTTCTCTGATTAAACGAAAGACGCTCCCAATTGACTTAAATTCGCATAGCCAAGGCATAGCGAGCTTGGCTTGTCCAAGTGTTATTAGTAACAACATTCTTATTGCTTCATTGGATTTCTAATTCAACATATTTGATTCTTAATTTAATTTGATAAGAGTTAATCTCTCTTGCAAGAAGCATGGTTCATGCCTTTCTGTCATGAAAAATAATAACATTGTGTTATAAAATATTCATGTTTTATCCACAACGAATTTCTCGTTACACAATGTAACAAATGTCGAATAATTTATTTAACATATGGTGAACAATGTAACATATGGTGAATAATTTTGAATTTCATGTTAATTATTTTCTCTGAGCAATAAAATGTTCTAAGACATATTCAATTGGATTGCTCTACAGATTATAAACTGAACGAGGATTAATTTCTTTAACCTGATAAAATTTACATTAGGAAAGTTCATCATTCATTCCATTTTAAAATAAATTATTTTAGACCAAATACTTAATTAGAAGCTCACACAACTGATGAGGATTATATATCTGCTAAAGAAACAAAAACTAGATAATTTGATAGAAAATAAGGTTATGTAAAAATAATTTAGTTTTACAGTAACGTCTGACCAACAAAAATACCTTTTTCTTACATTTACCTTTCGCGGATACTTAATTGGATATTGGGATTAATTGCACTAGGAAATTTCCTCAGTACATCTAATTCTAAAGTTCACTTTTTCATGACCGAGGGCCCTGGGGTGCGAAGTATATGTCCCAGTTAAGTGGTCAGCCTAACGTAAGACCCCCAGTATTTAATTTCCAAGCATGCTTGGTACTCAGTTAATCGACCCACTGAAGGGATGAAAGGTTGAATCAACCTTTTCCAGCCCGAGGATCGAACCTCGGACCTGTGTCATGGGAGCGTGAAACGCTGCCACTAAGCCACCGGGCTTCTCCTTCGTATATTTAATTCCATTTAAACATAAATATCTTTTATTATGTGAACCTCTCTGTTGCAGTAATCAAATTTAATTGCATCTGATTTTGTTCTGGCTAATATTTTTTGACTTAACAATCATTTTAAGCATACAAATCTGTCATTGGAACAACATCTTTAATTTTAGATCGAAAACATTCACAACTACAGTTACAGTTTTAAGAAAATTTCTTCTGCGGTCATATGATAGAACATTATATCTTTTTTTTTTCCTCTAGGATTTTGCATTTCATATTGTTCAATATTTTCTTCTAAAAATTTCGTGACTCTTTTTATTGAATTTTATAAAAGTTATAATGAGCTTTCTCAGGTAGTGTCCGTTAATATTACACAAATTCCCAGTTACTATAATTTTATTTGTGAAAATGTAACAGGCCTCCTAACTGGAAACTACAATGGGATGAAGTGGTGATTTAAATTTAGTGGCTTTTTGAACAAAATATGTTATGATAAAAAAGAGGCGTGCTTAGATTATAATTGCAGATATTTCACATTCTAATTTCTTTATTTTCAGAGTAAATCTAAGGAATACATTATTTCATACTTATATTTGAACTTTAGTAATATAATAATCAAACAATTGATACTTGAGTGTATGCAGTATAAATGTTGTACTCAAATGTTTCTATGTATTATAAAATACTTTTTTTGTCTTTCTTAGAAATCCTTTGATCATTCAAATAGTTTTGGTTTGTATGTTTTCTTTTTCAATGTATCTAGAGTATAGTTAATAGAGCGCTGTATAAAAAAGATGCATTATTACGATCGGCAGCAGATATTTTAAATCATAATGTATTTTATATTTAGACATTATTATAAATTTAAGCATTGCTGGTTTGGAAAATATTCTAATACAATATTATTTATAGTTTTATTCTTATCACTTTAGAGTGTATATATATATATATATATATATATATATATATATATATATATATATATATATATATATATATATATATATATATATATATATATATATATATTATAAAATCACACACACACATTGATGAACACATATTAATACAAATTACGAAAGTTAAGCGAGCTCCAGTGGTTGGGAGGGTGACCACGATGTACTCCCCATCACTGGGTTGCTGGAACTCCGTAGGTTGGGGACGTGTCCACGTCAATATGTACACGTCCAAAGTTCTTCCGCTGGTGTGGCGTGGATGTGGAGAGAAAGGTGCCAGCTCAGGTGTGGCTTCATCACTGACGCGTGGTTCAAACTGACGAGGCACATTAGAAAGAGCAAAGTCGTACCTTCACCTTCGTGGTGCTCTGGATCCAAACGAAAGGACTTTCTAACGGACTTAATTCGTACAGCCAAAGGCACTAACGAGCTTGGCTTGTCCAAGTGTCATATAGCAACAAAAACAAGAAGTTATATATATTTCCTTGAGATAATGAGTAATTTCTTATGCAGTGTTATTTTGAAAGTATTATACCGAGGTTCGGGGTTCGTGTTATTTGAGAGTTGATGAAATAACTTTTAACAATCATAGGATTTTTTTTTTGTAGAAATAATTAAAAGATGCCGGAAAAAAACCCAGCAGTTGAAGCATTTACGAATCACAATTATACAGTATCAATTCAACAGTTTCAACGGTAAACAGCTCCCACAGACAGACAGCTCGTATCTACTAGTCTATCGTTGCAGCTGCAAACTCAGAAACTGATTCACTTGGTTAAAGGAAGGGAGGTATTTATAACTTTCTTGGCGTGAAAGCCAAGGTCTTTCTCCAAGGTTTCGGAAGATTCAAGCTTAATAACGGCCCAAGAGTGGAAGTCACCAGAATGGTCTATTTCTCGCCAAAAGCTAGCCAAGCTCCAAATTACTGGAAAAGCCACTCTTAACATAAAATTCACCTTCATCGTGCGAAAATTTGTTCCAGAATCTGATTACTTTGGATCTGTCGGAGGTTTTTCAGGACGAATACTAGAAATATTTGCAAACTTTGTATCAGTATTTTAATTCACAATTCCTTTCACTCTCTTTTCACTCTTTTCTCACATTACAATAGATTTGCTTCTGTTACCTCATTGTTTTCATATATACCGTCAAGGAAGGAAACAATTCCTACGAGAAAGCTCATTATTTAAATTAGGACATCGAATATAGTATCTAGTTTTAATGAAGAAACTCTGTTACTTCTGGATAAACATCCATTTCTATTTCAGAGGATTAACCGAATAAACTTTAATTTTAAAAGAGATTTAGCTAATTAATATACCTCTATATTTACATTATGTATTTAATTCGAGAACATAGTAATTAGAATATGTATTTCATTTTAATATAAAAATCATTGTTAATTAGCTTTATGTATCTTAGTATTAAATTCAGGTATGAATTTATCTTTAAGTTTTGTGAAGAAATTTGTGATTAATAGTTTGCAAAGTCTTGTTTTTTTTAATTAAGAATAAATCTTATGAATGAAAAAAGATTATGTAAACCCGTAAAAGCATTTTGAATATTTAAACAATATCAGTCACATATACAATATTTTTCATTTAAATGTCATGAAATACTTCTAAAAACCAATTAAGGTTATAGCACGGTTGATTTAAGAGGATTTCCATTAATTTAAAACTTTATACAGCATTTAAATTAAATAAGAACAATAACATTTTTACTTACTCTTTACCAAAATATAAATATTTGATACATTATACACTGCTTAAATTTACAAACTCTCTTTCTTCATACAATCATTTAAGTATAACACATCAAGTGGCAAATGCAAAGATATTTTGTTTTGAAACAATAGCCCCTCATATGTGTTAATAAATTGAATCAAAAATAGAAATATGTAGAATAGCAATTCAACTCTCTTATCTGTATTTAACTTTTATTTGACAAAATATTATTCCAATTTCATCAATGATATACATACAAGTAACAATTTGTAATAAATAATTGATTGTAATGAGCTACATACACTGTAGGTATATTATCTCAAAGGCTTTAGAGATTTAAAATTGAAAAAAATGTTTCCGTAATTAGAAAGAAAAATAGAAAGAGGTATTATCTTAAATAATCCCTGACACTCACAGATCTGTCATTAGGAATTATCTTATTGCTTACAAATTAAAAAAATAGATTCCTTAGAAGAAAAAATCAAAAATTTCAACAAATAAATATATTTTTCAACATATACAAATGTTTTATGTTTTGTGAAAAAAAAGCATAAAATATTACTGCCTTAAACAAATAAAGAATAAATCATATTTTATGTGCAAATGAAATCAGGCATCACTGCAGAATATCTTTTAAGACACTGCTCAGCAATTTTTTTTACATACAAATATAGTTTTTAGGTTTTTTTAAACTTCTACAAATATATTATTCTGGA
Source organism: Latrodectus hesperus (assembly GCA_037975125.1). NCBI lineage: Eukaryota > Metazoa > Arthropoda > Arachnida > Araneae > Theridiidae > Latrodectus > Latrodectus hesperus. Next base: position 13,439,551 of record CM075858.1, read on the forward strand.
AGGAGCTTTTTTTTAACCAGCAATGTAAAGATATCAATTAGTGACAATTTTCCTTATTATTTATAAACTACTTCCCTAAATATTGACAAACTGGTTTCATTTAAATTAATGATTTTATACCTTATTTAATTTTGTAGCTGTTGTAACTAATGACACATGGACAAGCCAAGCTCGCTATACCTTGGCTATGCGAATTTAAGTCAATTGGGAGCGTCTTTCGTTTTTTAATCAGAGCACCATGAAGGGGAAAGTACGACTTGGCTCTACACACATGCAGGGACCCGTTTATAGGGTAGGCACCTCATTCACACATCATTTATACAAGGAAAGGACAAAGACAGGATAGATAGAGAGAGAAAGTACATCCATGCCCGAACCTTGAATCGAACCCAGGACCTCCTTATCCGCAATCAGGCACGCTAACCACTAGACAAGTTGGGTGGCATTTAAGTTTGTTCTAGGCATATATTCCTAATCTAAAAACTGTTACTCTAAAAAAGATATCTAGTGAAATTCCTTTGTTCCTTTGAAGTGGAAATTGATATTAAAACTAGATAATTTAAATGGCTTAATCAGACTTAATTATAATTTAATATATATTTCGATTATGAGACTAATGCATTTCTACAATACATCATTGCAATTCAATAATGGAGATACATTTCCCTTGTATATTCTTTAGACTACTTATAATGTTTTAATTGTAATATTTAAATATCATTTGCATTTAATTATGAATTCAAACGTATTAAAATATATTTTACACACCTTTATATGAAATTTTATTAAAGTGCATTAAAAAATAACGCATTTATATTTCGAACTAAGACGCTAATGTAAAATGCCAAAATATGGAAAAAAATCTTACAATTAATTTTAATCTATAATTCAAGTGTTAAACAAATTTTAGTTTTTTGAACATTATTACTAGAGAAGAAAAATTCTTTTTATTTCAATAATTTTTATCTATGAAATTGTAAAATCTGTTTTAAATTTCATATTTTTAAGTGTTTTATATATGTCTTATATTTAAAAAATAAATTTTAAATCTAACCTTTTGTAGAATATTTATCGCTTTAATTACAGATTAAAACTAATCTTTCTAATTCTAGTATTCGTGTGAATAATAAACTTTTTATAGTGACAATCACATGAACTAATTCAAAGTGTGCCTTTGTTTCTAACATTTATTATTCAGCTTTTCTTCTCCATTTTTTTCCGTTATTGTAGACATTTATTGCTATTGATTCTTATTTATCCCATGAACCATTCCGAAAAATTATTTCCTGTAATGTCTATCTTAATAAGAACTGCTGATGTAAAATACATTTTACATAACAATTTTTTGTTTCGTTGGCATCAACATTTAATAAAAATTATATGTAGACGTGAATATATTTATTTTGTAAAATGTGTGTGCATTTGAATGAAAGAAAAGGCAGGTGCAGACTTTGTTATGTTTATATTTTGCTATATTAATATGTTTATATTTGTTTATACATGAAGAGTTTCACCTAAAAACACAATTGCAGCAAATCCACTAATTAAATATCTTTATAATGCGTAGTTAATTACACGCCGTCGTAAAGAACAAGATTAGGCATCACATATCTTATCACATAACAGTCTTAGGAATATTATATTTATTATATTTTATATGCTTAAATTTTTGGAAAGAGAATGTCATTGTTCAAACAAATGCTAGATTATTGTAGAAATACAATCAATATGTACTGTTTTGTTTCATAAAACTGTCACATGTTCATAGAACATTGAAGCTAAGGAAGTAAAAAAAAACATTCTGTATAAAAATATCTGTGTATAATGCTTTACAAATGTATCAATATATGTATATATATATATATATATATATATATATATATATATATATATATATATATATATATATATATATATATATATATATATATATAGACACACACACACACATATATATATATATATATATTATTAAATAGTATTATAATAATAAATAATACTGTATATATTATTTATTTATTTATTTAACTATATCCCAAGTATATTTCTGTTCACTAAAATATTGTCTCACGTCTCACTAGTAACTTTCCAAATCTCCTGAAAAAATTACTTTCTACAAAAATAAATAAATAAACACAAATAAAACACTATCTTTGGCTTTAAGAAAAATGTTGTGAAGCTTTTTATTAATTTAATAAGAAACATATTGTTACAAGAAAATTTCAATGAAACTTGTAGCTTAAACATTTCACGTGAAATGTATTATTTTATCGATCATCGAGAGAGAAGCGAATAAAACGTTGTTATGTATGTAACGTTGTTAATGTAATTTATATATCATAAATGAAAATAAGATAGCTTTTTCATACAAATTTAACATTATAAATTAATAGAAATAAAAATTAATTAGGAAAGTTTGTTTGATGAAATTTGAAATTTATTTTATGTAAAATACGTCAAATTGTATTCCTTTATTGTAAAACAACAACATTTTACGATAAAATGTATATATATGTTCCCTTTTAAATTAAATACTTTAAGGTACTAGGCACAATATACAAATTTTTGAAAGTTATATTAGCTGTGTTGCTATTATATATATATATATATATATATATATATATATATATATATATATATATATATATATATATATATATATATATATATATATATATATAGATAAAACATGAAGAAATGTAAAATCAGAAATTTAAAATTGGAAAAATACTAAAGTATATGAAGCAAAAGACAAGAAGGCATAGGGACCATGTCTTCATCAGGAGGAGATGGTCAGCTATGCAAAAATGAACACTCTTTTCTGACATGCTCGAAGGACAAATGTCTAAAAATCTTCGAGCAATTCCCCCGAAGAGTGTTCGTATTAAAAGAACTTAATTAAAAATTAGACTAAATATATATGTAGAAAAGATAAGTATATATGCAGAAGAATAAAAGTACTCACTATAGATGAAAATACTCACATTAGTAGAAAAATACTCACAATAGTAGAAAAATACATACAGTAAAAAAATACATACAGTAGAAAATACAAAATACAAAAACCAGTAAATCAGATTGAATTTATATATGAGAATAGTAGGAAGTTGCCAAAAGTAAATTTGAAATTAGAATGAAGAAATATTGCCAGAAGTAATTAAATTCAAAAAGTTAATTATTATATTTTTAGTATATATATTAAACATTATATTTTTAGCATTGTATTTATTACTTTATATTCATATATGTATTTTCTTTATATTAATATATATATATATATATATATATATATATATATATATATATATATATATATATATATATATATATATATATATATATATATATGCATGTCCAATATGATTACTAGCAACTTCGGTACTATAATTTTGTTATTCATTTGATCTTTTGATGGTCACATTTTGCTATAATTCGACTGTTAATTGTTTAACTGTAGTAAAAGCTGTATATTATAATCTCTCTATGAGTTAATTTTCTTTTACTTTCATTCCTGAAGTGAATATTTTTACTTGTTGATTTGGGGAGAAATATTTCTGTTTAATTAAGCAAAATCGAAGATTTTAATAAAGAATTTTAATTTATTATGTGATGTTTTAATTTAAGGAAATATTTACAAACATTTTACTCTTCATTTAGTTTATAATTTAACTACGCTTAAACTAGAATATTTACATAATTATTTATATATATTTAATGCATAGTATTAAGTATTTCAGTATCAATTTTGAATGTGCTATTTCTGAAGATACATTTATTATTAGGTATTATTAAAAATTATTTTTTTAAATTTTTAATGTAATTAATTAATTTTAGTTTCAGAGAATTACTTTCTTAATACTTACTTATTACATAATGTAATGATTTTGTGAATTTAAAAATAATACTTTATTAATTTAAATACTTGCCTTTATATATTTCATACATTATTTATTTCATATTTTACATTTAAGTACTTAAATCTATCATGTATGTTTACATTTTTTTAACAAAATTAAACTGCAAATTTTCAATGTTTATTGATATTGCTGGAAAATTTAAACACTTATTTATTCAGTGAAGATTAATCTAACTGGGAATTATGGCTGGAAAAGGCATCATCCGAATTAGTATTTGAAAGTTGAATTTATATAAAAATCATTTTAGAAAATTATTAATTCATAAAAAAATTCATCATGAATTATTTAAAATTTTCCTGTCATAGTGTATTTTACACTACTATTTGGAAAATCCAACAGGTGTTACACAGATAATTAACAAATTCACGTGTCGAAGGGATGAATTTCATGAAAATACTCAAGCATTCATGTTGGCACACGCGCCCAATATATTGAAATATATGTACTATATCTATCTATCTATCTATCTATCTATCTATATATATATATATATATATATATATATATATATATATATATATATATATATATATATATATATATATATATATATATATATGTATATATATATATATATATATATATATATATATATATATATATATATATATATATATATATATATATATATATATATATATATATATATATATATATATATATATATATATATATATATATATATATATATATATATATATATATATATATATATATATATATATATATATATATATATATATATATATATGTATATATATATATGTATATATGTATTGAAAGAAAAACCCAGTATATGGTTTCTATTGTTCTGCAGTAGCTAAGACTAAAGCTAGAACTTTTCTTCTGGGAAACATTGCACTGTAAACTTCCCTATAACACCGTATATTAATTTCCCGTTTTATGAAAACCCATTGTATGATCATTCTCATAAAACGTGCACGTATGACCTTGTATAAAGCGTTATGTACAAATGACCTATGTTTAATTTTTCTCGCTAAAGAGGGTTTCAATCGAATATTAAGGATAAACTGTTTTATGAACGAAATGTGTGTTTTATTAAAATTAAATTAAGAACATTTTAAATAAAAAAACATATACAAATTGTACTAAAACACAGTTAATTTCAAATTAATCAAATAATGCAAGAAACAGTTTCAGTACATGTTTGTTCGCTGTAAAAGCAGTATGAAATAGCGTTCCACCATCATCTTTCAATTAGCAGACTGTTCAAAGGCCAAGAATATAACATACTATAATTTTATGATAGTATAATTGACACAATGTGCAAACACGAAATTGATTGTGAACCGTACAAATCATTATAAACTTCGTATTTTAGAAATGTAACGTCTGGAATCAACGCGTTATATGATGGAAAAGACATGTTGTACAAGGATATATGAAATTCCGTAATATGAAAGCGCGTTATAAATATACCGTGTTATACGGGGGATTATTGTACAGTAATTATTATTTCATAAAATTATATAAAAAGTATTTTGAATGCGTAGCTTATATGTTCGAAATTTTGAGAAAGTTTCTGTACAATTTCATAAGAAAATTTTTTTTAAGAATGTAAGCACATGATTTTAATTACGATGTAGTAATTTTAATTTGTTTCTTTTACTGTTTATTTTAACTTGATGTAAAATACTTTATAAATGCAATTTATTGATAACAATTTGCTTTTTAATTTAATTTTTTATGCAATTAATCTCCATAAAAAAATTCAGCTTATAAGCAACTTTTATAAACTACTGAAAATTCGATGGAACAATAAAATTATTTAGATTTTTAACGGGTGGATTGCTAAAGACGATGCACTGTCAATTGACTTAACGTAAACTTTAAAAATACCTTTATCCTTTGAAAAATATCGGGCATTTTTAAAACCGTGAGTAAAAAAGATCCAATTTCTTCCACGAGAAAAGATCTCCAAGGAATTTAAAGACTATCTTGTTTATTCGAGTTATTTTCTGGAATATTCAAGATTTCGTGTATAATTAAAAATAAATGTGTTATCGCCAAAACTCTAAATGTCTAGAGAGAAAGACGACTGACGCGGAAGAATCTTGCTATTGTAAAATAAAGCTATATGCTCCGTGAAAATTCCAAGTGAGTTGTTTCAGATCAAAATGTATTGCGAAAGATGAATTGAACTCTTGAGAATTCCATGCAATTAGCGTTAATCTAAATGCTATAAATAACAATGTTTACTATGCAATAAATTTAGTTCACTTTAGAAGTTTCATTAAGGAGTTTAAATTGTAACGAGACGTCATGGATTCTTCCCAAATCTTATTCTCTATTTAACATATTTTTAAATAGGGATTAGATTTTACTGATAACAGAAAAATCCCAATTTAATATTTGATTCTTAATTCCATATTGAATAACATTAATTTGATTAATTTAGCTTTCTACAAATAATATATGAGAACAGTGAAATCACTATTTTAAAGCTAATAAAAAGAATAATTGACACAAGAGATTTTCCTTTATTCTTTTAAAGTTAATAAAATAAAATAATATTTCCATGGAGAAATTTGTGAAAATAGTTTAGCCAAATATATTGAATTTAAAAACGTTGTGTGAAATTCTTATAAAGTTATCTGATATCAAAATAACTAATAAAAAGTTCTTATTATTAAAATTAGTATATGAGACACTATAATCTTTTTACATAACTATCCTATACGTACAATTTTATGAATTAAGTCAAAGTGTCAATGTTAGTAATCGCTCTGTCTCTCTCTCTCTCTCTATCTTAGAACAAATAAAAGAGGAACTGGTTGTATTATTACTAAGAAATACATTACTCATATATAAAATAGACGATATGTATTATTGTTGTTGTAATTGTGGTGTGCCAGCTAGGTAGGCATTACGCGTTGCGCTGCTCCACTTTTTCAACTGAACACTATTTTGGTGTGGAGTCCGACTTCCTCAGTACACACATGCCATAGGTACCCGTTTATAGGGTAGGCAACCATTCATACAAGGAAAGGACAAAGACATTAAAGATAGAGAGAGAAAGAACACCCATGCCCGAACCGGTATTCGAACCCAGGACCTCCCTATCCGTAGTCAGGCATGCTGGCCACTAGGCAAGTTGGGCGGCATATGTATTATGAAATTTATATTATTAACTTGAGGATGGATAGGAGAAACTTATAGGTAGAATGTTATAAACTATTGAGTATATTTAATTCTTAATTCATAGAAAAATGAAAATGTAATCAAAAAATCAAATCTGTGTAACTTATAATTACACACACACACACACACACACACACACACACACACACACACACACACACACACACACACACACATATATATATATATATATATATATATATATATATAATTTCTGATTACCTTCATAAGTACTAATAATATTTAGTATAGTTGCAACTAAAATAATTCTCTGGAGATTGTATTATTCTGATGATTGTATGTGTGGATAAAATAGGACAACTAATTTACAACGCGCCTTCCAAAATTTGGGTGGATTTTATTTTACTCTATTTATTATATCTCATGTAGCTAAAACAAGGTTAATTTATAATACTCTTTAAAAGTTATCTGACTAATTTCACAATATTAACAGAGCTATCTACAGGGTATTGTCTTTAATAATGGCCTCTTTTAAGGAAGGCCGTTTTAGAGGTCATTTCCATTCCAATAACGTTCAATTGAGCATTGCATTTCAAAGATAAAGACTTCATTAAGGTCTATAATTCAAGGTTAAAAGTCCACTATGTCTCCGAATAACCTTTATATTTTCAGTTTACATGTTGAATATCATTTTAGTAATGGATAAGGTAAACATATTTTTAGAATACTGGTCTCTGCTACCAACACACTTAAAATATTTGAAGGAAATGATAAAACTTGTAATGGTGTATTTCAGAAATTTAATAGTAGGTTGCTATTTTCCATAAAAGTACTTCCAATGTTATGCAATGATTTCGATTCATATGTTTGATATTAGCTGTTATAGTTTAAAGACAATATTAAAATAATATTTAAAATAATAATTTTATTAGATTATCTATTTATGTTTTAATGTTTTGATTTATTTGCTTAAAAAATTCAACAGGCTTAAAGAAAAGATTACAATAACTACATATTAATGAGTTTTCAGAGTTACATTATAAAACCTCCATATAATTTATCTTTTTGTCCGTTAATATTGCGTTAATTCCGTTAATATTACGTTAATTCCCAGTTACGTTTGCACTTCAATAAAATTAAACCATTTTTGATATTAAAATTCAACATTTTTAATTAATTAGATTTAGGACATAAACTAGGCACGTATTTTTAACAAAAGAAATCATAAACTTCCATGATTTTTATTATATAACAGTATAAGAAATTAATTACTAAGACAAATATGTTTATAAAAATCTTATTCTATATATTTAACTTATATTCTGTTGTTGTTGTTACTCATGACACTAGGACAAGCTGAGCTTGCTATGTCGTTGGCTATGCGTATTTAAGTTAGTAAGGTACGTCTTTCCGTTAACCAGAATACCATGAAGATGAAAGTACAACTTTTCGCTTAACTCCTCCGATAGATGGCAGCACCAAAGGAACCACTTCCTTAATTTTGACGTTGATCTGAAGAGGCACGGACTTTTCTCCAGATCATTATACCCATAGTAACTGCTCAAAGACCGACTACTGGGCTTTCAATTCCACAGATTTAATGAGAACGTACATCGCATGGACTCGTTGGGTTATTGGCGGCATTGGGAATCGAACCCCGACCGAAGGCCAATGCCCTAACTATAAAGCTACCACAGCCCCTATCTCATATTCTAATCTCATGATTAGATTTTTAAAATTTGAAAACACCTTGTGCATTAAATAAGCATATTGATTTATATTATAGCATTTTTATACACGTGTATAATTCGTTATAGATGTTACTGATCAACAACGACATACCTTTAAAATGTGTTTCGATTAGAATGATATTCATTATTGATAATTTTTTTATATAGTTAATTATTATAATGTAGCAGTACATGGCATAGATGACTAAGGCAAATATGCTTATAAAAGTATTATTTTACATATTTATCGCAAATTCTAATCTCATGAATTTATTTTCTTAAATCTTGAAAACATTTTGTGCAATAAATCAGCATATAGATTTATATCATAGCATTTTTATACACGTATATAACTCGTTATTGACGTTATTGATCATCAACGACGTACTTCTAAATAGTGTTTTGATAAGGATGATAATCTTTTAACATCTCCGATTTCCCTCTTTCATCATTAGTGCTCCGACACATGCTCCTGACACAAACGAAACTGTGAATGATGTTTTTGTTGGCATACGTGTCATTGTTTTCCTAGGAAGTATTGGCTTTGTTATTCTTTTCGCGTTATCCAGCAAAATAGTCTGTCTGTCTGTTAGAATTATTGTCATTAAATATTCAAACACTTACACAAAGAAAATTGCATTCTACATTGCATATAAAACTATATACATTATAAAACTGTATATATTAAGTTAAATGTGAACAGATTCATCATTTAAAAAAATGAAAATTATGGCAGTTAATATTTTACCTGTTTTATGCATCAATATTTAAAAACATAATGTGTGTAATGTACAAGCATTTATATTACATTTTAGTGATAGTTGTTCTATTTAACTCTACCAAACAATTAATGTATCAATTGATACAAAATAAAGAATTCAAAATTTGTAATTATTAAAGAATCTAATTACTACAGTATATTTAAATTAATCAAATCTATAGCAATCAAAAGACTCCGAAAGAAATATTATTTAAATGTTGTTTGAACGATTGATAAGGTCATAATTTTATGAAAATTGACAACCATAAATAATTGATAAAACTTAATAAATGTATATAAAAAGTTTAATCATTTACGTATTAAGAGAAGAACACAAAAATTTCGAAATTTTTATGAGAATAAAATATAAAAGATTCATATAAAAACAAATATTTTGCTCAAGTAATTAAGAAATATTTTGCCAATGAAAATCAAAATTAATTTTAAGCAACGTAAAAATTTATTTCAAAGAGAGTTATATAGCAATCATTTGCTTTATTAAGATTTATTTTTGTTCAAATGTATTTTTATATATTTATTTTATTTGTCTGAATTTAAGGAAACAATGCTTTAAAAAATGCTATCTAAAGAGATGAATATTATTAACATATTAATAGCTATTTAAATAATATAAAATATTAAAACTCACACAATAACTATAGCTTATTTTTTCTTATTATTAATTTTAGTTTTTATTCAACATTTAAAAATGCTACAAATGAGGATTCCATTTTAAATTACATGTAAAAAAATCATGAAATATATACATGTATAGAAATGTTTTGATAGTTAAAAACTTCTTCCATCGTAATCTTAAATATTGACAAAATTAGAAACTTTAATTTCAAATTGTAAAATGTTTTGATAAAATGTGATTCTAAATGTTAATATTAAATTTTGAATCGGCTACATTATATATAAAATAATAATCAAACATTTTTAAATAGTTTGTTGGCAAAAGGAGTTTTAATGATGAGCATTTTAGTTACTTGTGCCACAATACTTTTTGAAATGCTTATTATTATGTGTCAAAAAGTTACCATAAATATTGAAACCGAATGCACAATCATTAACTTCCTATTCAAAATTTATTACATACAAAAAAATTAAATTAAATTTACCTAAAAATGTTTTGAAATATTCAAAATTATAAATAAGCTAAAATATCAATTAATTCCAAATCTGATAAAATCTAAAAAGTTTACATATAATATTTTTTCATTTCATTAAATTATTAATATTAATTTTACTGCATTACCTTATTGTCCATTCTATATAATTTCTTTAAAATTTAATTGAAATTATTTCATAAAATCAGTAACGACTTTTTTTAAATATCGTATTAAATCTACTTTTACTCAGGTAAAAACTATCACACATTCAATAACTGGTAAATCTAATTTTTATTACTATGATTTACAGAAATCCTTCCATTTTAATTTATATTTCATACTTGATTCCCAAAGAATTTCAGTTTTGCCAGCATTAAATACTACAAACCAGTGAATTAGGGAAATATTTCTGATTTCCAAAGATGAAAATGGAAATGCATTATGAGTATATATTGTTTTTCAAATGTTATACTATTTAAATACAATATATTGCTAAACATTATTTTTAATTTTTAATCTTTTAAATTATCCTTTTTATTTTATTATCCTCTTTACTTAATTATTCTCTTTTTAAATTATCCTCTTTACTTAGATATTGCTTTAAAATAAAATATATGTTTCAATTTAAAATAATATATTCTTTTTTCATTTATATTTTTGTAATAAAATATGAAAAAGAAATTATAAATAAAATAATTTGAAAAAATTAAAAATGCTTGCATACCTTTCTGAGAGGAAAAATATATAAAACAAATGCTTGGAAATAAACACGCATCAAATTTATTACACTTTGAAATTTTCAGGAAATATTTGATTTCGATCGAAACGATAAATTATATAGCATTAGATGATTTAGTTTCAAAATAAAAAAATGCACATTTGACTGCGTAATGAAACATAAGTTTTGAAATTTAATATAAAATATACACGTAAAAAAATCAAGAAGTGCTACAAGCGAAATAATGTACTAAATATAAAATGATCAAAAATTTTAATCTAAAAGCTCCATTGCGAGCTACATCATGCTTAAGCATAAACCTTGTTGTCATCTAAAAGTATTACGCGAGCTTCGTAAGCACCATTAAACATCTCAAAGTGCTTTCGCATCGTTTATTTTATACTCTAGTGGCAAATTATCTTAATTAATAAACAAATATGCTCAAGTGTGAAAAATTGAAAAATATTTGTTTTATCAACAAATCTTTATATAAAGGGTAAAATGTATATTCATGTAACAAAAGCTTAAATAATAAAACAATGTGAAAAGGAACATAATAACACATAGTCTTAAGCTAATTTTAATAAAAATCATTATTTCATAGTATAATATTAAGATTAAAGGAAAAAGTTATGGAAAAGGTAAAGGAAATTTTCATCGAATTTTTTCCTAGTAAAAACATCAGTTTTATAATCTAACATTTAATAATGGATTATTTAAATTGTTTCAGGTAGTCAAGATCTGGTAATCTATTTAGTCTTAAATATTTATTGCTTTTAGATAATTGACATTTTTGAAAAAAATAATTAATTTTTAGTTCAATTGAATTCTTGTCTCGTTTTTATATTACTCTGCTGGGCAATTGCTAAGGACGGATAACACTATCACCCATAGCAACCACAAAATGAAAGGAAGCAAAATGTGGAAAATTAGAATAATTCCGGGATATAATAAGAAGAATGCAAAAAGCGTATGCAAATTTCCACGTCTGTTCATCACGTGATAGCGTTCATAAGAGCTTTAAAGGTTTTGACGCGTGTGGACAGTTGTTGTTCCAAGTCAAAGTTTTACAGGAAAGATTTAATAGACGAACTTGAAATTTTTGGCATGTCTAACCAACATGATTTTATGCGTGGCCGAATGATTAGAAAGATCGAAGAAGTGCGAAAAATAACAGATGTTGCCAGGGAGTTCGACATCACTCACAGCGTTGATTCACGGCTGTGGAAGTCATTTAAAACTTCTGGAATGTGTGGTAGGCGGAACAGGGGAGGTCTTGTTAGAAGTACGATGCCTGCAGAAGACAGATATATCGTCCTGTCAGCAAAAAGGAACAGTCTCACCACAGCTCATCAAGTGGCAAATCAGTTTCTTGCTGCCTCAGGAAAGCAGATCTCCCGAAAAACTGTTGCCAGACGTTTGAGGGGAGGAGGTCTATACGCCCGCAGACCTGTTGTGTGTGTTCAATTGACCAGATAGCATCGTACTGCCCGTTTCCAACGGTGTCGTGAGCATCGCAATCGGACTGAACAGTACTGGGCATGCGTACTATTCTCTGATGAGAGTAGGTCCAGTCTGTCATCGGATTGTAGAAGCCAACTGATTTGGCGCGAGAGTGGTACTGCTTATCGTCCCGAAAAAATCCAGGAAAGGGACTGATATCCGACATGCAGTGTCATGGTGTGGCCGGCATCATGATCAATGGCTGCACGCCCCTACATGTGGTTGCGAATGGGACTATGATGGGCCAACGATACATTAATAAAGTTCTACTTCCTCATGTTCGTCATTTCCGTGGTGCTGTCGGTGATAAATTTGTTTTTATGGACGACAACACAACACGTCATCGAACACTCGCTGTTCAGGATTGTCTAGACAGCGAGGGTGTTCAACGCCTCGTATGGCCATCACGTTCTCTAGATCTAAACCCCATTGAAAATGTGTGGGATGCTTTGCGGAGGCAAGTTGCTGTTCGAAACTATCATCCGACAAACAAGAACACCCTTATCCGTGCACTCCCAGAGGAATGGAATATATTGCCTTAACAGCTGCTGAATAATGTTGTACAAAGTATGATACGACGTGTGGAATGTTGCATCACACTCCACGGTGGACATATCCCGTACTGATACCTTTCTTCAAGGTGCCTGCTGACTTTTAGATGCATTGTTACATTTTTCCGTATGCAGCATTAAATGAACATTTTTTTCTTTCAGATGTTTCACAGCTTTTGTAATTTCCAGAACAATAAATAATCTTTATTCTAATGTCTGAACAGTGTGGCAACCATATTTTATCCAACTAGGCCTCATGTCTCGCTTAATGTTATGCTACATTGCAATTTGTGATTCGTCCTTATCAATAGTCCAGCAGTGTATTAAATTTTATTTTTTCCATAACATAAAGTCTTCCATTTCTTAATAAATTACAATTAATTTATTCTGATTTTTAAAAAATTATGTACACAAAATATATGATTGCAAATGTAATCCATTTAAAAACAAGATGGTATTTTCTTTATTATTTTTAATTTAATAAAATATTATACAAAAATGTTTTTCCTTCAAAACTATTTTATAGACGTACTTAACAACCAGTAAATCTCAGTATTACATATCTAAAAACAATATAAATTGGTGATAAGTTTGTGTTTTAGGCTTTGTGTTAAGGGCAAATTCTCTTTGATGTATTTCTCTGGCTATTTCAGTTTCTTTAGTGTTGTATTAAAATTTAAAATTGTATTCTTTAACTAAATGATATTTGCAAAAACCTTCAAATGATTAATTATATTAAATGAATTCTAATTACTCTTTATAAAAAATCCCTTTATCACTTTTTATTAAAAATCTCATAGGATTTGAAATCTATTCTGAAATTTTAACCAAATTTATAAATACTTACAAATTATTTTTAACTGTGGTACATAATTTTCGATTATTGCAAATATCTGTATACTGATGCTCAATTTCTCATCCTATATAAATTGTATAGTTCTCTAAGTTTAGAATCATTAAGATCTATTTTTTTTAATTTCACATTTTATAGAACAAAATCATGTGAAACTAAGCAATAAAATGTTTTATTGTAAACTATATTTTTCCATCTATGATTTTTAAATGAATAGAAACATAAATGTGAAAAATAAGCTATGATATTTTCAGGTATTTTCTACCAAACTATTCGCATTTTTACGTATGCTTATTATCTGTATGTCAAGTTCTCGAATAATAAAACAGTAAATACTGTAAATATCTGCATTGATGCTTTTCAATTTATAGATCCTTTTGTATACAACATTAATTGATGAAAACAGTAATTTACAGAATTGAGGAATAGGCCCATAAAATCAAAGGCAGTTTGTCTACATTAAGAGTCGGAGCAACCAGGTTTTTATTACATGGTACATATTGATGCATATAAGAATTTTGTTGAAAATTCTATTTTGGCTACCTTTCTTATCTTTCTTCTTAGAATTGGGTTTGTATGTCATTGGGCACCTCTGCTTTTATCAGCATTTTGTACCATTAACTCCAAGCCCAATGTTTCCTAGTTCCAGTTGCTCGGGTCACCCACTTTATTAATAAAGTCTGATAACCCTTTAATGGAGTCTAGGTGTAACTCTCCAGTACGGATGATGCCTAAAGAAGTTAATCTAGGGAGGGCAAGAGCCTCACATTCGTAAATGATATGCTCTGCCGTTTCCTCTTGCGTATGACATTTCCAGCAGATAGGGGCTTGCTGAAACAGTCCCATCTGGTCAGAAAGTCAGTCATGCTAGAGATAGCTTCCTGACTTTCACCAGAAGAAGATGGTTTAGAGGTCATTTCTACCTCAAGTGAAGGATTCATTGCTGCCTCTTTACAAGACTGCCTCTGAGTTCCCTTGTCTTTTTCAGCAAGGTCTACTTCAGAGGCTTCACCTGCAAATGCAGAAAGGTTTGTTACTTCTTGTGACTTTTCAGCCACAAGATAACAATTAAAAAGCTCAGGTAATATAAGTCCACCCAGCATTGCCTGAGTTACTGGGTAAGGCAAATTACTCTAGAAGTTCGCCAGGCAAATAGAGGCTCCGTTAAGACACCAATACCGCGGTGCCAATTAGCCCTAGGCACGGATATCATAACACCAGAGTTTACGGGAGCTGGTTCGCGTCCTCTGATTCTATATTCAAGGCTATCCTGTCATTCCTACAGGACATTCGGCGATCCACCACCTGCCGACGCGCCTGGTGGCTGCTCAAGCCCCAGGAAGGTACACGTACCCCCTGGTTCCAGGTTGGCAACCTTAGTATTTACGTCATTGCGCAAGCCTCAATTCGTCATCCAGGTAACATTTCTTCATTGCTAAAAAAATTCAGAATTTGATATCCTGGACTATATGGCATCTGTGCCGTGGTGAGACAGATGGACAGACAGTTGTAAAACAAACGGATGGATCACTAGCTCTAAAAGTCTCTGTTTAGTTTCTGCATTATAGAAAATGTAAAGGCTCTGTAGATCTTGTAAATACTTCAAGCTGAAGTAATTGTAATCTACTTTTGACAAGGGATCTGCGAGAAAATTGTTCGTTTAGAAGAAACTTAATTTCTACATTTCGGCAGCAACACATCTCTGTTGTCACTAGGAGAAACTCGTAACAAAACTGTGACAAATTACCTTGGTGTCATCAAAAATATTACAATGCCTAAATTTGCTTTTTGCCGACCAACTTGTCTAGTGGTCAGCGTGCCTGACTACGGATAAGGAGTTCCTGGGTTCGAATCCCGGTTCGGGCATGGATGTAAGTTCTCTCTCTATCCTGTCTTTGTCCTTTCCATGTATGAATGAGGTGTGAATGGTTACCTACCCTATAATCGGGTCCTTATGGCATGTGTGTAGAGCAAAGTCGTACTTACACCTTCATGGTGCTCTGATTAAAACAAAAGACGCTCCCAATCGACTTAATTCGCATAGCATAGCTAGCTTGGCTTGCCCAAGTATCATTAGTAAACAACAACAACTTTTTAAATAACAATTTTAACTGCACTGTCTGCGGTCTTTTTTGGACTAATTTTTGCCATCTTGCTTTTTTAAATGAAACCAAAAACATTATGCATTATAGTCTTCATATGCTGATACTTAATAGCTTCATACCTGCCTGAAATTAAAAATTACATGAATGTCGAGCTATACATTGACGCACTATTTCTTTATTTTTATAAAATAATATATGAAAAATTATGTAAATAAAATTTTATTTCTTATATATATTTTATTTCTGTGTTAAGATTTTGCATATTAGAAAATGTAAAGGCTTTGTAGCTCGTGTAATTACTTCACACTAAAGTAATTGTAATCTATTTATGACTGAGGAGTTTCAAAACAATTGTTTGTTTAGAAGAAATTTAACTTCTTCAATTCTGCATCAACACATACCCGTTGCCACAAAGAGAAACTTTTAACAAAACTGTAATAAATTACTCAATTTTTAAAAATATATATAAAGTCAATGTACATCAAAACATAAATTGTTTTTACTAATATTCTGGATGAACAGAAAAAGAAGAATTTGTGTATAAATTTTTGCCATAAAGAAAATGATAAATTTTATTTGTAAAAATAATTATTAATTGTATTCCCATTTAAAATAACATGACTTCGAAACTGTCGAAATCTTTATTTGGAACAAAAGTTAATTTGTTAATTGCATTAATTAGTTTCATAAATGTATCTACAAAAAACTATCCGTTCTTTTTAATTCAAATTCTTAAGAAGATATTGTTTTACATAAATAGTAAACCAAAATTATCTTGTGCACGTTTTTAAGAATAAATATTTGATATTATATAAATACATACCAAGAAATTCTACTTTGGATTGATAAAAAATGTGTATATAGAATTTTTGATTGCATTTTTATGTTACCGAATTGTAACAAATGCAGACTTTCAAGGTAGGAAGAACTTTAACCATACATTTTGAAAAAATTATGATTACTTACATAAATTGTTGTGAATATTAAAGGGTGTGATCCTTTAATATTCACAACAATTTATGTTTTTGTGTTGTTTTTTGTAGATACGCAATTTTAGTAGTTAATATTTCGATTCTTGCTGAAAATCATATAAAAGCTATGATTTATGATTTCAATAATTATATAGATAAATATTTCCAGTATTTGAAAACAATGATTTTTCAAACTAAGGAAAGGAATTTTGGCGTAGCAGTAGTAATAGTATATTGCTCATTTTACTCAAAACGTAGTTCAAAAGTTTATATATAAATTTGCCTTCCAATACTCCAAAATGAAAAACTTATAACATACGCACTTAATAGTAAGAATACTTTTCCCTAAATATACATACATATATATATATATATATATATATATATATATATATATATATATATATATATATATATATATATATATATATATATATATATATATATATATATATATATATATATATATATATATATATATATATATATATATATATATATATATATATATATATATATATATATATATATATATATATATAAACACAGAAAATATTTCAAAAATTATACTCCTATTTAAATTTTTATAACACTTAAATTAAAAAAGTCACTAAGATATTTAATAGCTTTAATTTTAATGATAAACATTTCTATTCACGATAAAAAAACAAATTTTTTTTACTTTTTATCCTTTTTATTTTTTTTTTCATTGAGAAAAAATTCTTTAATTTGACTTTTTTTCCTGTCAAGTATGGAAAATCTTTTGATACTGATATGTTCTGATGCATAAATACTAAACATTTTAATATTTTTTTTAAAATAAAGTATCTTTTTCTTTAAATCTATTTAAAATAAATATATCTTACGAGATATCTCATTTTATACTGCATTTTGAAAAAGTTCTTCCAGCGAAATTTACTTCTATCCTCTCAAATGAAATGGAACGCGTAAGGGAATCTGACAAACGTAAGTAAATGAAGCTAAAAATTATGATGATCATTTTTCTTGGCTGTTATTTTAAAATCTCTTAAAATACCAAAAGCAAATACAATTTCGAGTGAAAAAAAATATTTTTATGAAACATGCTTACGTTTATTAAAATAGGAATAGAATATTTGACTTTGATTTTTAAGAAAAGTACTTCTTTTTCTTTCTTTCTCACAAATGGACTTCAATTTTTTAAATTCGAGAGATTTCATGAAGTCGCTTATTTTTCTTTATTCAATTGAACTGACTAATATATTATGCTGTGTAAAAAATAAATTTTTTCCTACTTTTTAGTTTTGTTAAAAGTAAAGTTGCTTATAATCTTTCCCTTTTTATTAATTAATTTTGATTGTTCATGAACTTTTCATTAATTTACGATTACAAATATCAAAAGTAAAATTCGGGTAATTTTAAGTAAAGCTTAAAATTCTATTTCGTTATTAATTTTTTAAAAAGTTGTTAATTGGTTAAAAACTACTGTAACATTAATATTAAGTTAAGCGCATTTTTTTAATTTTAAAAAATATAAATATTGATTTGCTTTGTTTCAAAGTCACTGACTATGTTATATCTTTCATTCTGTTTTACGAATGTTCATACAATTTCTCAATGTTAATAACAGTATTTTTGGAAAATTTTATTTACCTTGTCTTCTTTTCTGTAAAACTTTAAGTATATATTGGATAATTGTGTCTTTTAGTTGATAAAGTAATGTTTGATAAATTATACTAAAAACCATTTTAAATATTTTTAAAATAAGTGCATCCTATTTAAATGTGCTATAAGCTCTAACAAAATATTTTCAAAAATTTATCTTACATTTTAACAATTAAAACCATATTTGGATATATTCAAATTTAGATAATAAAATATGCATAATAAATCTGTTATATATAACGTCAATCTTAACTTATGTTTTTTAGATATCTTTTCATTTTATAATTGATTATTTCTCTTTTTTTCCAATGGCGGACACATACTTGGGTGACTAACCCTTTGCCACAACAAGGCTAGAAACTACTACTCATTTGTCGTTACCCAGCGGGCACCTGTGAACCAAGTCACGGAGGCGAGTAGCGTTACCCACGCCATACCACCACAAACACAGTTTATAGGGTGGGCCACATTCATACAACATCACAGAAGAAAGGACAGAGAAACACAGAGAAGGAAAGATAACATCCATGCCCGAACCGGGATCCCGAACACGGGACCAACAGTAATATATATATATATATATATATATATATATATATATATATATATATATATATATATATATATATATATATATATATATATATATATATATATATATATATATATATATATATATATATATATATATATATATATATATATATATATATATATATATATATATATATATATATACTCAGGAGTCAGGAACGCTAACCACTCAGCCATCGGTCGGCAATTATTTCTCTTATTGTAATTAAAAGCACTACTGTTTTTCGACGGATATATTTCCTCTTTCAATATTCTTTTTAAAATTTCATGTGAATAAAATCAATATAAAGTACATATATTTTTATATATGTTATAATTAACTTAAAGATAGCTTTAGAATTGTATTAAAAGCATATAGAAAATTTCTCAGAAGATTTTAAGCACTGTTAATTTTAATTAAGAAATGATTTTGGCATTTATTAGATATTAAATATCTTTACAAGAGTATTTGAAAATAAAATTCTTTTAGTTAAAACATATAAATCATTATTTTTTTAAAGTAAAATGAAACTAAATTATTTTTTCTGTAACAATCCTTACATATTTCTTTTGAATGTTTATGCCATTAATTTTGTTTTTATTTCATATTTTTCCGGTTGGGAAGCAACACATTTAAAAATCCAAACATAAGAATCATAGCATCCCTAAAATCCATAATATCAGCATTAGTGTAAATTGTCTGAAAATCTCTCATTCTCAAACTTTTCTCGTATTATACATTATTCTCCTTCTCAACTAATTTTAAGAATAATATGTCCTAATACCCATATTTATTCTTCAAGTGCAAGGGATGTCAACATCAATCGCTTTCCCTCTAGACTTAAGCAGTTTGTTCTATAGCAATGAACATCTTCACTCTTAATTATACCTGAAGTCTTAGGTTTCTTTGGAAATAGCTCGAATACGCAAGGGGAGCATTTTACCCTCCTTGAAGAGTTTATGGAGAGAAAATTAAAATTTCAGCATAAATTTCTTCGTTGATTCAGATATAACAGCTGTGATAAAATTTTATCTTCATTAAAATGTTGTTTATTTACATTCAATGAATCTAGTTTCTGATGATGAATGTTGGAAATTTATTACTGAGATGGGCTGTTTTGAGAAATAAAATACGTTTAAATTCAATATTATTATATAAAAATACATTTAATTATACATGAATTCTATTTGATTTGTTATAGAATAATTCATTTTGAGAATGATTACATTTTTTCCATAAATATGTACAAATAAAATATATCTTAATGATAAATAAATTTATCAAATATGAATCGTCATTTATTCTTAAAATAGTACAATTGTGTTATAATAAAAGTAATGGCCCAATAATTTTAAAGATAAAGGTACGCCAATGGATATTATAACAATAACAAAAGCTATAAATTTCAATGTCAGTTGCTTAATTTTAAATTGAAATGATATTGAAATAAAAAAAAATTATAAATTTCGTTAAACCAAAATTTTATTCAGAAACAGAAACATGAATAGAATTGTTTATATTTACGATACTTTGAAGGAAATTTTATATATTTTTTATTATATTCTCAGCATAACCATCTGACAGTTGTTATAACATGTATCCTTTTCTGATTTTTTAACATTGATTGTTCATAAAATAAAGATAATATGAATTATTTATTAATTTTTTTGAAATAAATAGTTTGTTAATAGGAAATTGAAATTAATTTAGTTTTTATTTTAAACTGTTGTTGTTGTGTTGTTTCTTATCCTCACTGTCTGACGGAATCAGCCAAGATCCACGAGTCCGTTGACTGTAAGGAAGTCGAAGACTAGGAGAGGATTGCTAAAGAGATCCTCCTTAGAGAGACCCATGCAATCCAAAAGGTGCTCAGGAGAGATCTGATGACTTTGGCACTTGGTGCAGGTGACGAAGGATTTCCTGTCCTCGTTGTAAGTGAGGCACTTGATGTGACCACTAGCGAATCTTGAGAGAGTAGTCCAGGTACGTCTGTCACAAGAGAGGTCAAGGGACAAACCCGGTTTTGATCCCTTGTACCAATTATGGGTGGCGGGTGTTTTCCACTCCTCCGAGATTTTAGATTTTTCCCGGGAGTATAACTCCATAAAGGTGAGTGTGGAAGAGGGAGTTGTTGAAGTCCTGCAATCCCTACTTAGCAAGATAATCTGCCATTTCATTCCCGTAGAGATTTACTTGTGAATGTATCCATTGCAAATGAACATCATGTTTAAGAGAAATGAGCTTTAATTTAAGTAGTATGGAGTTGCTGATCTTGTCGCCTACAAGAAGCCAATTACTAAGATGGTAGAGAGAACTACGGCTGCCTGACAATATCCATAGGTCACCATAATCCTCCTTAGAAAGAATAGCTTCTAGTCCCAGGTATATTGCAATTAATTAACTTTTGAAGACAGAGCAATGATTAGGATTACGATGAGAAAGAGTCAAGTTGGTCAGTTAGGGTGTAAGCTAACTAAACTAACTATTGTAAAAAATCAAATATTTATTTTCATATACAGTCCAACTAATAAACCTTTTTTTAATCCAATTTCCTCTATTCCACCTAATTTCAATCAGTTAAAATAACATATTTTCCAATGTATTCCAAATAATAATATGAATGCAGATTACATATAAGTTCTTAAAAATGTAATTGAAACTGAGCTATTCAAGAAAGTTTAAGTTATCAACAAAACAAAATAGGAAATGTAAGCAAGTAATTATAAAATTTAATAAATATTTTCCATCATAAATTCCCATATTTCAGATGATATCATTCTTATATTTGTGATAATGTACTTATGTATTATAATATTCAAGTTCTTCCATTGATGAAGAGTTTTGCAATGAACTGATAGTCAAAGAAGTGTATACATTATCAAGGCTTTCAGTCTAAGATTTAAATTTTTGAATACTAGTTGTCACTTTTTACAATTTTTGTTCTTCTCTTTTTGAAACACTTCATTGAAGGCAAAAATAAAATTCAAAAATAATATTTTATCCAATTTATTTTAATAGCAAATCCCAATTTTCTTAATAAAAAGAAAAATGCATTTATAAACAGTAAGGACAAAACAACAATCTAAGAAAATACAGTAAATTTAGTAACTTAATAAAAATTTCTAAAGAAATAATAAACACTTTTGTATCATTTTAGAGAATTTCTTGAAGCTTCCATTACCAGAAAAATGACATGTATTGCAGCATTTTCTGCTAAATAAGAAATTTCTAAAGAAATAATAAACTATTTTGTATCATTTTAGAGAATCTCTTGATGCTTTCATTGGCAGAAAGATGGCATGTATTGCAGCATTTTCTGTTAAATAAGAAGTTAAATTGAAATATAACACACTTTGTTCCTTTATAGTCCATTATGTAAGTCGTAAAAATAAAATTCAAATACAGAAAATTTAATTTCTAGAAGACCAAAAGTTGTTAAGACATAAAATGAGAGTACTGTATTTTTATTTTAATTGCTAGATTCTGGAGTAATTAAGCATTAAAAATTTAATAAATATTAATTGGATAAACTAGGATTTATAAATCAAAATTTCATTTAAAATATCATATTGAACTTAAATACCGCTAAAAGAAATATATAGAATTTCAGACTTGTGCCTGTACATCTTTTCTGGAATTAGTAGCTGGAAGTCTTCTTAGTTTATCTGTTTAAAATGTAAGAGCAGAAATACATTGGATATGGAAAAATGTTGCCATTGCTCTTTTCTTTAAAATGGATAGAAACAAATTTGTTATTCACCGAAAACTTCAATTTTACTTTTAAAATAATACTGTTGTGCAAATGAATGTCCTTCATCATTAGGCATGTTCTAAAAGAATACATAAAATCACTATTTATATCACACTATACGAGACGATTAACTTTTAAGAATAATAGAGGCAGATATTTTCATTTATTGAAAATTTGTATTTATAATTGTATTTCTGGATGCAAATAAAGATTTACATTAAAATTAGAAGGCATATATGTCAGAAAATAAAAATAGTAGGCAAAAGGTTTTCTAATATAATGAGTAGTGTTATAATATTTATTTTTAATATTTGTCTTTCACAAATATATCTATAAGAAGTTCAAGAAATTGATCCCTTTATTACAAACGCATTCATTTATATATCTATATATGCATGTATGCACACAAATACATAGATAAACACACACATAAATATATATATATATATATATATATATATATATATATATATATATATATATATATATATATATATATATATATATATATATATATATATATATATATATATATCCCAAAGCTTTGTAGTAGCGCTCTACACCTGAGACACATATATGTGAGGTATCGATCCTCAGCTTCGAAAGTATCCTCTCAGTTTCTCATTCCTTCAATGGGGTGATACACTCAGTATCCATAGCATGCTATGAGAGCTAAGCAGGGAGTTTTTGCGTGAGGTATGACCATCTATAGCGTGCCATACACACACAGATAGCTATAGTAGTACCACTCCATTCTCAAGACACAGGTCTGAAATTCGATCCTCTGGCTGAGAATTGTCAACTCAGCCTCTCATTCCTTCTTTGGGGTGATACATTCAGTTCTGAGCATGCTTGGAAACTAAGCACAAGTGTTTTTGCGTTAGTTTGACCATCTAACCGGGACACAAATACATACAGAAGATTAGGAGTAGCGCTCCAACCACAAGACACAGGTCTGAGGTTTGATCCTCCGTCTAATAAAGGTTCATTCATCCTCTCATCCCTTCAATGGGGTGATAAATTCAGTTGCAAGCATGCTTTAGAACTAAACACAGGAGTTTTCGCGTTAGATAGACCATCTAAACGGATTACACACACATACAGAAACTTAGTAGTAGTGCTCCACTCCCAAGATACAGGTCAGAGGTTCGATGCTCTGTCTGAGAAAGGTCCACTGCTTTCTCATGCCTTCAATGGGGGATAAATTCAGTTCCATGCTTGGAAACTAAGCACAAGAGTTTTTGCGTTAGTTTGACTATGTAATCGGGGCACACATACTCAATATGATATATATATATATATATATATATATATATATATATATATATATATATATATATATATATATATATATATATCCGGAATGTCATTCGTGCAGGCTTCCTCTGACCATATTATCAGGTGTTTGGTTTCACCGTTCTTGAGATTACAAAAAATTCATTAATCTTTTTAGATTTTCCTGTTTATCGAGGTGGTTTGGAAGCTGCGTTGTCTTGGATTAGAAATGACATCTAATATTAACTTTCAGAACTACAACTAAATATTGTTTTTGATAAAAGGTGTACTAGAACAAATTGTATAATTTATGATTGGATATCTAGAATAAATTTAATAATAATTAAACTTTAATGATAGATTTTTAAATATATAACCATCAATATGATATTTTCTGTATAAAATCGAATGTTATTGGCATGAAATTTCCAATAAACCTGATTTAAGCTTTTTTTGCTTCCTAAGTATGGTTATTGAGCAAATATATGTAAAAAAATCCAAAATATACTCTTCCTTTCTAATTTATATATTCTTTATCAGAAAAAATATAGTTTTCAAATCTATAACTTACTTTATAAAGTCTAATTGAAATATAAGTGTATATTTGATTTAAATACTCTTTAATTTTTTAATATTCACAAGAAAGAAATCTTTTCCGAAGTTTGTTTAATATTTAGGCATGCAGCTTAAATTGTCCTGACTTTATTAAGAATTTAGTAATATAAAGTGACCTGAAATAATGTGACCTTCAAGACTATATTGCTATAATCACTAGTTGTTCATTAACTTACAACAGGTTTGAAATATTTAGGTAGGAATTGCTTTTCTGCATAGTAATAGTATGAAGATAGAATAACTGACTTGACATTTAATAGAATTTTCAAATGTTAATTAGTTCTCGGTAAATGTTGAAGCTTATTGTGGTAAGATAGTATTATACATTTTTGTTATAGAATAAAAATATATAAAAATTATTAAAAATTACAATTACATCTCTTTGCACTATATATTTTCACGTAAATCTCATAAGACAGCTTTAGGTCTAATTACATTACTTGAATATTTAAGTTACTTTTCTATTTTTGGATTGTGATCGCGAGTATACATGAAATGTAATAGACATTAATATACTGTAATTTAAATGCAAAATAAAAAAGCACCAGAACTGTATAACATGAATCTTCCAATAAAATATTTTTTGTATTTTATTTTTAGAATTTATCAGGGCCATGGTAATCTAGTGGTTAGGGTCTGCCTTCCGTCCAGAAAGGAGGGGTTCGATTCCCAGTGCCGCCAAAGACTCAGCTAGTACATGCGATGTACGCGGTCGTTAAGTTTGTAGAATCAGAAGTCCTGAGGTCGGTCGTTAAGCAGTTTCCATGAGATCTAGAGAGAATGCCCTCGCCCTTCCAGACCAAACTCAAAACTGGTCCTCTGATGTCGCCATCTATCGGAGGAGTTTAGAGTAAAGTCATACTTTCACTTTCATGGTGATCTGGTTAAACGAAAGGCGCATCCTACTGGTCCAAAATCGTATAGCTGACGGCATAGCGAGCTTGGCTTATCCAAGCGTCATAAGTAACAATAACAGAATTTATAGTACATCAAAAAAGCCTCTACATAATATTCTCAATCGTAGCTAAATTATTAAGTCTTGGGTCTTCAGTTTTATATTTACTGAACCCATTATTAACTTTAACCGTGGAGAATTTTTGTGTTTCGGAACTCATAGTAATCTACAGTCTCTGTATAATTAATTTTAAATTATTAGTCCCATTATTTTTTAAAAATGACAGTAGACGTGTATTCATTTAAAATTCTTTATATGAAATTATAAAATTGTAGGAAGGAGTACATTTTGAGGTAGACTTTCTTTTAATCGAATATATTTTCCAAATATAATAAATAAGTTAATCTTAAAGAATAGAGATAAAAAAAGACATGAAAAGTAACATTTCATAACAAGTGCTTAATTTCCTACCTATATTTTTAACGAATGATAAATTCAACAAAGAAAAACTTTGAAATAACAATAACTACATTATTTAAAAAATATACATTACCTCTTAACATTAAAATCATTACAACTGTTAAAGTTTAATCACTTTTATCTTAATTTTTATACATTATTATTTTATAATTTAATTCTTTTATATAATCAATTTAATTTATTATAATTTTATATATAAAATACTTTTATATATTCGTTAATGGCATCAAATTGAAGATCTTAATAACATCAAAACTATGATGATAAATATGGTGAAGGTTTTATTTTTCACAATTCGAAGGCAATTATGTAATGATTATAATAATTATCTTTTAAAAGGAAGAAATAATTAGACAGAATTTTTCTACAGTAACTCTTTGAGATTTGATTAATATATCTCTCGGGAAAAATATAAAAAAATTTAATTGCTTAAATTATTTTCATGAATAATTAGTATTCAGTAATAATTACGTGTGAGTAATATTTTATAAAACAACTATTTTGCTAAAATTAAAAACTAAGCAATTTTTCACGATAATGACGCTAGGAAATCAATGTTTTTCGAGTAAAAAGTATTTTTCCTTTTTTTGTTATTTAATCAATTCGAGACACAAAATATTAATATTATACATCATACATTCTAAGATGCGTCAAAAGGTTTTTGAGTCATAAATTAATATGACATTTATTTTAAATGCATTATACTCAGAAATTTTACATATCAGAGAATATATAGAAAGGAATATAATGAATTTCTGGAGGAGATTTATTTAAGAAAACACATTCTATGATGGTTCAAAATACCAATTTAAATCTTTCTTTGTTGTCACATATTGTATAGTAAATTTAGGTTAAATAAATATTTATATTAAGAAAGTTTGATTATGTATTTTGTGGAAATATCACAATTTATTTTACTTAGAGAAGCATAAATTGCCATGGTTTAGAGCACAATTTTATAGAATAAGAATATAAAGTAGCATAAAATAAAATATCCAATATAAGAATCTGAATCACGTATTGAAGTAATTTTATTACCTTTTTCAAATGATTCATCAAAAATCAAACGATGTTCAAATTATTATATGTTTGTTATGAAAAGATATTTTTTTATAATAAAGGATTATATTAAATTGTATATAAAACTTCAGATTTTTTCCTTGGTAATCAACTATTCACTTTAGTATATTTCTTCTTGTAACTATTAAATAAAATGCAAATCTTTATTTCTTTTTTTCTAAATTCTTGTATTGGTACTTTTACTGAGGCTGTTTACGTTTAGTTAGACCAAAACTGACCTACAATGGAAAAATTTCACCGACGTCTTTTGGAGCTTTTTATAAATAATTTAATGCTCTTAGACATTGGGAAGACTTAACGCGATTAGCAATGGAAAACGTTTTTGTTTGGAAATGTTGGTTATGTTTAGAAAACGTTTTTTGTCAGCGTATTTTATTTATTTCTTTTCTGTTTTCTTTTAATTTTAATTGAAAATATTTTTCCTTTATTCAAACAATTTGCCCTTACTTTGTTGTAAACATTTAAGATCTGGAAATCAAAAAAGAAAAGATATTTAAATGGAAGAAAATATTTCGCAATCTTTCTTTGTTTTTTGTGACAATAATCTATCTAAATTTAAAACACTAGAAAATTATTTCATATTAATTATCGAATTAATTTTTATTATTTTTAATGAATTTTATGATTTAAAAAAATCTTGCATAATTTATATCTGCTAAAAGCTTAATTCATGTTAATAAATGCAACATACCAAATTTTTAGTACTAAATTCTGGGGCACGACAGCCCATGTGGGCCAAGGCCTAGAGTCCATACCTCAGTCTTCCTTACCAAGAGACCTTGGGCTGTGAAGCATAGGTCCCGTTTAGGTGGTCAGCTTAAAGCAAAACCCCCAGGGTTTAGTTACAAAGCATGCTTGGTACTCAGTTTATATACCCATTGAAGGGATGAAAGGCTGAGTCTATTTTACCCAGTTCGAGGATCGAACCTCGGATATGTGCTTTGATGGCCTTGAAATGTCACCGCTAAGCCACTGACTTTCTAATCTTAGCGTCTAATTAAAAGTATTAAGTACAAGTTGTAATTTCTCATTAAGATTATTCTGTGTCATTACAAACAATTAAGTCAAGTTATTATTAACTGATGTAACTATTACAGTTATTATATATAAAATGAATAATTATAATGTATATAAAGTTGTATGAAATTTCAAAGGTAATCACTCTTATACATCATTTTAGGGAACAAATGCAAAAATTAAATTTCCGTATTTGTGCATTAAATTTCCATGCATACATAATTGGAAACTAAAGTTAAATATTAACTCTACACTTATTTTAGTTACGAGCACCGAATTTTCATTTGAAATAACAACAAAAAATAATATAGTTACATTGAATGTAGTTAAATAATATATAGTTAAAAAAACAATATAGTTAAATAATATACATTAAATAATGCACACGTATTTACGAGTACGTACGTGAGCGACAGAATCAAGTAATTAGACCTAATGCATCTGTAATTTGCAGCATTATTGCTTCACGAAAGGAAAGAAAAAATCAAAGATAAGAATTTGTATTGATTTCTAAGCCATCTTTTGGATGTTTTAAAAAAACTGCATTGCGTTTTATAAAACAAGGTTAATTTTAGGACTTAGAGCTTACAAAAGTCATTAAATCTTAGTTACAGAAGGAAAAATCAATATATACTCAAGCAGATATATTTTTCTCGCATTAAGATTTACAAATAGAAATCATTTATAATAAATCTTTAATTCATTGTTTGCTTAAATTTATGCCATGTTTCTGTTGTTGTTGCTTATTACACTTGGATAAGCCAAGCTCGCTATGCCGTTGGCAGTGCGAATTAAGTCAATATGATGCGTCTTTCGCTTAGATCAGAGCACCACAAAGGTGAAAGTACGACTTTTGCTTTTTTAAGGTGCCTCGTATATTTGAACCACGGTCAGGTGACGAGGCCACACCTGAGCTGGCACCCTCCTCTCCACATCCACGCCACACCAGCGGAAGGACTTTGGACGTCACATATTAACGTGGACACGTCCCCAACCCACGGAGTTCCAGCAACCCAGTGAAGGAGAGTGCACCGTGGTCACCCTCCCAACCACTGCCCGCGGCAAATGATGCTTCGCTTTGCTGAGCTTACGAGAAGCGACGTAAGGCTACTGAGCCACTTGAGCTCTCATACCATGTTTCTAAACGTTCTTAATAAATTGTATTCGAAATAAAAATTATTATTATAACCATGCAATAAGAATCATTACAAAAGAAAATAGCATTGTGTTTTATATTCTCGTCTGGTTTTACCAAGTTTTGGAAAATTTCACTCTAAGGTTTTCATATTTTAAGGTAAAATATTTTATTTTATTTATGCAGCTATAAAACGCACATAACTTTCACGAAGAAACCTCAAGATGTATGCTTTTTATTTTTATCATTCTTTTAAATAAATTTATTTATGCCAAAAATCGTTATATTTACCATAAATTTTATCTATTTAAATTTATATGCTTGTATTTGAGATTTACATTAGTGAAGATTTACAAAATTTTGATTCTCATATTTCAATTTCTCTTGTTGTCTTAAATTTATACTTTTTTTAAATTTAAATGATTTAATTTCTTAAACTTTCTGCATTATTTTTTTCTTTTCACAGAAAATTCTTCTACAGATAATAAGAAAAATTTTATAATAATAGATTTATAAATAAAATTTTTGACTTTAAAAAACATGACATAAAATTTAATTTCACACAGAGATAGAAAAGATTCATGTTAATTCTCATTTTGCCCTCAAATGATTCAATTAAAAAAGGATTCTAATAAGTTAAATATTTTATTGAAATAATACTTCATGCCTATATATTAAACAATAAAGTATTGAAACATTTTTGCTACTTTTATCCTAACATTTATGAAAATGTAAAAATTGCTTCATTTGTTAGAATTAATATACTTAAATGAAATTGCATTTCAAAATATATTTTTCCTGTTCACACTGCTGCAATTACATTAGAATCAACAAAAGTTTTGATGAAAATTGGAATTTAAGAAAAAGTTAAGTGAAACCTTATTTTTATCTTGACATAATATTCAGCCCTCACTTTCAGACACAAGCACATTGTATAAAGGTAAGGAAAAGTTATTTAAATGTCAATGTGGTTTTCACCATTACTACCTACTTAACAGAGTAAAATCATACTTATACAAGCTATTATTTTATTTTCAATTATAATAACATTGTAAATAAGATTTGCTCTGCAACAACATAAATTTAATTTAAAAATAATTAATTTGTTTCTAAAGCAGTTTTGAGTGTTTTATACACTGAATAAAGAATTATAGCCTATTCAAAGGTATATTTTGATTTTCTTTTATCGATAGCAGCTTTACTGTGTGATGTATGTTATTATATATGAGAGAATTGAGCCAATTTTGGGTGTAACACTACACAAGAGTGTATACGAGAGAAAATTTGGTTTCATATGTAAGTTAAATTAGAGAGCACGCACATTAACTAACAAATATACTAATTATTAACCAAGATCAATATTTAATTGGATTTTTTGCATGGATAGCAGTTACTATTTGTTCAGAAATTGAGCCTATATGCTACAGAAACGCTTTTATGTTCAAAGTAGTCTTTACACTGGAAATACAGTTAGATCAAGTTTGAAAATAAGCTGCATGAGTAGAATGCTGTAGGGTATGTTTTCTTTAAGTCCCCCAAATTTGCTATGGAGTTAAAATCCTGTATTTGCATTATACAAGAAATATATTGGAATTACAATTAATTCCGAGGTACCCAACTTTAAACACTTCTGGCGCTATGTATATTCATATTTATGGCCATAAATTATTAATATTCATCAGGAAAAAAATTCAATATTAAAGGGTGCACTTGATCTGCCAGAATAACTAGATACACATGATTGATTGTTTTCTTTCGTGGAGTACCAAGGCACCATTTCAATGCCAGCAGATCAATATATTTCCTCTAGACCCTGGCACAACGCATGAAATCATGATGGACCCATGGTTTTGGAAAGTTCTTCCCAAATTTCCTCACTGTCAAATAAAGTTGAGACAGCAGAAAGAAATCTATTGGGATGAGCCTTGGTTTAATACTATTCCTAGTTGAATCTCAGTTGAGTTAATTTTTTGTCTTATATTTGCATTTTTGGCTCATATTTGTCTTATATTGTCTTATATTTAGAATACACAGATAATGCTAGTGGCAAATTATGCTCAAACCACAATTACATCTTCTGGACAAAAATTGGGGGTTGTGATAAAAGCTTTTAAAAACTTTTGATATAGTTGCTTTTAAGAAAAATAAAGAGATACATTTTATTTTAAATATCACAATGTCAATGCTTCATATGTACCAATGGTTAGCAATTTTCAAATAGAGAAAGATATCTCGTTTGTTTTTCCATTTCATTTTATTCATTGTGAGGTTCGCTTTCACATGTTAGTTATGTTACGATTCTAATCATGTGTAAACTACCTCATAAAAACTTAATATATATATATATATATATATATATATATATATATATATATATATATATATATATATATATATATATATATATATATATATATATATATATATATATATATATATATATATATATATATATATATATATATATATATATATATATACATTTATTTTACATATATACATACATTTTTCCTCAGAAATGTAACAAAAATGCACTGAAATAGAAACTTATAGTTTTAAATAACAAATATGCATAAATGGTTAAGAAAAAATTTGTCTCGCTAGATAAGCCCATTATTATCAAAATTTCATGTGGTAAAATGTCATAAAAATATGTAAAAAAGAAATTTAATAAGAGGGATACACACAAAAGCTTGAATACATAGGAAATATCAATTTCCCATGTTATTACATGAATGTTGGTAACCAAAAGTATGAAGCGAATAAAAGATATAAAAAAGCTATTTTTTAGCTCTCCTATATTTCATGGAGTAGTACTTAAAGCAGCAATTTGTCTCACAGATGATCTATGACATTCAGGTCTGGGGCTAGAATTGGAAATTCCAATCCCTTCAAATGAAGGAAGTCAACAACTTCATCAAGTCACGTTATATCATCCATAAGAATAAATCATAGTCAATTTCACCAATAAATGGTCAGACATACTGATCAAAGATCTTATTTTAAATCTCACATCAATCCCAGTTCTTTTATGTTCACATCAATCCCTTTCTTTCTTTAAGACAAAAAGGTCAGTGTAACCAATGAGTGATGTCCTTGTCATTTTATACCATTATTTCACCGCTTTGGTAATTGTGCCTTTTCTCAGTGCTGGAAGGACAGAATATAGTGCTTTATTCCCTCCAAAAACTACCCATCATGCCCCAAGTGCGACAATGTTCCGTTTTGCCCGCAACACATCTTGAAATGCTTGGGGTTTTCTCGTGAAGAGGCTGTGAAAAGTCCACATCTGCTTTTGGACTTTTTGCCTATCTATGATCTCATGGATCTGGTCTAGTGGAACTAGACCAGAACTAGACCAGATGGGGATTAGTCCCACCACCACCAGAACACAACACGTCCTAAAGCACTCTGCTATATAAATCTAACGCGTGACGATTGAATCTCTGTACCGTCTGTAAAATGTATAGAATTCCATCATTGCTTGGTCCAGGAAACACGTTTTCTTGTCCTAGAGAAGCGGACGTTTCTCTGTCGTCTGGTGAGTGGGACATACACAACTTATAACCTTGCGTAGAGAGTTTCATGGTAATAGTGACTTATCCATGATGCTACACAAGTGTCTGTCACAAGTTGCGGCACAGAAATGCTTTTTCTCCATCGGAGACAAAGAACAATAAAATTTTGTAGATGTTGAAATTCGATTAGCCTTGACCATGTCTTCTTTACCCAGAAACAACAGATTGATATTGATTCCCGTGAAGGTGAGGAGTAGTACGAGACACATTAGGAACGTAGTGCGTCTCGCTGTCTTAGCCTATGATATCCCCATTTCAATCAATCCGACTGTTCATCATTTGAATGAATCGAGCAAATGGCTTCTCTCATACATTATGGGATCCCCTGACTTCTATCAACGAATCGGACAACAATTGAAAATCAGCAAAATTTTGATTTATAGTTAAGAAAGACTATTGTTTGTATATTTTTCTCTCTTATTTAAATACCTGTTTCTATTTTGTCCAATTTTGTATTAAAAAGTGACAGCTAGCATTTTTGTATGAATTTACACAAATTCGTTTTCTTCATTTATAAACTATCAATTTTATTATTAGTGTCATTTTTTATGCTCACTAAAGCATCTTATTCCTTAAATTTTGAAGGTCAGTGTACTTAAACGGTAAGAAACCACACAAATCCCAAATGGTAAATATCTAAAATTATGATATTTATTATGTTTTTGGCATTTAATAATACAAACAAATTAAAATTTAATCTTGATAACATCAAGAGCAATTAAATTTTATGCCACATTTTTATAAGTACAAAAATATTTTCAAATTGATGAAAATCATTTCTCAAGATGATATGACATAAATCAATATGTGAAGTATTAATAAAACATATCTATCGTAAAATACAGAATTAAAAATGATTAAAGTGAATTAGTACATATCACTTAAAATGAAATTTTAAGCAATTTCTTAAGATCATGTACAAGAATATCGTTGGAGTAAAATGATACAGAAAATAGAGATAATTTTCCAGCTGAAGCCAACCGATCGATTTTTCATTGAAGGAAAAATTTAACGCATGGTGCATTTTATGAAGAAACATTGCTGGGGTGTTCACAAAACTCTTTTTTTCCTTCCATAATCATTTTTTATGGTACAAACGATGTCTTCAAATGGGAGTATATCTTGGGGGAAAGATGAAAGCATGAAAAAGACGATGAAGATTCAGTGGAGATTTGCATGATAATCCATCTTATTTAGAAAAGCGGCATACTTCTCTGGAACTGATAAACACGTAAAAAATCTGAATAATCTCTGAAAAATTATATAGAGTACTAAAACTCTTGCGAAAGTTCAAAAAAGTTAGATTTTAAACAAAATACTGATTCTGCATACACAATTTCTTGTTTAATCATATAGAATTTAATGTTCCATTATCATATCTAAATCTGAATATTTATGCATAAAACGAATGTTTGGATATTTTCCATTGAGGTTAAATTTCTAGTTTGAAAAAAATGTTAGCATTTACAAACAAGTGATTTCAATCAACACTTATAAATATTTTTATTTTAATAACAAATTTAGCTTCAAGTCGGTATTTCCTAATAAAAAATTCAAATTCATTTCATCAATTTAACTGCATGCGTGAATATTACTTATCTTTGACCTACTATAGTGTGTGCATTTGCAGTGAAATAGAGTTAATGTTTAAATATATAACTGAAAAACAAGAAATATTGATTGTTTTTCAGTATAAAAGTTCCTGATAAGTGTATTTAAAACTGGTAAATGAGAAACTTATATTTACTTTAAAAGTTCTAAGCATTCCTTAGAAAATCATTATTGAATGTTCAATTTTAAAATGACTTAAAAGTCTACAAAAGCTATATGTTTTCCTTTTTAACAATAAATAAAATATGAAATGAGATTTATTTGTTAATAAAATTTAACACAAAAAATCACGATTGTTACAAATCAATTTCAGGATAATTATTAAAATACTTTTTAAATGCAATCATCTGTTTAAAAATTTTAATTAATTTAACTAATTGCATGTTAATTTATTACTAATTACATTAATTTTAGGCAAGTAAAATCAAATAAAAACATAAAAATGAATTTTTCCTATAAAATGTAACTTCTTGAACAACTAAGTTTAGTATGTTTTTATTCAATTCTTGATGCAGGAAAAGGAGTAAAATGAAAGCTAACTATTTTGCTTCTAAAATTGTTTTTTAAATATAAAACATTTCCATTTCCCATTGTACTTAATATATTTACTTTTTCTTCTTACATCGATTAATATTTTGTATTGGAAATTTCATGCTAGAAAATTTGAAAAACAGATAAATTGTCTTAAAATTGTTGTTATTATGATATTCAGTTACAAATAAAGACAGTTTTGTCCTCTATGTGTTGACTTATTTTAGAAATTTAAAATGAAATACAGTTGTTCTATTAAGATAGTTATATTAATATACGTGAAAGAAATTTAAATACTTTATCAATGAAATAGTTTAAAATATGAACCCCCTTGCTACCGCAATAATTTTGTAAGTTTTCCAGTTATATTTGCCTTATTTGTTTTAAGAATTTTCGAATTAATTTTAAACATTTGTCTTACTTAAGAAAATTACTCAATAATTTTTTAAATCTCTCTCTACAAAAAAATAAGTATTTAGTTACATAAGTGTAAAATGTTAGAAATATTTCCTTACATTCTTGCATATTTTATTATTATATATATTAAACTCAATTAGGGGATTTTACTCGTTAAATTCCTCTTTATATTTTTCCATTTCACAACAGGCTGATATAAATCGTTTCGCTACAGAAATTAGGTTTGATAAAAGGACCCCTATTACATCAGAAGATTAAGAAATTTTCGTTGCCCAACTTGTCTAGTGGTCAGCGTGCCTGACTGTGGATAAGGAGGTCCTGGGTTCTAATCCCGGTTCGGGCATCGATGTAACTTCTTTCTCTATCTATCCTGTCTTTGTCCTTTCCTTGAATGAATGAGGTGTGATTGGTTGCCTACCCTATTAACGGGTCCCTATGGCATGTGTGAAGAGCAAAGTCGTACTTTCACCTTCATGGTGCTCTGATTAAAAAACGAAAGACGCTCCCAATTGATTTAAATTCGCATAGCCAAGGCATAGTGAGCTTGGTTTGTTCAAGTGTCATTAGTAACAACAAGAAATTCCCGAAAATGTAGTAGACTTCAAAATGGAATAATTTAATCTTCAGAGTGTTTTATTTTATATATTTTGATTTCAAAATTTTTAATTGCACTGAATCAGTAAAAGTTGATTTTTTATAACTAAATAATCAAAAGAATTAACTATTTAAAAAAATTAAACAGATATATTAATGAGATGTATTTCTTATGTCAATTAAAATTATGATAATATTCTTATTCTTTTAAAAACAAAATCAAAAAATATAACTTCCACTTTTTTGACAAAAAAAGATTATGTTATAAATTTCAGACTGTAAAGTAGCTTCATAGAAACAATTAAAAATTATATTTGTTTAAATAGATCAATAGATAATTATGGGCACAACAAATCCTATATTTTAGGCAAATTTCGCATTTTGATTCAATGAAGCTTTTAAAAATTCAGGCTGTGTGTGTATGGCTTATATTACTATTATAATTCCTAAATAATAATTAAGTGGTTGAATATTAAGAATCAAGCGCTATCTCTGTACTTTCAGATAAACACAGATGTACAGCTTAGAGGTAGAGGTTTTAGTTGTCTATTTGTTAATAGTGTTAAAATGAGAAATTATTTAGTATTATTGGAAATGAGAGAAAAAAATTAAAAATTTTATTAAAAGATTGACAATTGTGAAAGTGCAATTGGATGTTTGAATTTTTCTGTAAATGTACGAACTTAGTTTCTTGTAACTTCAATTAGTATAAAATACTCTAAAAATAAAGAGAAATAAATTTAAAATTCAGTTTGATTTCATAAAAAAGAACGGAATATTTATTGTTTCAAAGAGAAGTAAAAAATATTTTTGTTCTTTATAAATCTATGTTTTCAAATAAATTGGATTTTTTTTTCAAGAAAGTAATGGAGAAGAATAATATACAGAAAATTACTTGGCGATAAATATTCAGATTAAAGATATATAAATGCCTCAGAATTTGTTTTCAAAACACTTTACAGTTTTTTGGTTAGAATACAAACAGATGCAAAAAGATATTTATAATTTGTGTTTTCCTTTTTTGAAATGAACAGTTGATTTTTGACTCAGAGTAAAAAAATTGACGGATAGTTTGGGTTATGAAAGCAAACCATTAAGATGCAAGCAGCATGATTTCTCATTTTCAGAGCTATTTTTAAAGCAGTAATTGTATCTTCAAGTGAAAGGAAATTATATATTGAAGAACATTACTGAAGGAACAAAGAAGCTTCAAAAATGATTTGGATAACAATCCGTTTCATTTAGAAAAAGTTAAATGTGAGCATATTTTAGGAATTCATAAATCAGAATAATCAATAAAACACAATTTGAAGGCAATACCAGCAAAAGTTTTAAATGATTAAAAAAACAATTAATTTTAAAACTTTTTCACACCGTTCTCTGATTACGAAGAAATTTATAAAATTAATGAAATAATTTATTTTAAATAATTATTTCATAATAAAATAAATTTTTATCTGTAAATAATGATGTATAATTTTAATTAATGATAAATATATAAATCCAGTTTAAAATAATTGAAATCTAATACTTACAGTAAATTTATGTTTGTTTTTAATTTAATAGTTTCTCACATTTTATTAAGAGTTTTAAAATTTTTAGCGTACATTTTGAATAATAAAAGGATGTTTCATCGTTATTTATATATTAATTAATAATAAAGTATCTTTTTTTATAAAGATTATTGAATATTTCATGATGAGCGTGTTTTTAATTATAAAGCCGTTGTTTATTATGAGGAATGTATATTCATTCATTATGAGGAATGTATAGTGATGTTCTTTAAATCTGTGGAATCGAAAGCCTTGTGGTCGGTCGTTGAGCAGTTACCATGGGTGTAATGATCTGGAGAAAATTTCCTTTCTTTCTAGATCAGTGTCAAAATTAATGGAATGTATCCTCTAGTGGTGCCATCTATCACAGGAGTTTAGAGCAAAGTCGTACTTTCACCTTCGTTGCGCATTATTTAAACGAAAGACTACTAACTTAAAATCGTATAGCGAACGGAATACCGAGCTTTGTTTGTCCAAGTACCATAAGTAACAACAGCAACATAATTTTTAATAAAACACCTGTTTTTTTGTAATGAAACACATTTTTTTATAAACAGGGAATTATGTGACTGTGTTGCCACAAAGCTTCTATTTATTTTTTGAAAAATAATTTTTAAAAATGATATATAAACTTTTGCACAAAACCATTAAAAAAACATAATTGTACAGTAGTGAATAATTCCAATTTTGTCTGCTTTAAAATAAATAAAATAAAACTTGTTACTGTAATATATTTAAATAAAGTCTTCTTAATTGACACAACCTTCAACATTTCTTCCATTTCGCAATGCAGATTTTACTGTTTTAATTATAAAAGAAGGAAAAAGATTATGCATGTATTTTTAATATAATGCATTATAAACAAATATACATATTTAATATAGTAGGATTAAAATATATTAAAAGCAATTTCCATTAAGAGACCTATCTAAGCATAATGCTGATGAGAATTCAAAATATTTCTTGCTTATTCTCACGGAAATATTTAATATGTTAATATTATAGAAACATTTTTTACCATCTTGAGAGTATTCAAGTAACAATGAATAATATGAAACAATGTATATATGTTATAAGAGTGCTAAATTATAAATTTTGTAAAAATAATGTTATCACAGACACTGTAGTTTTCTAATCCATAATCATTAAACTAGTATAAGAAATGTTAGCAAACACATTACTATAGAAAATAAATTATTCAGTGACTGTCTGGCGATAAAAAATGTATTATTAAATGAAATCATATTCAATTAAAAATTATTATAAAATTACGTAAATAATATCATCATAATATATTTTTCAGGGGCAATTAAGACATATTAAATGTCTGAGCTGCTAAATGCAGATTCAAATGTAGTAATAGTTTTAGAACATATGTCTTTTGTAAGTTTTTAATAAAGTGTTCTTATTAATAGAGATATTTTTAAATTAATGATATGCGCCAGGTTCTATAAGAAATAAAATCTACATGTACACATATTAATATTGTTTCTAATTGCAAAAATTGCAGTTATTTTGGTATTAAATACTTAGGTAACTAACAGAACAACAGAAAGCTTCAAAACGTTTGTATTAAGTAATAATTAATAAGCAATACATTACCTAGATTATAAATATCTGATTGATAGATTCATGATAATGTGTAGAAGTATTTGAAAATATTATGTACGAAATGATCTTTAATTAGTTACCGTCAATATTTCAGGGATCTCATATAAATATTTGAAAGATGATATTTCCTAAATTACTTTTCATCGCAATCGTATGTTTCGATTATTAATTTAAGCAAAAACTGTTTATTTTAATAGCTGGCAGTTCACATCAGCAAACTCCTTGATATCCTGCTGCTAAAAGATGTATCAGTTTATAATTATTTCCTAGAATTAACTTTTAATGTAAAAAGAAATTTAACTTAAGATACATTATGATACAAAGTATTTCTGAGTTAAATATTGAGCAAAGGTGCCGTATAACCCATGATGCCAAATTCAGAGATTGACGATATTTTGACGGATTTTACTATGTATCTGGCAACCT
Organism: Latrodectus hesperus; assembly: GCA_037975125.1. NCBI lineage: Eukaryota > Metazoa > Arthropoda > Arachnida > Araneae > Theridiidae > Latrodectus > Latrodectus hesperus. The sequence continues at coordinate 13,479,681 of CM075858.1, forward strand.
CGTTTTCATTATGTCATACATATGGAGAACTATAAGAATGCTGAAAATTCTACTTTGGTAACACTAGTACTTACGTCTTCGCCTACGCCATGATACGTCATTTTGGCAACATTGTTTCATCGCCAAAAAAATTCAGAATTTGGAATCGTGGATTATACGGCACCTGTACCAAATATTTAAATATTAAAAGGAAAAAAAAACTGCAAAAAAAATTACGATAGCTCAATAAAAAATATTTACAAATGCAAAACATTGTCCAACATCCTAATAATAATGTTCAATAAATAGTAAAAGAAGAACCAGTTTTCTTTAATCAATATAGAAAATTAATTATTTTTAAAAATTTGGTTTTGAACTCTATGTATAATAAGATTTTCTGTTACCAAATGTTCTCGGATAGTGTTGCGATGTGATAGGAAATGGTAAATATGCTTTTGTTGATATAATACAGATGAGGGCATTTATAAATCAACAAGTGCTGGATTGCGGCAGTAAATATACTAATTATGCGCATGTGGGACATAAGAAATCTATGAATTGTACTGCTGTTTCTTATGCAATCTGATAAGCCAATAGGCTAAACCATATCCATAGTTGGTTGGTGTCGTGTCCATCGAGAGAATTAAATATGACCATGAAGACAATTGGCTCTACCTTCTTGATGATTTCGGAGTATCAACTCTTTTAGTCGAGCCAGGGGAATTCCTCAAGTTGATCCAAGGATCTTAAAATGGAAGGGCCGTCAAAAATGTGTTTTGATATTAGTGTAAAATTATCATAATTAATGCAGAGACGGAAGGTTCTGTTGCCATCTCTCTGGACCTTCTAAGGCGAGAGATATGTTTTAGTATGGTTTCTATTTTCGTTTATTAAACCGGATACATGAATCCATAAACTAACAAAAATTCAAAAACAGTAAGAGGACTTCGGAACAAATCCTCTTTTTCAAATCCTAAGCAGGAAAGTGGTTAACCTAAGCGTAAGTTGCGTGCTGTTGCATTTTCTACACATGGTGAAGATCTTGTTTCCCTTGTCAATTTTAAAACATTTCAAGTGTCCACTTATGAATCTTGAAAATGCTTTCTTCTGCACGCGACTACCCTTAAAGGTGGCATAATCTCTTGGTCCATGAATTATAGAAAATATATATCCTTTCATCAAGATCATCAAAAGTAGATAAGACCAAATCTTAGTTTTAGTTTTGCTCTCCACAAGATCTTCATTCATATTGCCACGTGTGGATCATTTTTATCATTATCAGGTATTTGAGATGAGATATCTGACGTAGGATGTTGTGAATCTGCTATGAAAAAGTTGTAGATTGAAAAACTTGATACCCTTCTGAAATAAATATAATTATATTTGTTTTAAAAATTCTAAAAAAATTCATTCAGAAGTAAGTAAGTACAACTTAATTAAGCTATAAAATTTTTAGTAAAATTTTAAAAAAATAATACGGCAAAGAATTCAATTTGGAAAATTCCTAGAGTTATAATTTGAGAATTAAGATAATCATATATTATCCCATCCTATTACTTAAAATAAGGTCACTCGTTTCTTATCACTGATAATTAAAAAGAGGTATTGAAAAATATCCACTCACTTTGGAAAGCAAAGTAACATCCATTTGAAACTACATTCTTTGTATAATTGTTAGAAATAGCATGCTATACATGCAATAACATTGATATTTTTTTATGATAATGAATCTAAAGTCATCGTAACTTACGAGGCATGAAAATGTGGATAATGATATTTCCATAAATCATTATAGGAATTAATAGAGCTTCTATTTCTATTTTACACTATAAATATATGAATTTACTAAAATAATTCTCGTCACCATATTGTAAATCAGTAATAAGAAATCACTATATTAAAAATAAAGAACATAGCTTTGAAATTTTAATGCAAATAAGAATTTTTGAAATGAATGACATTTTGAAAAATATAGAAAGCTTTTAAGTAAGGCACAGTATATTATGATAAACATAGAACTATATTAAACTTTAATTGCTTGATAATTTTTATTAACATTTTTAAGATAGATATGACATAAAATTATAATTTTGCTCATATTATTTAGAAATTTAAATTCTAAAATTCAGGTATTTTTTTCTTTCAATATTTTTACTATCATAATTTTTATTGCCATAACAATTTCATTTATTATCATAATTTTCCGAAAAATGCACAATAATACGAAGAAAATATATAATTCACATTGTTTTTACATTATATTCCTCAGAAAATTATGACCTAAAACAACATATACTTATTATTTATCTATGTAAAAAATTGAGTTTCCAGGTATAGTTACGCGAGTTGATATTTAATTAAAACATTTTATTTCATGAGAAAATCTGATTAATTTTTATTATCATTATTCAAAATGTATTTAGTATTTTCCATGAAAATACTAAATATATTTTAAATAAAATTTTATAATCAGAAAACTAATGAAAATCCTATAATAAAATGAAAAATTATTATATTTATGATTTAACCTCTGTTTATATATCTCATAATATTTATCAATATATTTTTATATGTTAAAACAGAAACGACTTAAAAACGTTTGAAAAATTTTAATAAATATGCATATAATTTTATGTGGATTATTTAATAATTTGCTATCAATTTTCACCTAATTGGTTTGATAATAATACTAATTCAATATTATTATTTTAAAATATTTTTTTTAAATTTATTCAAGGAAAATAATTATTAGAGTTCTTTTCCTACTTTCTCACACACAACACGGTTATACAGAATAAATCTCTGAAAGTTGCTTTTAGAAATAGAAAAAAAATTCTATTATAGGATTTGTATCTTAGATTGAACTGATCTTTGTGCGAAAGTGTCTATCATTCATCATATATATCCTAGGGAGCCATTACGATCAACTACGATAAAACTAATAAAAAATATTTCCTTATGTTATATCATGCGAATTTTGGAATCCAAAATGAAATAATAATAATGTATGCAATATTTCAGTACCAAATATTTATTGCAAAATAAAAAAATTCAACTTTCTGCTTCGCATATTTTTAGATGATAAAATGATGAATTTCTTGTACAAAATTTAACATTTTATGAAAATAACAATAAAACATTTCATCAGAATTAAAAAATGTTATCCTTTTATTTTCTAACATTTTAAAATGTTTACATGTTGTTATCTACGTAAATAAATATCCTTATTATATATTAATATTTTTAAGAGAACGCGAATATATAAAGCAGTACATTTTTAAGACTATTCTGAAAAAATGTTTTAGAAATATTTTGATAAAATGTTAAAAAATTCTACAAATAATTATCATTTAAAGTTGTTACTGTATATATATATATATATATATATATATATATATATATATATATATATATATATATATATATATATATATATATATATATATATATATATATATATATATATATATATATATATATATATATATATATATATATATATATATATATATATATATATATATATATATATATATATATGTATATATATATATATATATATATATATATATATATGTATATGTATATGTATATATATATATATATATACACACATATATATATATATATATATATGTATACACACACATACATGTATATATGTTATCTATGCATCTACATATAATTAAGCGTATGGATTTTTTTCGGATCATTTCTGAAATTCACGTAATGAGTTTAAAGGAAGAAAAGAAAATAAATACTATTTTTAAAATTTCCAAAAATAATTCCTTATTATTGAATAAGATTATAATAATAACCATAAAATTAATAGTTATGAGTATATTGTGAATGGTATGCATCAGAGATAGGTGTAGACCAATCACTATATCCATAACTATTAATTTAACGGTTGTATATGTTACTTATCATAACTATTTCAATCATAAAGTGAAATTCAGTAATCCTAGTAGTTAAAAGAAATGATTTTTTTGTTATCAAATTGAATTTTCTTTATAAACAGTATTTCCAGGAATAATTATTTTCCTTACAAAATGTCACTAAAAACTGTTTAATTTAAAGTATAAAGATTTTTTTCTGCGTTTTGAAAAAAATATTTGATGGGAAATAAATGCTTTAAAGTAAAAAGTTGAATATGTACAGGCATTTAGAAATAGCCCATAATATTGTAGTCAAGATATTAAGTCCATATTTGTGGAAAAACCTTCCGATTCAGTAAGAACTAAGACAAGATGTATAATTAAATGCATTTGAAGAGTTTGCCAACAAGAAAAATTCTTGTTTTCTGACTGGATTGTGAGAAGTGGCATTGTTAAACTTTTCAATTTGAACGCCATAATTATGAGATTTTGATACTTTATATGTTCAATGAATCTCCATTATGGATATGAGAAATCCAAAATAGATGAAGACCACGAATGTATTTAAAACGTATTGTTATAAATAGTGAAATTCCGAAAAATAATTCTTATCTAATTCCAAAACGCTTTTTCTTTCCTCTATAATCATGTGTATGATTGTGAATAGATTCATTTCGTAATAGATCTAATAATTCTTCAAATTATTTTGAACTTGTAAACATTAAAGCAAAAATGTATTTTGAGATGATAAGAAATATTAATTTTCTAGTAGGATGGAAAGATTAGCTTAGAATATTTTTAATTACTAAAAATTTAATAATTCAACACATAAAATAATTACTTTTAGCATGCCGACCAACTTGTCTAGTGGCCAGCGTGGTCAGTTATTATTGATATATATATAAATAGTGAAATTATAAATTTTCATCAGGTGTAAAACCTTATTTCAATTTTCAATAAATTTCTTTAACATCATTCTTGATATTTTGCTATGTTATTCCCAAAGAAATTTGTGTTAAATTCACCACTCAAAAGTTTAATTTTCATGACGAAAAGTTTCATTTGAAATTCTGTAATTAATTATAATTTCTTATTCTAATTTTTTCTCATTCTATTTTTTTATCTGTGTAGATATTTTGAACTTTAAAAAATGTATGAAAAATATCCTTTTAAAACATATATGATATTATTATTTTAAAAAATATTTTTGAAAATGTTGATTATATCTTTATTACATCGGTTATGTCATGCTTAATCAAATATGTAAGTTAAGCAACAACTTTTTTATGGAATGATATTGTAAATAAAAATATTAGAAAATGATAAAACTGTAATAAAATATTTTGGAAAACATACGTCTTTCAGAATTTTGGAATTCTCATAAATACAATATAAATTTCGATTGTATTTCTTTTAAGAAAACTATTAAATACTTAAAAGTAATTTATTCTACATGAAGTCCAAAAAATTAAATTATAATCTCAAATTTAAGCATATTAATAAACATTATCGGTATGTTAATATAATTTCTACCTTAACACATAAGATAGATTAACTTTGACTAATGAGAAATATGTTTCCACGAAATATTATGAGTATATTACAAAAGTTTCAATTCTTGAACCTAATCAGTTAGATCCATAACCAATATTCCTTGATATTTATTATTTCTGTACAGCTGCATTAATATAAAGATATAAAATGCATTTTGTTTTGAGAGCAACTATAAGATATATGCATTTCGTACTTTTGAATGTCTCAAAGCATTATTTTCTATTCTTCATATAGAATTTGTATCCTATACGACTTCATTTCTTCCAAAAACGTATAATGCCCTTCTTGGAATAAGAGGAATTATTAAAAAAATATTTACTCTCATTTATTATTTTTTTATGTCCTTATTCTATATTTATTTAAATATATGGTCTTTAGCATAAAAAGACAATATGGATTTAAATAAGTATATTAGTAGTACGTCCATATCTCATAAATGATTCATTATAAAACCAAACATGTGAAAACTGTTTCGATGAAAATAGATACGATTGTAAAAAAATAAGATTGAAAAGAAATTTTTGAAAAGTTTTAATACTATTTATTGACATTAAAGTATTTTAAATTTTAATTTTTAATATTAAAGTTATATATTTACAGTTTAATTTTGTTTGACAATTCAGGAATAAACTGCAGTATTTTATAGAATTTAAAATTTATTATCTGTGAAGTGCTTGAGTTGCTACAATTTTCATTCAGGAATTTTATCTTTTATTTTACCAAATGTGTAAATTTTTAATTATAATGTCATATTTTTTACTTAGGATATATTTGACCATATTAGAGAAGTGTTGTTACTTATGACACTTGGACAAGCTAAGTTTTCTATGCCGTTGGCTATGCGAATTTAAGTCAGAAGGGTGCGTCTTTAGTTTCACCAGAGCGCCACAAAGCCTTACTTTCACCTTCGTGGTTGTTGTTGCATATGACACTTGGACAAGCCAAGCTCGCTATGCCTTTGGCTGTGCGATTTAAATCAATAGAGAGCGTCTTTTGTTTGGATAAGAGCACCACAAAGTTGAAAGTACGACTTTGCTTTTTTTAAGGTGCCTCGTCATTTTGAACCATGGTCGGGTGACGAGGCCACACCTGAGCTGGCACCCTCCTCTTCACATCCACATCAAACCAGTGGAAGGACTTTGGACGTCACATATTAACGTGGACACGTCCCCAACCCACGGAGTTCCAGCAACCCAGTGAAGGAGAGTACACCGTGGTCACCCTCCCAACCACTGCCCGCGGCAAATGATGCTTCACTTTGCTGAGCTTACGGGAAGCGGCGTGAAGCTACTGAGCCACTGGAGCTCACCTTCGTGGTGCTTTGCTGAAACGAAACACACACCCCGACTGGCTTAAATTCGCATAGCCAACTGCATAACCAGCTTGACTATAACTAAGTGCCATGAGTATAAACAACAGTAACTACAGAAATGCTCAGATGTGATGAAACACACGATTTTAAAAATGTTAAAACAATTTGATGTATTAAAATGAGAACTTTATAAGAAAGTTTATATTTGCATCACACTGCAATTATTCAATGGAAAATATGATTGTTAAAAAAGAAAGTTCTCTAAATATCAATTTAATTATTTGAAAATTCTGTTACCATGTTGCACTATCGCCAAAAATTTCAAATTCAAAATTATGCCTAATTATTTGTTTTTAATTTTATTGTTAAAAATAACTAATGTTATTAGTTTTACAATTTACAATTTTTAATTTGTAAAAACAATGAGGAAATTGAAGCATTTTATATATTATTTTAATTTCCAATTATATTGTATTATTATTCGGTTAATTAAATTCAAATTTCCCGAAAAATCGAATACTATGATACTTTGTAAAATAATAATGTAGTCAAATATAATAAAAATAAATGAGATATTTTCAATATTAAATTTTACATTTAAAAATATGCATGAATCGATATTCTTTATTTCTAACACCGTTCTACACTATTCCATTAAGAATAACTTTCTTTCCATTCAAGAATTATACTGCAAGAATTAGGCTCCTTAAATGATATTCGTTTCCGTTCTTTAATCGTAGAAACGGAAATTCTGCATTTATTTGTGAAGAGAAATTTAAACAAGGAACAAGATCCATTTCTCTCTCGGGAAGAAAACAAAAATCAATCTAAAGTCCGCAGCGTGAAATCACATCTTTGTTCATTCGCCACGTGATTCACCTTCCTCATCACGTATGAATGAATTTTAAAAGTTGTTGTTGTTACTTATGTATATATATATATATATATATATATATATATATATATATATATATATATATATATATATATATATATATATATATATATATATATATATATATATATATATATATATATATATATATATATATATACATATATATATTGCTATCGACAGTAAAAATACATAGTTCAGTCATATTAATGTTACCATTACATTTTTTCGAGGCAGATGTTAAATAACTAATCAGGTAAAAGCTCGGTGCAGTTGAACAGATACAATGGATGTGCGAGAGTTTCAGAAAATATTGTAATAATTAGTGTAATACAGAAACGGGGTGATTTATCTGAAGAAGAAAACATTTTCGAAATGACTAAGTTCACGAACTGATCGAGTTCCATTGTGGTAAAAGTAGACAGTGCATAATAAAATAGGACTGTTTAAAATCAGTGATGTGGCAAATGTGGTACACCATCAGCTATAGAAGACAGAGCTTAATGAAGGATATATAGACACTTTCGTGCGAATAGACGTGCTACCGTTGAGCAACTAACCATCCAGTTGATCTAAGGGTCTACCAAATTTGTTTTCCAAATTACTGTTCAGCGAACATTGCTACGCCTGGGCATCCGAAACAGACGCTTACTTCATATACCTATACTGATTGCTGTTCAACCTTGACGAAGAATAGAATTTGCAAGCGAGTACCGCAACTGGACGTCCACAAGCAGCGTTTTCCAATGAATCACATTCCATGCTTTATTGAACATAACAGATGGACATTGTCGTATACGACGTGTAATCTCTGAAAGCAAACACCCTGCAATCATTGTCAGAACCATCAATGCTGGTTACCACATTATTGTCGGCATAATATTTTGTTGGCATTCTTTGAGTTCGTCCATCATTGTGAAAGGCACGATTGATCACTACAAGTTAGTATTTTTCCCTTGCGGACCATTTATATGCTTATTGTTTTTCATCAGGATGATGGCATCTACTAGCAGAACAATGCGAGGTTCAATACAGTTGGCTGTATACGTGCGTGGTTCGAAGATCACCAGGGTAGTTTACCACTATCAATAAAACTTATTTTACTTTAGTACAATTGAGAAACTATATGGCCATCTCGATCGAGTTGTTCACGACATGGATACGTATCAACGTAATCTAGTTTTGGCTCACTATGGAACTAAAATTAGCATGGCTCAACACTCCAGTGAATATCTTCAGACACCTTACCCATTTTATTCCTGAATGTCTCACAGCAGTTCGCTCTGTGAAATGTGGTTATTCTGACTTTTGACAGGTGGCCACATTTAAGTGACTAGACTATGCGTATTTTATAAATTAGTACTGTACTTGAGTTAAACAAAATTATGTGCATAGCAGCTTACACAAGAAAATATATATAAAATGCTTGCAAATATTATAAGTAAATATGAAAACTTAGAGAGTTACCCATAATAGAAATGTAATCAAGTAAAACAGTGAAAAAAACATTTTTTTTAAAATTTTTCTAGGATATTAATTAATTAATTGAAAAAAATATTATTCTTTAGTCACAATTTTAATTAAATTAAAAATCGTTCCCTCTCTCTCTTCTCTCTCTCTCTCTTTCTCTCTCTCTCTCTCTCTCTCTCTCTCTCACACACACACACACACAGATTTTCACTTTGATATTTGGTTTTAAATTTAAAAAAAATATTTTGATTTTCCTACGCCTGTCCTCGGCATCTCTGTCATTAATTAATCAACGAGCAGTCCATTAAAAAATGAAAAAGTAAAGTATAAAAAAAAGAATAAAGTCCTTTAATATCCTCAAAAGAGTTGCCAGTCATAAATTTTAAAATTTCAGGGCAGCTGTTGATGTGAGCGGCATCCATATCACCATGATCGTACAATGGACAACGAGCACATTACACCTATTCGATGCAGATGCCTTTGCAGATAGTTATGTCTAATTGTCACCTGGAAACAAGCGACACCAACAGAATCGGAGGAATCGTAGAGCTTGGGATTTTATTGTTTCCATCAAGTAGAGTTTTCCATTGCCTGTCCATACCCACATCAGCATAAAAGGAAACTCTGTCATACTTTATTTTACTAAGTGATACTTTTTACACTTTTCATGTTACACAAAGGCAAAAAGGGATTTGGCTGGAAAAAATTAAGCATCTATCTTATTAGGAATAATTACATAAAATGCCTTTTTTTTCTGAAATAAAGTTTCCGAAATATTCAATTACATAATTTTTATTTCAGAGCTTAAGAAAATATGCTATGTAAATGAACAATAATGTAAGCAATAAGATTAAATATTTTTAAGGTATACCGCATTTTTAAATAATATTTTAAAATTTTTGAATCTGTGAAATTGATTCTGTTAAATTTTAAATGGATACTTTTGAAATATATAGAAAACAATTTTTGACTATTCTTAATTAAATAGTAATTGGATTTAACACAATAACTGCGCATTATGTATGTATAATTGTATCGCTGTTAATTTCGTCTTTGTCAAAAAATATTTAAAAAAGTCATGAATAATATTCTACTGCTTACCAAACTCATTTTTTCTAGTGTTATAAGTTATGTGTAAATAAACAATAACATATAGTAATATTGCCGCAGTTATCAAATTACCAACAAGTTAATTTTGAAAAATATGTTATCTAAACAGCTTAATACTAAAATAGCAGCAGTTTAAACTTTATGCCAGCAATCAATAACAAAGGCCTACTGAGATAGAATCATCATAACTGAACAATGCTGAGACACTGCAGAATAATACGATCTTGAATCAAGCATTAAGCAGGGAATGAATGTAACTGATTGTATGTTATCCTTAATTAACTAGTCGTGCAAATGAACAATGGACCTCCCAGGTACATCACAGAATTACGTACACTTTGGAGGGAATATCTATTGAACGAGTCAATACTAATGAGAACCCTCCACAAACAATGCTTCAATTTCCATGTTAAAATCTATATTACATATTTAATTTCAATTATTTATGAGATGAATACTGTTTATTTATAAGGTTCTCAGCTGCCTTTCAGCATAATGTATGTATTTAAGAATTTATTTTAAAACGGACCATAAAGTTACGTAAGACATTCAGTTCTCTAGGTATGTTAAACAATGGCATTGTTACACGATTTTTCATTAGATTTTCTCCTGAAAATCTAGGATTGAATAAAATGTATACTTTTGTAAAGATTTTAAATCAATTTTTAAAATCTTGGTAAAAGCTAACGCATTTTGTTACGGTATAGAAATTTTAGTTGTATAAAATGTAAAACATGATTTACAGCTTTCGAATTAATTCATTCTGCAATCAAAATTCCTCAAATTCATAGCTTCCCATTGTAATTAGAAATAAAGTTTCATTTAATGTAAGACAATTTTCATATTGAGACAAAAGTGTTATTTGGTAATAAATATATTAAAATCTAAATATTTACATACAGTTTAAAAAATGGATTCGAGTTTAGCAGTATGTAAATTTTATGCATATAATTTATATTTTAATTAATCAATATTTTAAATAATAATATTGAAATTATAAAAGTGAAAAGTCACATAAATTAAAAAATATTTAAAAAGCTAATTATTTTTTTGTTTTGATAACTTACTAAATTTTGAATTTTCTAAGTATTTATTCTAGGAAAAAGAGTCATGTAATTTTCTTACTTCTTACATTTTAATTTACTTTTCTTAATAGTTAATTGATTGGATTTGGGAATAAAACATAATTTTCAAGCAAACACTTCACTTGCCTGAATTTCATGAGTTTACTAAATCAATCTTAAGATTTAATTAAATATGAATGATAACATTAAAAATAAACAGGTATAAAATGTTAGAAGCAAACAATATAAAAATGCAGAATTTCAGTGGAAAGTCTTTTGTATGAATTAAGTATAAGAAAATTAATTAACGGTAATTTTTCGCCATATTAAAATATTATCATGAACACAACCACTAACTAATCAAAATCTTAAAAAGAAGTATTTTATCGAATTAATAAAGCAAATTATTTTATTTCTAAATAATAATATATGACACTTGATATGCTCTATTAGAAACAATATAGGCTTCTAAACGAGATTCTAAAAAGAGAGCAATACGCAGATTAGAAAATTATCGAATGATTAACATTAATTTCATACAATTATCAAAAATGCATTACCAATGAAATTTTAGCTGAGTTAGTTTGCATATTAAGGCTGTTGTAAATGACTGTGATATCAATGGATGCAATCGGATTTAAATAAAACAATTTAAAGTAATTACCATATTTAAAATAAAGAATGCATTTTATGATAAACAACATGCTTATAAAAATGTAATATTTCACTAGAACATAAATGGAGAAAAGCTCGAAAGTAATGATTTACATCTGAGATATCATAAATTTTAAATTTAATTAATTTTAGACTTATTAAAAACGATAATTATTTACATGGTTTAAATATGTATCGAAGAACATTTGTTACTCAATGAATTTTGAATACGTAAAAACTAATCTTGTTTCATTTAAATTTTTTGTGCTTTTTTAAGATAATTTTTAAGATTAAACTTACTTTAGAATGCCTTAAAATAAATTTCACCAAATATTTTCATATTATAATTTTTTAATTCCAATTTTTTCTTTGTTAATTTTGACTGAAATAATTAATTTTAGCTCTAAAATTAATAGCATTCTTATGGTAAAAATAATGGAAGAAATTTTTAAATCTGATTTTAGTTTTAATTTTCAGAATAAATTGAAGATTACAGCAGAAATGTTAGGTTTAAGAATACACAAATATTTTTTGAGCAAATGATAGCATGACTCGCAGTTAATCACAATAATTCATTGGTTAAACGAATAACGACTAAAAAAGTATTTAAGAAAACATCATTAGAAGGAAATTTTTAATACTAACTTAATTGTATATAACAAAAAGATTTAATTAAAGTATTAAAAATTATAAAAATCGAGAAATTTAAATATAAAACTATAATTTTTCTCTTATCTAAAATTTGAAGACATAACTTTAAACTTAATTTGAGAAATTATTTTTCATACATCTACTGATAAGGTTTTTATTCTAAGAAAATATTCTGCACAAAACCACTTTTGTCTGTAGAAATATTAAATTAGTATAAAAAAAACTTGAACATTTAACAGTAAAACTGATGGTGATAGTTTGAATCAATGAGTTTTAAAAGGAGTTTTAGAGACTTGTAGTATCCACAGTGTTATATTTTGAACTGTAAACATATGTTGAAATAAGATTCGCATCATTTTTAAGCAAATATAAATATATCCAAATAATTCCAAAATGTTAATTTCCCCAATTACCTTAAATTATACTATATATTGGGACTTTTTAATAAAAATATTGTTATCACATTTTTTTTAAAAAAATGTGCAAGCAATTATTATCATATAAATTTTAAAATTGAAAATGCTAATGTGTGAACTAAAATTTAGTAATTTATTTATTTAGGAAATAAAATTATACATTATAAAAACTATGCAGTTAATAAACATCAATTAAAACAAAATTACATATTGATTTTTTTTTTACGTATTAAAGAAAACCTCATCTTTAAAAATGAAAAGTAAAATTTAAAACTGAGTAGCAAAAATGATTTTAGACACAAATTTGCTAATCAAATAATAGAAAATGAAAGCGCATTTCATTATACTAAAATGGTGGGGAAAATATTTTTTACAACGGCGGGCACTTGGGTGACAAACCCTATGCCACAACAAGGCCAGAAACTGCTACTCATTTGTCGTTACCCAACGGGCACCTACGAACCAAGTCACGGAGGCGAGTAGCGTTGCCAGCGCCATACCACCACAAACCCGTTTATAGGGCGGGTCACATTCATACATCATCACGGAAGAAAGGACAGAGAAACACAGAGAGAACAGAGAAGGAGAGTAACACCCATGCCTTAACCGGGATTCGAACCCAGAACCCACAGCTCAGGAGTCAGGAGCACTAACCACTCAGCCATCAGTCGGCGTGGGGAAAATAATAGTGATGCACATACCACTTCAAGACTACAAAAAGTTGATGGAATGTGGAGGACAATAACAATGTTGGGCAACTAGAATCTGATAAAGCTGTTAGATCAACTGCTCATGCTATTGCAATGGTGAGTTGTCATGGTTTAATTGTCCGTGAAAAGGAAACTTCTTTGAAGTAGACAGGAAGTTTCCAGTTTCTATCCAATTCATCAGTTAAATTATCAAATCTCTGAAAATAGTGTGTCGTAGAAAAATATTAAAAACACCGAATCATTAACTGCAAAGAAGAATTCTGAAAATGTTTTTTTTTTTTTTCGATTAGCAAATATAAGTTTCGAATTATTCAAAAGTCATATTTAATATGATGTTCCAAAATCAAAGGCACACAAATATTAAATTGATGACTACACATCATCAAGATTTATTTCACAAAATAGGTCATTACATGTGTCACTGTACTGTTATTAAAGGAGAAATGTAGTCTAGTCTGATGAATCTCGTTTCCAATTCTATGAGATAGATTTATTAGGATATGGAAAAACTCAAATAATCAACATCTATGGATTAAATATATCATCAAGAAACATAAAAAGTTGATTGACTCACTATCGAGACAGAATTTATATAGAGGAGGGTTTATATAATTCCTGAGAGGTTTCGATATGAATCTAACGAGTGGCCAATCTGTACAGAGAGCGAAATCTTGATCAATCTGTACACATTCATCTAAATTGCATATTACGACAGTCATGGGCAATTCCAACAGGATAAGCAGACATTGAGAGTTTAATTTGTGTGGTTCCATATGTTTAAAAATTCTAATAATCACACTCGTGTCCATAAATTAAAGATAAGGCAAGTTCAGGCAAAGAAAGAGACAGAAGCAAAACAAATGTGACTTATTTGTAAAGTCTATTTAATAAAAAAAAGGTAAAGAGCAAAAAAAAAATGCTATATCTTTGATATCATTAATAAAAATTTAGATTTTTACTCCCTGGAGCAAATTTCAAAAAAAGAACCTATTACAAAAACAATATAATATGGTTGGTATAATGGTTAATACATAGTATGCCCTCCATACGATGCAATACAAAGCCTAGACATGCTGAGTATCAAATTATCAATCTTGTCTCGGGAAATAATACATCACTCATCAAGCAATGCTGTCCGAAGTCCCGGTAGACTTGTGGAAGGTGGCTGACGGGCGGCAATTCGTCGGTCAAGCATGTTCCACACATGCTCTATTGGATTCAAGTCCGGTGAGTAGGATGGTCAATCCATACGGGTGATATCATCCGATTGAAGGTATTCGTCTACAATGTTTGCTCGGTGAGGACAGGCGTTGTCATCCATAAAAAGAAATTCTGCAATCCACAGCGCAGAATAATTTCTCCCCAAATGAGCATCGTAACGGTGTCGTTCAATAGTGTTCTCTTGGTGGTAACGGGTACCTTGTCCACTCCATATGAAAATCCGGCGAGAACCAGACCGAAAACTAAACCTGGACTCGTCGGAAAACATCACACAAGACCACTGTTTCGGTGTCCGCAATGCATACTTTCTACTCCAGGCTTATCGCAGGCGACAGTGAGTTGCGGTAAAAGGAACACATCTGACAGGCCTACGAGCAATTAGACCAATATGCCCTAAGTGTTTGTACATGCTCTGCCTGGATATGATAATCTGGGTAATTCCAAGTACCTCGGATACTTCCAAATGTGTACGGCCACATTCCAGACGGCCGATAATTCTACTATGTAAAACATCATCCAAATGCTTTCTTTGTGCCATAACAATGCGGCTATTGCACTGAAAGGCTTTTAAACGCTTGTAAACAATTTTACTTCTTTGCAACTATTCCTTGTATATCCCTCTCTAACACTCACGTCATTGTGACGTACTATCGGCGTCATCTGGTGGTTTCTTGTAATTTGCATATTATTCTTCATGATGTATGTGATAATGCTACATTTGAAATTTTTAATTTAGGAGTCAATTTCTGTGTGATTCTGAATCATCCTTAATTTATGGACATGCATGTAGATACTTCCGTCAACCATCTCACTATTCATAATTAATTATTAAGCATTTTTGAGTTGTCGTGTCATGTACCATCCATAATTCTGAAAGCTTTGAGAAAAGATGCTCAGAATCCATTGTATGGATGACTCTCTAACTATGTGATGCAAGACGTATCACTTTGCCTAATTTCTACATATTTGTGAATGATCTACAAAATATTAAGTTGTCAAACTAGTTTTTCTGTTGTATGAATTTTCATTTAATCTATAATTCAAAATAATAATATGTTGTTGTTGTTGCACCAGCATACTTCCCTGTACCTAGCCCTTAGATGGGCTTTACCAGTTGGATAGAAGCAGCCGGATGGAGTCTTCGTGATTTTGAAGCAGGGAGCAAGGAGAATATTCTCAAGACTTGACCTGCCATCCCCAGATGAGTTACCTCACCTGGAGGACATTGTGGCCAGATTTAGTGTGCCCCAGCCGCCTTTAGCGAAAGCAACGGAACAAGTTGCAAAAATATGTGGAATTTCACACTTACAGGAAAACATAGAATCACAAATGATGAGAATACAATGTGAAAGAATTACAATGTATGAAAATACAAAGGATTACAAATAATGACTAAAAACACACTGAAAAAAAGAATTTGAAGTGGAGCTCATAAATCAAAAACAGTCTATTGAAAAGAGTCCATTAAAATAGGTTGAAGCTGCTAATTGCTTAGTAAAGTCTAAGCACTTAGGCTAAGTACTGAAGTCCAAGTACTTAGGCTTGGGATATTAGCAGAGGAGGGTCACTGATGATTCTTCTTGAGCCACGTGAATAAGCACTCTTGATTAATTAGGAAGTCCATTAGTTTGTTTAGTTTTCGTCTAGAGGTCTTGTTAGAGAGTACGGCTCGTTTCCAGTTAATAACCCACTGTTTTGCAGGGGTTGATAAATGCCACGTAGAAGTGAGTGGGCAGACCGTGAGATAGTGTATTGGGTCTCCCTCGTTACCACAGGTACAATTTGGGGTGTCCGTTAGACCCACCCTGTAGAAGTAAGTAGGGAATGGGCCATGGCCGGTCATGAAAAGGATTTCATTCCTGGTCCAATTTAAAGATTTGATGGAAACTGTAGAGATAATTTCATGTACTAGACGACCAGTAGATGCGTTGGACCAGTTGTCCTGCCATTTCTCCTTGATCCAGTTGTGTAGAGTGTGCTTGACTGAGCAGCGTGGTAGGGGGAGGTCTACACGATGAAGAGAAGAAGAGGCTGCCTCTTTTGCCTCCATGTCAGCTGCCTCATTACCCTCTATTCCAACATGAGCTTTGACCCATCGAAGTTGGATAGAAGGAAAGTCCAGCAGGTAACTTTGAAGTGATCTGACGAGAGGGCTTGGTGAAGACGGATTGCAGCTCGATTTGAGAGCTGCCTGGCTGTCAGACCAAATAGTGGCAATGGTGTTCTCTAGCGTGGCAAATTTGACTGCTTCGCCTATAGCCAAAACCTCAGCTTGGAAGACAGAGTTATCTTCTCTCAGCTTTGTTTTCCAGACATGCGTCTTTACTGAATTTTTATAAGCTACAAAAGCTGAGCCGACCCCTTCTTCCAGCTTTGAACCATCTGTGAAAATTTGAAATGATTATGCTGGTGGCCATGACATCTGTGCAGTTTCTTTGACAGAGACTCTTTCACTCAGATTAAAGAGATCAGGGTGGAAGGAGTCAATGCTCATTTTATTTTCTAAATCTGATGGTGATGGGAGCGGTGGATCGAGACACTGAATTCCACCTCTGGTGAGTCGTATGTATTTTGCCTCTGCTTCTATTATCAGGTGCAGGGGAGGAAGGCCAGTAATTATCTGCAGAGTGGAGGTGGGTGTTGAGCGAAACGCTCCCGTGATACTAAGAAGAAACCTTCGTTGAATAGATAATAATTTTAGGGCCAATTTATTTTTTAACGAGGCTCCCCAGATTGCTGCTCCGTGGCAAAGCATTCTCTCGGTGACGCTCTTGTACAGTAAAATCCTGTTTTTCTGACTATAACCCCAGTAATTTCAAGCCAGTCTGCGAAGCCTCTCTTGAAGTAATATAGCTTTGTTTCCTTGGGTTTCAATATGTTCTTTATAATTCAGTTTCTTGTCCAAAATGACTCCCAGGAGTTTGATGGAGTTTGCCTTCTTCAATCTGTAGTCACCCCATAGAATTTGTGTACCACATTGGAGTTTAACGACTAACATGAACTTGGTCTTATCAAGTGCGATATTCAAGTTGTTCTTATCAGACCGTGATTTGAAGTGAGTGAGAGCTAGTGAGGCTACTCTGCCCAGTTTCTTTTCACTACAAGCGCCTATCACGAAAGTAAAGTCGTCTGCGAAGGCCTGCAAGTGGATATTGCTGCGCTGGTCAATTTCTTTACCTATTGTGGTCCAGTCAATTTTCAAAGGAGTATCGGCAACTAGATTCCACAGTATCGGGCCACTGCAGGAACCTTGGGGACATCCCACTGTCTGGCTTCGAGTTGGCAAGGCCAGCATTCGTAGGTAGGATAACAAGTCTGTCATTTAAATGGTTGATTAGAAGCTTAGTGATGTTAGATGGGCTACTGGTTTGACACAATTGTTTCTTTAGTTAAAGGTGATCAATATTATCAAAGGCACCTTTGATATCTATGGTAATAACTGCTGTATGGAGTTCATCAATTCTGTTGTTCTGTATTTTGTTGGTAAGTAAGAGAAGGGCATCGTCCAGAGATCAGCCTTGTCTGAAACCAAACTGGAAGTCACTGAGAAGCCTGTTGGTTTCGAGATGGAAAGTGAAATGTTTCGTCGTCAATTTTTCTAATACCTTCCCAAGTGTGGGGAGGAAGGAAATTGGTCTGTAAGAGTCGATGCTGGATTTGCCCTTAACCTCCTTATGGAACAGAATTATAAGACCAACCTTAAGGCAGCGAGGGAAGTAAGATAGCTCCAGGCATTTATTGAAGAAAGAGAGGAGAATATTTGGGAAAGACCTGTGGATAGTTTGGATAACAATGTTATCAATTCCATCGTAACCAGGGGCTTTGCCTTTTTTTAATGAATTGATGGTTCTTACTACTTCATGGCTGCTGAATGGAACGTCATTGTTGGAGCTGATGGTGGGGTGGAAAGAATGGCTGGAAGTCGTCGGGAAAAGCCTTTCAAGAATATCTTGAGCTATGTTGAGTTCTGAACCCAAGGGGGTTCTATGGCTGTCAACGAAGAGATATGCTGGTGGGACTGTCTTTTTGAAGACAACCTTGTAGATTTTTCCATATGGGTCCTTGGCTGAGCTGCAAAATTCCTTCCATGTCTTCTTTTTGCTAATCTGATTTGTTTGAAGTATGCGGCTCTTTTTGCCTTATATATCTTGTAATATTTCTCTTTTTCTGGAGAGGAAGAGGATTGATAACGCCTTCTCAGTGCTCTTAATTGTTTCCTTTCCATTTGGAGTGTTAGTGACCACCAGGTGGGAGCTCTGGTCTCATAGCTTTGAGTTTTAAATTTAAAGCTGGAGGAGCAGCAGGAGGTAATAGCTTTCTGGAGAGAGATTGTTGCTCTTTCTAGATCGGCAGTGTTATTGCAAGTTGAAATTGTGTGGGAGAGGTCTGGAATAAGTGGTTTCAGAAGATGACGAAACTTTCCGTGGCCACCGAACTTCGTTTTAAAACGCTTAAACTGGAAGGTGGAAGTTTTGCAGTTAAGTGTAATATTGATGTATTTGTGATCACTTAGAGTTTCTTCATCGAGCACCTCCCAAGTTGTGACATTCGCCATATTTGGGTTTGTAACCAGTGTAAGATCTGGCTAATCTTGTTGGTGTTTGTTGATGAATGTCGGTGGAGAGTATTGGGAGTTCATAAGGAAGAGGTTGTTTGCAAGGATGAAATCCAACACTTGCTCGCCCCTAGAATCTTCTGATGGATAGCCCCAGATAATACTATGCGCATTCAAGTCTGCTCCTATTAATGAATTCTCCGGATGGATAGACCACAACACATTATCCAGCTCATCTAGGGTGATGGAAATGTCGGATAATTCTGCTGCTTGTGTTCCTCGAACTCTGTAATTAGGTGATGGGCAGTAGGCCGATATTATATTCAGAGGTGCCTCGTCTAGAGTTAGTTTGATGGTTACGGTTGAAACTGACTGATGCACCAGGATTGGCTGAAATTTGGTAGAGGTACAAATGATTGCTGCCTTGTTATTAATTGAAGTCCAGCAATTCCAGCGCTCTGGAATGCAGACCATTTTCCCATTCTGTAGAAAAGGCTCCTGGATGACGAAAAAGTCGATTTTATGTTCCAGAGCTGTAATTTGTAGTAGGTCCGTTGGGGGTTTAGATCTACGTAGATTGACCTGAAGAACAGTTACATTGTTTTGGTTGTTAATATTTAAATGGAGTTGGAGATGGGGAAGAAAGAAATCCGCAGTGCTGGATGGTGTCAAAGAGCAACCTTGGGAGATATTCATGGAATGAAATCAGAAGGTAGTTGAGAAGTAACTTTAGAATGTTTCGGTGTGTCTGGTGTGGAATTAGGTTTAATAGTTGCTGAAGATTTTAATAAGGTAGGGCATCTTCGGTCGTAAGCTGGGTGGTTTACATTTAAATTTTCGCCTTTTTTATTTTCTGCATGGCAGTTTATGCAGAATGGTTTTTTCGCTTGGCAATCCGGTGTGTTATGGTTTTAACCGCAGCGTCCACAGTATAAATTTGTACGAGGACAGTTATTTGTTGGATGTGAGAAATCCTGACATTTTTGGCACCGTATATAAGCTAAGAACTTTTCTAACCTATAGCTTCGGATACCTATGAAGATCTTCCGATTTTTGAGTAATAGTTTGGCTAGGAAGAGAGGTATTTCTATAACATAGTTCCAGAGATTATAGATGCTAAGAGTTTTCCGAATCTGCGTAATTTGGATCTCGGGGTTGCGGTGGTCTAGTTGTAGGTCTTCTTTAATTGCTTCAAGCAAGTATTTTTCAGGTGTGTCTTCCGGGAGGCTGAGAATAATAATTTTCATTGTTGGTAGGGGTTTGACGTTGACTCTCAGGTTTTCCTTAGTCAGGGTTTCTTTGAGTTTTGCGGAATCTTCATGGGATTAAAAGTAATATGTATCAAGTTCTCATATTTATTACAAATCATGTAAAATGTTTATTTACGGAAAAATAATTATAAAAAAGTTAGCAGAATTAAACGCGTGTAAATGCATTGGATTTATTCGAATTTTTCTCATATATATTAGTATTAATTTTATAAAAATTCAAATTGACTCATTTTTAAAATTTCAAAAGTGCTATTTTTTATAAAGGAACACTAGGAAAAACTAATTTTAATTAAAACACTATTATACATACTTATCAAACGAAACACAGAATAAAATAGTGCTTGATAAAATTTGTATAGTTTTCTTTAATTTAGAAAATGTTAACTTCGAAGAAAATTTATACTGAAAATAATATAACACAGAAGATAAGTTTCATCTCACATGAAATAAGCAAAAATGTTTTCACGTCATGTTTTACTGTATAATTTTACAAGAAATTTTCTCTCACTTCTCATAGAGAAAAATGTAACTTTCTTCAAATTGATCATAAGCTAATTTTTTCAGAATGTATGTAACTTTAAATTAATGTTAATAGTATAACACATGCACACATACAACACACACACACATATATATATATATATATGTGTGTGTGTATATATATATATATATATATATATATAATTTATTCTTCAATTAATTAAAAAATGTAAATAAATATTGTCACAGTATAAAATTATAAAGCTAACATTAAAATAAATAATTGAATTGCATACTTAACGCAGAAAATAAACGACAAACTTGAAAAGCAGGTTTGCAACAATTATGTATTTTCAGTTTATTAAATGTTGTTTGTATAAACTGAATAAATAAAAATTTGAAACATTAAATTCATTTTCAAATCTTATCTTATATATAAAAAAGTAATATTTTTGTTTATTTCCCAGCCAAAAGAGCCTTCATTTGCAAGATTAATTAAAAGAGCTATTCAAAGAACATTTATTTATGAAGGAATCCTTTTCATCATTTGAAAACTGTAAATAATACAGAAATGTTCTTTAATTAATTTCAATCTAATGATCATAGTTCCATTCATTTAGGTTTTCAAATTAGTACTATTTTTTTTAGTTTTAAAAGAAAAGAAAATTGATTTGCTTAAAATGAAATTTTATTTAATAGTTTTAAAAAATATTGGTATGCTGTTTCTGTCATGCATACCTCTGTAAACTTGAGGGAGAAGTCTGAATTCAAAGGACGCATGTAATTAAATTCACTTTCTTGAAAAACAATAAAATATTTTAATAAATATAAATTAAAATTTGTTTAATCTAATCATATATTATCTTACTTAATGTTATGTAACTATATACAATAAGTATAGAAATAAAAGAGCAAAAAGATTTTATTTAAAAACTAAGGCAAAATAGGAGCAATTTTATGTGTCTTAATGTATTCATAATAAATTTAACTATAGTTTCTTCAACTAAGAACATAGCAAAATATTTATATGATCAAGGTTTATTGACCGTTGAGCAGTTACCATGCATTTAATGGTCTGGAGAAAATTTTCTTCCCCTCCAGATCAATGTCAAAATTGAGAGAGTGGATGCTCTGGTGGTGCCATCTATCAGAGGAGTTTAGAGAAAAGTCATACCTTCACCTTCTTGGTACTCTTGTTAAACGAAAGAATCCTCTTACTGATTCATCAAATTCGCATAGTGAGGTTGGCTTGTCCAAGTGTCCTAAGTAACCACAAAGGATTCTTGAAACAAATTAGGATAATTTCATTAAAAAGACAACTTGTAAAAGTATTTTTGACATTCTTTGACTCAATTTAGAGAATGCATCACAAATATGTGTACTTTCAATGATGGGACTATAAAACAATAATGTGAATGTAGGAAAAATTTACCTCTAGCTTTTTTCATAAAATTCATATTTGAATGTGCAGATGTATTTTGAAGAGTGTATGTTGGTGGTATATATTTAGCTTTTCATTCAGCTGTTAGTTAAATATAATGCATAGGAAATTCAGCTTGATTTTATTTCTTTCATAAATGACACTTTAAATATAAATCATTACAATCCTGAGTTCTTGAAATGTATGACTTAATTCTTTGTCCGAGGTTTCTGTTACGCAACAGTTGTGAAAAGCGCTGTATAAGCGGATATTACAACTACACATATCTGATCTTCCTCATAATATAATCCAATTACTTATCCCTCTCACCATCATGTTACAACATATCTCTTGTGAGCTTACAACGTTTGTTTTATTTTAATCAAGTGAATTTAAGTTTACCACTTACTAGGATCAATAAACTGTAGAATTATTTGAAGCTTCTTGCCTCGATTATTTTTAGATGCCAATAAACTGTAGAATTATTTGAAGCTTCTTGCCTCGATTATTTTTAGATGCCAATAAAATGTAGAATTATTTGAAGCTTCTTGCCTCGATTATTTTTAGATGCTTTAAAATAACAGTTCAACGCAGTAGTCAGACGAATAATTGCAGTTAGTAGCTATTTTTTGAGTTTTAACAATTTTGATTAGCTAAGTATTTCATCCTGAAATATATTCCCTTACGAACTGCTAGAATCGAAAAGGACTTAAGTGTAATGCATATTCTCTCAACATAACAAAAGCCATTTTTTAATTATATTACTCTCTCTCTCTCTCTCTTTCTAATGTTTGCCATCATGATATTTATTAATACATGGATGTATGTATAATAGTACTAATTAATTTCAATTGAGTATTCAATGAGTTGTAGTCCAAAAAATTTTTAAGTTATTTTATTTTAAATACTGAAATACAAAATAATTGCTGTTGTTGTTACTAATCTCCATGTCAATGAGTATATTAGGCGAGGTGCACGAGTCCACTCACTTTCAGGAAATGAAAAAAGCGTAAGTGTCATGAAAGCTTCATGACTCAAGGGTGGAGAAAAAGGGTTGCCTCTGTAAGTCATAAGATCCGAGCACCAATGGTAGAGGACTAACTTAGCTCAAATGCCTGTAAGATTTAGCTGGGTATTAAGGAATAGCCTTGGGTGGCCTTACCAGGAGTATACACTCGAAACGTACTTCAACCCCTCCGTCCAGTGGCAACCCTCCATCGCCACGATGAGGCACAAAACAATTAAATATAATGATAACTAATACGAGGGTCACTCTGAAATTTTTGAGATACAACTAGGTTTTTAAAGTTATACCTACAAAATTTTAGGTGTGTTCAAAGCATTCTCCTCTAGCATCAATGCACTTTTGTAGACGAATTTTCCACAGATTAAATGTCTCAAGCCATTCATTTCTTTGAATAGATGAAAAAAATGCATTTATAGCCACATCAATCTCTTCTTCTGAGTGAAAACGACGTCCACGTAAATTCTTTTTTAGATTAAAGATAACCAAAAGTTGCACATCAGATGAATACGGCGGATGTTCGATCACTTTAATTTGTTTCTGTATAAAAACTCAACTGTTAATCCGGCTGTATGTGAAGATGCATTGTCATGGTGAAGGATGAGTCCTCTAACATTCAGTTCTTGTAGAATTTCTGGAAGACATTTAGAAGTATACCAGTTTGCTGTTACTGTCATCTGTCCTTCCAACTTGATGGCTTTGACCCATCCCGTACTTCTGAAGAAAACGGCATACATCACTTTTTTCAGTGAGCGTTGTTTTTTCACCATTGTTGGTGTGGGATCATCTTCAACGATAGCATGCTTTGCTTTCTTGACGTGTTGGAACGTCAAAGAAAGGTATGTGCTTTTCATCACCTGTTGCAATTTTATAAATGATGCTGTGGCCACCATCATTCAGCATATTAAGAGTTTCTTTACTGATTCTGACACGCTCCTCTTTTTGATGCTCAGTTAGATTATGGGGAACCCAACGGCAAACTACATTTTTCATATGTAATTCTTCATGAATGATTTTGTGTATGGCTGTGGATCCAATTCCTTCTGTATCATTTGATAGATACAGCGATAATCATCCATTAACATTTTTCGTAAGGCAGACACACATTATCCAGGATTACTGCCGACGGTGGCCTTCCTGTGTGTTCTTCATCCTGAAGAAAATTGCGACCTCTTCTAAATTCTCTAAACCATCTGAATACAGTAGCACGAGCTGGAGATTCATCACCAAATGCTAATTGTAACCGTTGAACGCATTCTTCTTGATTGAATCCTGCTTTGAAATCGTAGAAAATCATAGCGCGAAAATGTTCTCGCGTCCACTCCATTTTCTCTTCAGTTTAAAATTTCTTCCACGCTAAACAAGTTGAAGTAAGTCAGTAAAAAATGGTCTTCTGTGTTAAAATACTTTGTACATTAAAATTAAACCGTTATTTTTATTTTGTAAATTCTTGTCTGCGCGTATCTCAAAAATTTCAGAGTAACCCTCGTATACTCATTCAAGGGAAATAGAATTTAATTTAGCAAAGTGAATAAAATAGATTTAATTTATATTAAAATAAATTAATCAAGAACTTTTTATGATTTTTATAATGCAGAACTAATATTTTAACTGGTTTTTACTATCAAGAGAAGATAATTTTGCCTCTTTTTAAGGTATAACATATATTTAAATGATAATTTCGGTACAGTAAATTTACAAAATATGCAATGTGTACGAATGTAACAATCAAGCTGCTAACTTGAAATCTTGTCTTCAAATTAACAGTTTGTGTATCTGCTATTTCTTTAGCTGTTGATGTTTTAGCAGTTATGAATCCTGTAAAAACTGTAGATTTTTTTAAGCTATACCAATTAGTTTAAGGTATGCCAAAATTACACATGCAGCAATTAACTAATTCCTACAGACAAAAAACTAACGTAGTGTGCATTAAACCTCAATATTTAGCTTAAAAACAATTTCATTTCATGATAATATGAAAAAATTTTATTTAATTTAAATTATTATGTTTAAAAAACTTATTGGGATTGGAATTTACATTTATTTTAAAATTTTTGATTACGATTCTGAGGTTACAAAGATTCGATGGTTGCGGTGGTGTCGTGTCCAGGAATTCAGATGGATCCATGACTGCCACGGATGGCTTTAGCTTCATTATTTTCTCTATTCAGAGATCGCCATCAAATGGGTATTCTCCAATATTCTTGAGAGTATTGATGGACCATTGAAAATATGACTTGGAGAGAGTTCTTAGTCAGTACTACATTTTACACGTTTCCTTGCATTGTCTATGTTTAGTTTCATGCCTCCGAAATGGCCTGTTCTCAATTGACTCACTTCATATGACGTCAAAGTCACATGTCAAATATCATCGGCGATTTTTTTTTTTGTTTGTTTACTGCGTCCATCGTTTAAACTCTATTAAATTTGAATCAAATAGGTAACAAAAAGTTTAGTGCTGATATTTATTTTGCCATTTTGTCAATTCATATCCAATTTGTCATCATTTTGTCACCACTTGTTTAAGATAAGCATTTTAGTTAACCTAATTTTTTAAAGCATTGCTCTGTTCTGTTAAAGTAAAATGGGAATAAAATTTATGTTACCTGGTTATTTTAACAAAACGTTTTGTAACTGGTAATGATAAAATATCTGCTTCATTTTATCTCATCTATCATTTCTCATTACATAGTTCTGACGAAAAATTTCGGTACTTTTCCGTTTCGCCGGCGCAGGCGATAAAGTCGCCAAAAATGATACAACCGGCGCTAGAGGGAAATCTCCGCTGGTAACCTTTTACTGCTAAGTTTTCAAAACATGTGACGGCCTTTTACTGTCTCAATTACTCTATTTCGACTCCTTTGTTTTCCATTTCATAATTTTATGCTATGTTGCTATATATACAAATTTAATAATTTCATGAAATCTCTCTAGAAAAAAACGGATTTTAAAAATATATCTTAAAAAATAATAATCGTAACAAATCCATATAAAAAATATGTAAAAAAATAATATTAAGATTTTAAAATATGCATCACCGGATAAATTGTAATCTAATATAATTAGTAAATAAATTTAGGCTCTGGCACCCATCATTCTACGCACAGCGTGAACACCAGAACAACAATTAAATAAATAAATTTAAAAAATTTTGTGTGTATACTATGAGTTGTCGCCAATTGGCGACTTAATTTTCGCTTGGCGAGATTTGCGCCGGCGAAACGGAAAAGTACCCAAATTTCTTTTGCCACAATAAAGCTCCTCTTTCTTTTGGTCAAAATGCTTATTTTCTGCTTTTTTGCGAAAATAATACAGCTTATTTAAACAGAGGGATTTGAAAAAGCAGAAATATTCAGCGAATTTATTATTAAATGTGGGATTGTAAAAATTAATGAGAGCATTGCTATCAAGTTGCTATATAAAATTAAACAGTGCACACATACACAACACACAGATTTATGAAGTTCAAATACGAATATGTACAGCTGTATAATGCAAACAATCTATGTTTGGTATTTGTCACGTGATAAGTACCAAATTCGGAAGCGCCGTCTTGCGATGAATTGACTCCATTGAGAAATTACGTTTATGATCTCATTGTTGGAATCAATCTCGCAAGATACAATGATATCATATAGTAAATTGCTTTCAAGATAAATTTCTTATTTTTATTATCAATAATATACGTTTTTATTGCCAAAAATAATGTGGTATTAAAATAAACTCTTTAGATTTAAAATAGAAGTACATATAAGAATTTATTGTACCAGTTACATTTAGTGCTCGAATCTGATCTTTCTATTTTTAAAATGTCTTGTATAAAACTTTAAATAATTTATGAAAATTATTATTTTTAAGAATAAAAAATTTTTCCAGATAAATTGCAAAGAAGTGTATTATTATTTCATATTACAGTTATATTTGTTCCCTTAGAACACATATGGAAATCTTTACATCTTAATTGTTCTTTTAATTATCATGTAATACAGGATAAATGCAGTGCTTTATATTTATTAAAAAGAAAAAGTGTATAAATTTGAGGATTTATAATATAAAGAAGCATTTCCACAGTAAGAAGAACGGATGGAAGTAGCTACAAATAATGAATTGAAATTTAAATCCAAATCAGCAACCAACAATTCTGGCTGCATAAAAAAATATGGCTTATCCTAAAATATGGGCTATAACAAAATTTCTTAATTTCATTTTTTCATCATATTTAGTAGAACGTGGTTTGAGTGCAGTAATCTGCTGCAAATAGTCAGTCGCGAGGATTTAAGATTATTGCTGACGAAAATAGGACGAGTCAAGGATTACTAAATTGGTAGCAATACACCAGGTTCATCCTTCTCATTTAGATGATTTCGAATGTTTTAGCTTTTTGGTGAGTTCTATTCTGAGTCTGCATTCTATTCTGAGTTCAATAAATAGTTTCCTAATTACAAAGTTTAATGTTACTAATTTACAATTTTGTTTACTATATTTGATTAAAAAAAGCAGAAAATACTACATATATTTCCCATTAATTGATATTATTTTTTTAAATAAACAAACAATTTCCATGGTACACTAAGTAATATTTTTTGGAGAGAGGGTGGAAAGACGAAAACATTTAGGAACCATTGATTTATATTATCAGTAAGAATGAAAATCATAGAAGGTGCAGTATGACGACAAACTGTAATACAAAATTTAATTTTTCAAATATTTAAATGATTTGATTAATGTTTATAATTTTGAGAGCAATATGGTTTATATACTTTTAATCATATATTTAAGTGGAGTTTGTATTGAAAAGCTTAAAATCAATTAGATAAAAATAAATTTTCACAGGAAAAAAATATTATAAAATAAAGGATTAAATCCATAAAACTGAAGAAAATTACAAATAACTTCTTTTCGCTCTTTTTATTTAAGTATATAATACTCAATATAAGTCGTTCATATTACTGTAGTAATTCTGAAATGAAATTCAAAAAATATTTTTCAAAAATTTTACTGTGAAATCTTTATTGTATTATTACATTTCTGTTGTTCAAGTAAAGCCATCATAAATCCCAAAGAGGTCGATTTATCGAAAATCAACAAATTATTCTTTTAATCATAGCTTAAATATTTCAAATCAAGTTTAATTAACGTAGCTAAATTCATTTATAAAATTTACGGATGGTTTTATGGTATTTTTTAAAAAGTACTATATTTTTTAAAAATAACTATTATACATTAATTTGATTCCGAAATACAGTTTATTCATTTTTAAACTTTAAATATTTTAAGAATTGCGTATTATTTATTAATGAATTGAATTTTTTAACCGAAAATGTAACTTTAGGGATTTAAATCAAAATTTAATCTGTGGTCCAAAATATATCGATTGCATTTGAATGCATTAATCTATGTAGCATTTGTAATTGAATTTAATGCAGAAAAGAAATTGCAAATGAAAATGAATAAGAATTTAAGCTTTCTTGTTGGAAGCTTTCTTTTTATTAAATGAAATTAATTAACACGAGAATCTATATAAATGAGTTTAATGCTACCATAAATAATGAATATTTTCTTACTTTTGGCTCTAAATTTTTCTCTCATATTGCTGTAAAATAATTAGTTTTATACAAATCTCATTTTAGCATATTTAAGAATTTAATTTTAAATACTTGAAAGTACGTTTTCATGTGAGTAATTAAGAAATGTTTGAAATTTCGTGAAATTATTTAAGTGCTTCTTAAAATCAGCTACATAAACATTGAGTACTTAAAACATTAAATAAATACTTAGTTCTAAAATGTATTAAAAATAATTAAACAATAGGTAAATAATATTTTCAGATAATTTGAAATTAGCTTAATAAAGTTCAATACAAATATTAGCTATAAGAATAAAGACTAATAGAGGAAATTTTAGCATTTATTTAACCCTATTTGCAAAATTGTAATTGAGCTTCTAACAACTATAAGAATACATCAGATTTCAGCTTATTTAAAATAAAGAAAAAACCTTTGAAGCATTACATGTTTAACGAGTAATTATCGATTTTTCATTGTTTAGCTAATTGAAAAATTAAAAAATATATATATTTATTGTAAAATCTCAAAATTTTGCATTATGTAACAGATTAGAATAATAAATTTTACAATAATAAAATGTATTTTCAATTATAAATAATAATAAATTATTACATTATTAGTAATTAAAAATAACAAGAATTTCTTACTGAAAAAAATAAATTAATTGTAAGAATATTATATACACACTAACAAATAGTTTAGAATAAATATGCAAAAGAAAAATTACCACCACCTTCATTATTTTTCATAGAAAATAAGGTTAGAATATTCTATTGCTACTTTACTGTTTGCTTATAAAATTTTTAGGCACAAATATACATAAAATGAGTTAAGATTAGCGAAAAAACATTATGTAAGCTGTGACGTTACTACATCAATAAATTAAGATTAAGAAATGGAAGGATTCGAATTATAGTACCTCAAATTCAATTCAAAAAATTGTTTTAGAATTTTCTTCCTTTTCACGAGTTTTTTCTTTGTGACATGGAAAAAAACTCTAAAAACCTGAAGGCAAAAAAGTTTCATTTATACTGAAAAATCTTATAAAGCTATTTAATTGTTAGACTTTTTGATAATTTGTACAAAACTCCTCAACATGCAGTTTATTGCTGAATAATTTGATCGTACAAAAATTAAATTTCATATTTCCTTCTTTGTAAGAAACTGAGGAAAACGATTTTCTGCTTTTGAATTATTTCTTTATTAAACATTTTTCTTTTTTAAAATTCAATCTTAAAGCGGAAAAACTGAAGTTGCATGTCAATAGTAACATTGTACGGAAATGTGAAAGTGTTCACAGCTGAATACTGGGTAAAGAGAATCAGTTAAGTATGAAAAGAAATGAGTACATATTTTTGTTGTAGTTGTTTCCAATTCTTCAGAGACCTAGCGGTTGCTAGATCAGATCCATGACACCCTGAACCCTAACGAAGTCGAGCACCAGTGGTGGAATTGCACCTACTTCCGCCAGAGCGAACCCCAAACAATCCAAGGTGTGATCAGGAGAAGCCGGTTTCAGGTTGCATTTTGTGCACAATGAAAAGACATGGAGCCCCGAATCGAATGTCATGCTTTTTAGGTGCCAACTAATAAGTTTATGAAGTAAAGATATGGCGCCAAACTTGTCAAGTGGTCAGCGTGCATGACTGCGGATAAGGAGGGCCTGGGTTCGAATCCCTGTTCGGGCATGGATGCAATTTCAATCTCTCTAACTATCCTGTCTTTGTTCCTTCCTTGTATGAATGAGGTGTGAATGGTTGCTTACCCTATAAACGGGTCCCTATGGCATGTGTGTAGAGCAAAGTCATACTTTCACCTTCATGATGCTCTGATTAAACGAAAGACGCTCCCAATTGACTTAAATTCGTATAGCCACGGCATAGCGAGCTTGGTTTGTCCAAGTGTCATTAGTAACAACAACACTAAAGTTATTTTCGTTTTTGATACCGCTTGGAAGACTTGAAGTATAGCCAATCTAATTTTGTAAGTAACTTCTCTATTATGTAGGCAATTTACGGAGGTTACCCAAATTTCCCGGCATTTTCACTGCTTTTCAGTCCGCAACAAGACGACCGTTTGATCATGTCTGTCATCCCCCGAATTCTAACACGCCTTTTGGGGTCTTCTTGCTGAAGCAGGAATGGGAGTGGTGAACCAGCCGCACAGTAATATAAATTATTAAAGAATATAAATTCAATGTACAACAACTCTCTACTATTAGGAATCTCATGTGTGTTTGGCTTCAATAAAGAAATTAATGAAAGATACTTCTGGAAGTATAGATATGCGTCTTCAAATTGCTTAATAGAACACTTGTTTATAACTGTTTCTTTACACATCTTATATTTTTCAAAGTTAACGATTAATGTGCTTTATGATGAGTATATAAGTCATGGAAGATATTTATCATCGTGAAGGATATAAATTTTTGAAAAGAAATGCTACTTTCAATTGAAAAATTATTTTAAAAATATTAATTATGTGTTTCGAATATTTAGAATTAACATGCTTTACATATTACAAAGTAATATATTTTTTGACCTTGAATACAATGTTCTTTTTGCACATTTTTAGTTTTAAAGTGTTGCTTTGCTTTATTTTTCTTATAATTGATTTTTTGGTGAAACACTTTTTGTATCATTCTCGTCATCTTGATTATAATAGCGAAGAGAAATATAAGAACGCAGTATTTCATCTTTTTCTTCGCTATTCTAATCGAGATTACATATATATATATACATATATATATGTATATATATATATATATATACACATATATATATATATATATATATACATATATATATATATACATAGATATACATATATATATATATATATATATATATATATATATATATATATATATATATATATATATATATATATATATATATATATATATATATATATATATATATATATATATATATATATATATATATATATATATATATATATATATATAATATATATATATATATATATATATATATATATATATATATATATATATATATATATATATATATATATATATATATATATATATATATATATATATATATGTATATATATATATACAGGGTGTCCCAAAACGACCGCATAAACTCTGTACAGATAGAGTCCTCGCTAAAAGTACATAAAAACTGTCCAAAGAATCCTTCCTGTACTTTCCCTAGTATGCAAAAGAAAAAAATACAAAAAAACAAAGTATGACGTTAAGAAAATAACATTTCATTGGACATATCAACAACAGTATTTTCATATCTTTCAAGACGATAATGTTTAAAACGTTCACCGCGCATATCGCGTCATTAATGCGCGCGCCATGGAATGAATTAAGTCGCCGTTGAACTGGCATTTAAAAGGCTGCATGTGGCAGCCACCGGTAGTCTTCCTATGGTGGCCATGCATTCCGTTCGTGACTACTGTGACATGTACTTGATGTACGGCCGATGTAATGGAAATGCCTTACAGACTGCTAGGGGTATGACCCTCGATATCTGCTGCGTATACTGTTGTTGATATGTTCAATAAAGTGTTTTTTTCTTGCACCGGCAGTGACGTCATACTTTGTTTTTCGCATTTTTTTCGTAAACTACGGATCGTACAGGAACGCTTCTTTGGGCAGTTTTTATGTACTCCCAACGAGGAAACTAGCTGTGCAGAGATTATGCTGTCGTTTTGGGACACTTTGTATACATATATATATATATATATATATATATATATATATATATATATATATATATATATATATATATATATATATATATATATATATATATATATATATATATGGGATTGAAAGCGCCACCAGAGAGCCACTCACATGCTTGCCGACGGACATGCAGAGGAGAAGGAAAAAGAGAACGACGATGTGAGGGAATGAAAAAGACGTGATGACAAAGACGCGAATGGATATTAAACTTGTTTTAAATTATTACTAACTACCTAAGATGTTAAATCGTGATTTAATAATGTAAATAATGTATATAGTTTTTGACTTATTCTGTCCAAAACCATAATTAAATCATTTAAATGTTAACTGTGTAATTATTTTTTCCATAATAAAGTAAGAACCCACATTTATATATATATATATATATATATATATATATATATATATATATATATATATATATATATATATATTTTAAATAACGGTGGGCACTCGGGTGACTAACCCTTCGCCACAAGAAGGCCGGAAACTGCTACTCATTTGTCGTTACCCATCGGGCACCTGTGAACCAAGTCACGGAGGCGAGTAGCATTACCCGCGCCATACCACCACAGACCCGTTTATAGGGCGAGAAACATTCATACTCATCACACAAGATGGGACAGAGAAACACAGAGAGATAGTAACATCCATGCCCAAACCGGGATTCGAACCCGGGACCCACAGCACAAGAGTCAGGAACGCTAACCACTCAGCTATTGGTCGGCATATATATATATATATATATATATATATATATATATATATATATATATATATATATATATATATATATATATATATATATATATATATATATATATATATATATATATATATATATATATATATATATATATATATATATATATATATATATATATATATATATACAATTTGAAAAAATGGAAGTTATATAAAAAATTTCTAAGCTTTGTTTGAGGTCGACTAAGACGGGTTTCTTTTTCTTAATCGCATTGAACCCTTCATACATGAAATCAAGCCGATAATATCGGTAGCACTTTATAATTATCTTTTGTTTTATCATCACAAAGATTTTTTTCTCTCAATTTTAATACTTTCTATATTTTTTCTGTCACTCTAGTTCCTTTCTTTACTTAAAATACAAGAGACGTTAATTACACTTGCTTATGTCAAAAAGAAAACTTCAATGATATTAATCAGGATTTTATTAATTCTAAAATATTATTTAGAAACAAAATTTAATATGTATGAAAACTTATTACATCCATCTTGTGTGGAAAATTATTATTATTAAATTTCTATCTTTACCTTTAAGCCAGATTTGGAGAACATCATTCTTAATAACTACATTTTTTTCTTCTAATAATATTCCTTTAATAGCATATGATATTTATCATTTATAATTATAGCGATTCTCTGACAGCATTTATGAGTCAAAAAGAATCTTACTAATAGATAAATGCTAGGAAACTACTAATTACTTCCATTGTATCATTAAAAAACTATGTATGTAAAATAAAAATATATCGTTATTAATTTACACTCTCTCATCAAGTATGAAATATTATCCAACATAAATTATAAACACATCAATAAAACATACACTAAACTAATATTAAAAATCATCTCTCGTTTATTTGAATTGTAAAATAATTTAGTGTGGTTTAAAGTTGTTGGATGATTTCAATTTTATGCAAAGCATTTCGATAAAATTAATGAAAGAAGTAATAAGATATAATGTACACATTTTTTGTTCCGAATATCTATAACTATACGAACTTATAAATAAAACAACTAGTAGTTACATCATTCTATTTAAAAAATGTAAATTTGGAAACATACATCAAAAGTAAAGTGTTTTATTTCTGAAATATATTGAGGTATTATTTAAATGCAGTTCCTAGTTTTAGACTAAAATAAAAAAAAAGCATTTTTCTGTTTAAAAGATGGGAAAGTATCTTCTTGTGAGGTAAACTTTTAACACATCGTTCATTTTAAAAATCCACTTTAGAAAACAATTATTTTTTTTCTTTTCTTTTTTACATCTTTCAAATCCTGCCGTAAAATAAAGTAAATAGAGCAAGGAAAACGAAGTAAGTTCCTGGAAATAGTCGTCCATCATATTTGGCAGATACAATGCTTTTGTGGAAATGTTAGTAGCGTTGTGGATTTTAAGAACTACGCACTAGAGCCAACACTTTTTCTTTAATCATAAAAATTAATTTTTCTTAGAAATATGTAATAAAATCGTTAAGTGTGTTATAAATATTTATTAAAATATTTCAGAATATTAATTTCTAGCAAAAAGAGTTGTATATATTTATTTGGAAATTAATATAAGTTTAGAACTAAAATTCTTAAAACTTTAATAGATGTAAAAGTCAAATTTTGGATAAGGAGGTCCTGGGTTCGAATCCCGGTTCGGGCATGGATGTACTTTTTCTCTATCTATCCAGTCTTTGTCTTTTCCTAGTATGAATGAAGAGTGCCTTATAAACGGGTAACTATGGCATGTGTGTACTGAGGAAGTCAGACTCCACAACAAAATATGGTTCAGTTGAAAAAGTGGAGCAGCGCAGCCTAGCTGGCACACGACAACAACAACAATCAAATTTTGATTAGAAGGAGAAAAATTCAAAACTTCAGTAATATTGTTAAAAATTTTTAAAATATTTCTTAACCCTTTAGCGGTTAGGGAAAGTAGCAGTTTTCGCTTACTTAATTCGCGCTGTTCTGCGACTTAACAGCAGTCGAAATTCGCAGCTGTTTTCCTCCGCCGTTCTTCCGAAAATGTCACCCTTCTGTGGCGATGGGGTGGATAGCTCACCTCGCGCGTTTTATAAAATTCTTAAAGTACTTTTAATACATAAATACCAGTTTTTAAGTACTTTAAAATAATTAATAAATGATAATTTGTAAATAGTAAATTATAAATGATAATAACCAATTTTATAAATAATAATCGTTAAATATAAATACAAGTTTATACAAATATTAAATTGAAAAGTCTAAATAAATACAACTAATGTAAAACACTAATGTTGATATATTATGAACAAAGTCGTCATCAGATTCAAAACTAGATAAGCTTTCTGTATCACAATCATAATCATCGTCATAATCAATATCATTTAACTTTCGCTTTTGAGCCATTTTTCTTTACAAACACTCAAAATACCACGCCAAAATGGCTATACAAACAACAATGTAAAAATATAAACAACTTCAATCATTATGAAAAGAAATTCATGGAATCCGTTATCTGTAGACAGTAAAGCTAACTAAATTTGCGAGTAGGATTCGTTTGTAACATTATCAATGCAAAATAATATTGGCGAACGAGCTCAGCTCGTCAGCGCGCATTGGGGGAAAATTTAACTACGCGAGCAGAACTCGTTTCTAACCTTTTCGGTCGAAAACACGCTGCCGAGCGGAACTCGTTTGCGCGCATTATGAAGCACGATTCGATTGCGAGCTCAGCTCGTTCATAACCATCAAAGGGTTAAATTCGTCTTTTATTATCTCAGACATATGCGAAATACTCAGATTCTGGGACAAAAATCACGCTATGTAAGCGCATTTTATGTCAAGAACTGCTTTTCCAGTTATTTGGCAACTTGGCGACCTTTTGACAAGATTTTTGGCGATAATTTAGCGAGATTTGTTGTTAAATCTATATAGTTTTGAATACTTCCACCACTTAAGCTCTAGGTCATTTACTAAGCGAGATAGCCTAGAATTTACCAGAACCTAAGAAAAGTCTTATGCTTTCACGCCAAATAAGCTATAAAATACCAACCTTCCATTGACTGAGTGAGTCAGTTTCTGAGTTCCCAGCGCCAGTGATAGACTAGTGGATACGAGATGTCTGTCTGAGGTATTTGAAGAATTCTGTTTGTAGTAGCTGTTTACCATTAAATCTGTTGAATTGATACTGTATAGTTGTGATTCGTAAATGCTTGTCTGCCTGAGGTATATGAAGAATTCTGTTTGTAGTAGCTGTTTACCATTAAATCTGTTGAATTGGTACTGTATAGTTGTGATTCGTAAATGCTTGTCTGTCTGAGGTATTTGAAGAATTCTGTTTGTAGTAGCTGTTTACCATTAAATCTGTTGAATTGGTACTGTATAGTTGTGATTCGTAAATGCTTGTCTGTCTGAAGTATTTGAAGAATTCTGTTTGTAGTAGCTGTTTACCATTAAATCTGTTGAATTGGTACTGTATAGTTGTGATTCGTAAATGCTTGTCTGTCTGAGGTATTTGAAGAATTCTGTTTGTAGTAGCTGTTTACCATTAAATCTGTTGAATTGGTACTGTATAGTTGTGATTCGTAAATGCTTGTCTGTCTGAGGTATTTGAAGAATTCTGTTTGTAGTAGCTGTTTACCATTAAATCTGTTGAATTGGTACTGTATAATTGTGATTCGTAAATGCTGTAACTGCTGGGTTAGAGCATCTTTTAGAAATTTCTACAAATAAAAACCCTATTATTTTTAAGTAGTTTATTTCATTGACTCTCAATCAACACGAACACTGAAGCTCGGTAAAATATTTAACTGCAATAATTTTCTGTTATCAATGCACAAATCGATACCAGACCTGTAAGCAAATTTAAAACGACGTATGAAAAACAAACGCGTCCATTTTACTTATTAGTTTATGAACTAATGTTTTTAATCATCTAAAAACTATTATTATTCATTATTTTGTCATAAGTTTAGTAAGTATTGACATTTGTTAGAATAATATCCTACCCATCAGTTTAAAAATAAATTGAGCGAAAAACAAAAAAATAAAATTAAGTGCAACATAAATCTGAGGCAAACATTTGGAAATATAATATAATAGGAAGTTTAAACATTCTTGAAGAATGAAAAAAGCACATAATTCTTCAGGTTTTGATCATGTTCTAAGAAGTATGTCAAACTGAGGAAATGGATCCTCAAAAAAAGAATTTTCCTCCCCAAATCGATTTATCCTCTTTTAAAGGGAAAATTTTGACATATGGCTGTCTATGCAAAGAAAGGGAAGTAGGGCATAAATAATGATTATCTCACTTTATCCTTTTTTTGCATTATCTTAAAGTGGAATGAACAAAAACAAGTTAAATGATGAAAATTGGATGGCCGTCAATCATATCTAGCGGATCAAATACTATTTTGCGGTAATGATAGTTCCCGATAATCGCGCGCGCGCGCGAGCGGCCTATTGATGACGAAAACTGAAACTCCCAAATTATCAGATTAACATTCTTAAAGTAAGTTAAGAAAATACTGCATATGTTTTTTATGAGGGTAACATGATTATTTCTAAAATCAACAAAAGTCATTTATCATCAAACACTGTGTAAATTTATACGAATTTTTCAAAGATCAAAGATGTGATATTTTAGCTAAATTACTTATTTTCTGTTTATTTTAAATTATTCCAATGAAATTTGATGTTGTAACATTTGTTAAAATCTTTCATTATTTCAAATACGAGCCTTATTGGATTTGGTGATTTAATAGGTAAAGAGATGACAAGTATTATATTATAAATAAGTAAATGGAAAATAAATTATACCATTATTTTCACGAATATTAAATGCATTCTTCCTCTGCAAAGTATTCTGATATCTATTACATAAATTTCTTATGAGGTATTCTTTTGAGTATTTATAATTTACTTCCTATATACTTTCTGGAGTAATGTGAATTAACAAGAAAAATGTAACTCTATTATGGAAAGTATTTTTTTTAAAATTCATTATCAATATTGATTCTTTTGGCATTTATATGTACTATAAAAACTATATCTTTTTCAAGTTGGACTTGGTATACTAAATAATTTGAATTAGGTATAATTGTTTACCAATTGGATTTCATGTAAATGTACTTAAGTGAATATGGAGTTTTATTAGGTTAAGAGAATGGTAGATTATACAATAATTATTAACGCATGAGACGAACTAATGTCTTTACATAAATTGTTAGTAACCTGTTAGCTTTTCCTGTTGGGAAAAGCTTTATTATTTAAAATAATTTACTACAATGAAGCCTTTTAATACTTGCTATTTGTTTCTATTTATGAAAATTACAAATTTATCTCCTTTAATTCTAATTATAAAGTTTCGATTACATCAATGTTTAATTCTGAGAAGACAAAAGATAAAATTGAAACATAATTTTAAGTGATTCACTTCCTAAATTCACTTTCAAAGTAAAAATTGTAACAATATTCAGTTTATATAATTACACAATAGAAACATATTTTATTTAATTATTTTGGAAAACTATTATTCCTCTGAGGACTAAAGTTCAAAACACAGGAAATTAAATGCAATTACTAGCAGAAATTCAACGAAATTCCTTCAGTATCCCTTTGAATATGATAATTAAGACAAAATTTCATTAGATAGTAACTAAATAAAGTCAAAATGTTTAAAACTGTTTGTAAATTTCATCTTCAATTCAGATTATGACTATACAATTTGTTGCTATGCTCTTAAAAATTTAATATATTTTTCACATTATACGCAAGTAATATATGTTATATTGTAATTCCGTATCCTAATTTTTAATTTAAAAGAAATAAACAATCTCCAAGAAAATTAATGGAAAGAATAAAAATATTCTAAATTTTAAATTTTCTTTTCCTAAAAGTAAATTTTATTTTCCAAAATTAAAAAAAAAATGCATAGGCAAAAAATTTTATATTGACGTTAATTTTAATTTCAAAAAATTTCAAGAAAAATAATGCACTTTCTGAACATTTGTTCTCATAATGTGAGAGAGTTGACAAATAGAAATTTTGATTTGCTTTTTAAATTACCTAATTGCTAAATGTTTTTGAGAATTCTGCCTGACAGCTATAAACATTATTTTAAATGTACTTAAATAAGAAAACTTTCAATTATTTTACGTTTATAAAATAGCAGGTTTATGTAATAAGAATAGTTTCACATTTTGCAAGATTACATTGACAAGTGTAGGAAATTTACTTATTTGATAGAATGATCACATAAATGCTCTTTACAAAACATGCATTTTTCTACTTTATATTATTTTTCTATACGCTTTTTGTAACTATTTTTAAAGTTTATTTGAGAAACAAAACTATCTATGTCATACGATGCCATGAACAAAATCTTTTCCATTTTTTTAAAAATTTATCAAAAATATTTAAATATTTCGTTTATTAATTCCTAAATTGAATATTATGACTTTCTTAAATGTCTTCCGCTAGCAAACACTAAACAGTTACACGTTGATGATTTTTTCTGTGACCAATGACGTTTTAGTTTTTTTTTTCCAATGGCGGGCACAAGAGGGTTGATCCCTAGGCCACAATTAGGCCAGAGACTGCTACTCATTTGTCGTTACAAATATTTTTATATTTATATTATATTTTTTCGAAAAAAATATTTTTATGAAACATGCTTACGTTTATTAAAATAGGAATAGAATATTTGACTTTGATTTTTAAGAAAAGTACTTCTTTTTCTTTCTTTCTCACAAATGGACTTCAATTTTTTTAAATCGACAGATTTCATGAAATCGCTTATTTTTATTTCTTCAATTGAACTGACTAATATATTATGTTGTGTAAAAAATAAATTTTTTCCTACTTTTTTGTTTTGTTAAAAGTAAAGTTGCTTATGATCTTTCCCTTTTTATTAATTAAATTTGATTGCTCATGAACTTTTCATTAATTTACGATTACAAATATCAAAAGTAAAATTCGGGTAATTTTAAGTAAAGCTTAAAATTCTATTTCGTTATTAATTTTTTAAGAAGTTGTTAATTTGTTAAAAACTACTGTAATATTAATATTAAGTTAATCGCATTTTTTAATTTTAAAAAATATAAATATTGATTTGCTTTGTTTCAAAGTCACTGACTATAATATATCTTTCATTCTGTTTTACGAATGTTCATACAATTTCTCAATGTTAATAACAGTATTTTTGGAAAATTTTATTTACCTTGTCTTCTTTTCTGTAAAACTTTAAGTATATATTGGATAATTGTGTCTTTTAGTTGATAAAGTAATGTTTGATAAATTATACTAAAAATCATTTTAAATATTTTTTAAAATAAGTGCATCCTATTTAAATGTGCTATAAACTCTAACAAAATATTTTGAAAAATTTCTCTTACATTTTAACGATTAAAACCATATTTGGATATATTCAAATTTAGATAATAAAATATGGATAATAAATCTGTTATATATAACGTCAATCTTAACTTATGTTTTTTAGATATCTTTTCATTTTATAATTGATTATTTCTCTTTTTTTCCAATGGCGACACACCCTTGGGTGACGAACCCTTTGCCACAACAAGGCCAGAAACTGCTACTCATTTTTCGTTACCCAGCGGGCACCTGTGAACCAAGTCACGGAGGCAAGTAGCGTTACCCGCGCCATACCACCACAAACCCATTTATAGGGCGGGCCACAATCATACAACATCACAGAAGAAAGGACAGAAAGAACAGAGAAGGAAAGAAACATCCATGCCCGAACCGGGATTCGAACACGGGACCCACAGCTCATGGGTCAAGAATGCTAACCACTCAGCAAATCGGTCGGCATGACCTTTTAGTAAATGCCAACATTATTACTTGATTTATGCTGTAGTTAGGACAGAGAATTTATAATTGCTTTAATTTTGCAGCATCTATAAGTAATAGCAATGCATACGTGGATATTTATTCTTTTTCTCTCTTTGAACATGTCAAACAATCGTTCAATTGTGATTTTAGGCCATATAGATCCGTAATATTTTTACTTAAGGATATTTAATAATTTAATTAATTGCTTAAAAAACGTAATACCTAACCATAATAAACAGATATCAATTAGATAATAATGTGACAAAAATAGAAATTATTGTATAATCTATTCCGGATCGTTCAAAAGATGTAGACGCTTACATC
Organism: Latrodectus hesperus; assembly: GCA_037975125.1. Lineage (NCBI taxonomy): Eukaryota > Metazoa > Arthropoda > Arachnida > Araneae > Theridiidae > Latrodectus > Latrodectus hesperus. Next base: position 13,521,546 of record CM075858.1, read on the forward strand.
AAAGGTAAACAATTAACTGTTGCAGTTTAAAGTTTGATAAGAGACCAAAATAAATTTAATTTGTTTAAAATATTTGTATTAATTAGTATGAATTTTATGAATATTTATTATAATTTATTAAATTTTCATTATTAGGACTAAAAATATATCACAGTAAGTTATTAAATTAGTACCAAGCTTTATAATGTAATTCAATAAATGATAGTATTAACTATCATTTATTGAAATACATTATAAATTCCAATGAATTATTCATGATATCTGGCTTATATAGCTACTCTTAATGGACGTGACGTTGTCAGGAACAAGAGAGACCGCAGGGAATTGAAGCTGCCGGGAGTTCATTGAAGGGATCAAGTATTAATGATTTCATAATTATTTAATCAAGCTCGGCGTCTCAATGGTATTACGTTACAGTCAAGGCTAAGGTGGCAGAAATCGGGAGCAAAAAAAATCCTTGAAGATATAGATTCGTATAAATAGGAAGTATATTAAACTTCCACATAACAATTTATAATTAGCAATGTATACACACACACATACACACACACACACACACACATATATATATATATATATATATATATATATATATATATATATATATATATATATATATATATATATATATATATATATATATATATATATATATATATATATATATATGTGTATATAATATATATATATATATATATATATATATATTTTACCGAAAAATAGAAATAAAATTATAAAGCAAATAATTCAGTGTTACGTATTACAATCACTGTTATTAATTGAATATATTAACAGCAAATTATTAAAAATTGGCGAATACTTTTTTTTTATTCTGATTCTTTTCAAAATATATTTATTCAAAGTATTAAAATTATTTTAATTCTCATTGATTTAAAACACATTAAATATATAATATAAATAAAAAAACTATTTTATACAGACAAAGGAAAAAGAAAGTTAGCATATTGCAAAACAAAAAAATTTGCTATGACATTTCACATGATTGTTACGTGAGCTCCAGTGGCTCTGTAGCTTCACGCCGCTTCCCGTAAGATCAGCAAAGTGAAGCATCATTTGCCCCTGGCAGTGGTTGGGAGGGTGACCACGGTGTATTCTCCTTCACGGGATTGCTGGAACTCCGTGGGTTGGGGACGTGTCCACGTCAATATGAGACTTTCGAAGTCCTTCCGCTGGTGTGGCGTGGATGTGGAGAGGAAGGTGCCAGCTCAAGTGTGGCCTCGTCCCCTGACCGTGGTTCAAAATGACGAGGCACCTTAAATAGAGCAAACTCGTACTTTCACCTTCGTGTTGCTCTGATCCAAACGAAAGACGCTCTCTATTGACTTAATTCACAATGCCATTGGCATAGCGAGCTAGGCTTTTCCAAGTGTAGTAAGCAATAACAACTTGATTAAAACAGTTACAAAGATACATACTTAATAATAACATAGAAGGTTATATAACCAATACGGTACTAATAAAATAAACAAAGTCATTTATGAACCGGATTATTCAACTTCCTTTCTTCTCGGCTCTTTTCTTCTCTGTATTGTCTTATTCCATATTAAATATTGCCTAAGTTCACTCTATTGTGTAACAACGCCATCTGTTGTCAATAGAGTTATCATACATCTGTTACATTTTATAGTAATAATTTGTGTTCACATTAAACAGTTTCTAAATTCATCATACTCAAATGTTTCATTTAAATTTCACTGATTACGAATTATTTAAATGCTTAAAGTACACTTAAGCAGAAATATTTTCTGAATCTCATTTCAGTGTGAATTTGATTTTTCTCGTATCTGTCCTTACATTTATCAAACTTATTATTAGATATTTTATTAAATATTGAGTAACTTAATGTTAAAATATTTAATTTAAAGTTGTGATTAAAAAATTTACACTTTTATTCATAGTCCTTTTTCAATTTAAAATTCATATTTCTTCAAAAACAAAGTAATATTTTGTTATAAGCTCAAAACATGCCATTGCAGAAATGAACTGAAACTATAAGTTTTATACAGTAAAGATATTTTAGGTTACAGTGTTATATTATTTCTAATCAAACCAATCTTTTAATAAAACCAATCATTTGAATTCTCTGCATTTTTGAAACATTACATAATATTTATGTGAACATTTCTAAAACGTATGTAATTTTTGTATAAAAATAAAAGCAAAACTGGCAAAATTGAAATATAAATTAGTTATTACTTTTATTATTATAAATTTTGAAATTATGTATTTTTTACAGGTAAAGAAATTAAAATATTTATAAGCAGCTCGTTTTGGAGAGTCAAGTTACACGCCGACTGGTTACTGCTCTTGCATTCGGTCTAAAAATTCGTCAGTTCAAATCCAACCATCGCCTTTGTGTTCTTATTTGCAAACTAGCTCTCATTTGCAAAGATTGACCTTTAAGCAAAAAAACAAATACTTTACATAAGAGCATATGCTTTTTCAAATAAAAATGTTTAAGAAATAAAATTCTCAATTAACTAACAATAAATATTTGCTAAAACGCAAGAAAAATAAAAACAATTGTTTACATTTTTATTATGAATTCTTTAACATTTTGAAATAATTTAAAACTTAATCAACTTAAATAAATAACACATTTGTTAACAGGTCTAAGTAAACTTTTCTCATTTGAATATAAATAATTTTTATAATCAAAGATGAGATTTCTGTGTGTTAAAAAATTAACATCGTGTCTAACGCTATTTAAAAACACATTTTTCTACATTGATTTCTGAAAATAATAACTCATTTTTCCTTTAAATCTGGTATTATATGAATTGCATTTAAAATTGAGCTTTTTTAAGCTTAAGAACTATCGAATAAAACCACATATTTATTTAACAAATTAAATCAAATATTTAGTCACATAAAATAATTAAAGAAACTTCTCTTTTTAGAAAAATATACAGAATTATTTCTTAAAAATATGATTGGACTAGAGAAATAATTTCAGGAACAAAAATGGCTGCACCCATGAGAATTATGACAAATTATGATAAATAATCCCATTTAAATATATTATTTTTAAACCATTTTTAAATCGAATGCTTCCTCATCAGAATTCCTTTTTTAATTCATTTAAATTTATACAGAGAAAAGATAAATACATGAAATGTAAAAGAATGCTTAAAACTTTTACTAAATCATTATTTTGTTCATAAGTACATTAATATATATTTTATTATACACATATATTAACTCTCAACACATTATTTTTATGCTATAGTTCTATTCTGAAGCATAAAAACAAATGTAGTTACATCGGTTTCTTATATTTCAGATGTAAAAAATCCGGTTAGTTTTCTAAAAATGTTTTGGCAGCATCTTGCCAGTGACAAAACTCGCAAAGAGTGAGACAGATAATCTATCAAATTCTATATTTTTTTGCTCGAATAACAAATGGTCTTCATGATATGACTTTTTCTTTTCTTTTCAGCATATTTGACTAAATATCCATAGTGATGTATGAACTCTTTTCACACAGTTTCCCAAATTTTACCCACACATTTTTGTACAATTCCATGAAAATGTAACACTTAGTATAATATTATCAAAGAGCATAGCATTTTTAAAGACATGTATATAAGTGTGGAAAATTTTCAATTTACAATACTTTAAGGATATAATGGTTATATATATATATATATATATATATATATATATATATATATATATATATATATATATATATATATATATATATGTGTGTGTGTGTATATATATATATATATATATATATATATATTTGTATGTGTATATATATATATATTTATAATCTAAATTGAATCAATAAAATTTTAAGATTTTTTAGCAAATAAATTAATTCCTTATTTTTTTTCGTTTTTAAATATTTGATATCAAATAGTTTCCATTTTAAATCTAAAAGAATCTGAGTTTTATACAATAATAGGTTTTCCTGTATAGGTATTGTTGAAAAATAAGATATATAATACAGTAAAATAAATCTTTAACATTAATATGAGTTACTATTCAAATAATTAAATTTTACGCATAATTTTTCAGAAAAAATAATAAAAAGTTATTGGACATAATAAAAATGTATTTCAAATTTACATATGATATAGAAATATTGATTTGAAAATATATCATTGAAAATATATCATTATTTTGAAAATATATCATAAAACATTTTAAAATATTTTATTAAAAATGAAATATTTAATTGAAAAATTTTATATTCAATTCAAAAATGTAAATAAAAAAATCGAATGAAAACTATTTCGAAACGCTTCAAGTAATTATGTTTCATCTTATTAACTATCGAAAATGACATAATTAAAGATCTATTTCTATAATATACAAGTAATTGCTGAGTTTCACTAATTTAGAAATAGCATCTTTAAAATACCAGTTCTGAAAATGATCATATGCTTATTACAAAGCTAATTTAAGCTTTTCCCAAATATTAAAACAATGATCTATTAAAAATATTATTGTTTCTTTTAATATTTTAAGTTTGGGTAAGAAACTAACTAATTCTTGAATTTAACTAGAAAACATGTATTCAAAATTATCTCATCAGAAAATAAAACAAAAAAATATCAGTAAAATAAGAAGATAAATATTTTTAACTTTATAAAATTATTTATTAGAATTATATTAAATTAGGTAAAATTAGAAAATAATTACATAATGAAAATGAACAGAGCATATTATATTCTTTTACCAGTTAAATGTACAGAATAATCTTCAATTTATGATCAAACTGGAGTATTCATATGTATTTTTAAGAAAAAGTAAAAGTACTCAAAATACATAATTTGCTTCATAAAATCCTTATCTTTCTCTACTTTTTTCTTATTTTATTAAATAAAACCATGAGTGAAACATAAAAGCTTTTGTTCACATTGCTATTTGACATTTATTAATTATTACAAGAGTTAAATATGTTGACTGTAAATATATTTCTTGATACAATATCTACTCTGTACTTTCATGTATCTAAAATGAAGTAAAATGGCGTATTAAGTTAATTCCATCATTTCTTATTGCAATAACACAAAAGTATTTAAGATATCTTTTTAATTTTTATTTTTGCATTTAAAAGTTACGTATTTAAAGTTTCAGCTTACATAGTCTTAAATATCACATTGGGTAAATGACGCTCGAAATTGTTGATAAACTAGCGGAATCGAATTTTGCTCTGTTTCTCATCATTCTCTTTAGCCAAACTGAGTATTTTGACCGTTCCTCTTTGAAGGTTTCCTTTCAAATCTTAGAAGTTTTAGGATTGTCAGTAAAGACACGTGACTTTTAAGAGCCCACAAAAATATTATACAGAACCAAATCGAAAATCCGACCGATGGACGAGTGGTTAACGTTCCTGACTCTTGAGCTGTGGGACCCCGGTTCGAATCCCGGTTCTGGCATGGATGTTATTATGCCTCTGTGTTTCTCTGTTTTTCTTGTGTGATGATGTATGAATATGGCCCGCCCTATAAACGGGTTTGTGGTGGAATGACGCGGGTAATGCTACTCGCCTCCGTGACTTCGATCACAGGTGCCCGCTGGGTAATGCCAAATAAGTAGCAGTTTCCGGCTTTGTTGAGGCAAAGGATTCGTTACCCAATTGCACCCGCCATATAAGTAAAAAAATCGAGAAAACGTGCTGGGGACTCCAAATCGCTTCTCATTGCAAAGAGGCAACCGGAGAAGTGATTCCGCAGCACAGACATCGTTGTCCTTGATTCTTGGATTGTTGCTCCGTTCTTCTAAAACCATACTTCCTTCAAGTACACTTCATCAAGTCGTGGCAAAACATTCTTCCAACGTGTTCACATAATGGTTTGAAGTGACTGTTGTTGTTGCACCAGCACTCTTCCATGTACTTAGTCCTGAATTGGGCTCTGTCAGTCAAATAGAAGCAGCTGGAGAGAGTCTCCTTGATTTTGAAGCAGAGACCAAGCGGAAGACATCCAATACTTAGCCTACCACCTAGATGTATTATTTCACTTGAAGAACACTGCAATCACACCCATTTTAGTGAACATCACTGATTTTCGGTTAAGACTCGATTTGAGCTAACAAGCTTCCAATAATAAGAACGACGCCTTACTTACTTTTAAAACCTGGGCTGACCCTCCTACTCACCCTTGGTACTTCCAAAGACATCCTTGAGCCACCACAACATTTAAGGGCTCCAGAGTACATCAGACAACACTGTCTCGACTTTCTACGGGCCACTTGAAGTGTATGATCTTTGAGGACGGTGAAAGAAAATACCCACCATGCCGCAAGTGTGACAATGCTCCGTTTTGACCGCAACACATCTTGAAGTGCTTGGGATTTTCTCGTGAAGAGGCTGTGTAAAGTCCACATCTGCTTTTGGAATTTTTGGCTATCTATGATATCATGGATGTGGTCTAGTTCCACTAGACGAGATGGAGATTAGTTCCACCACCACGACGCCTTAATCAACCAGCAACCTCGGCCTTCCTTGAAGTGACTGTGTCAGTCGGGTCATTTTCCTCAATAAACCATGGCTCACATTTGCAACTGATGAGACTGCGCACCATACGGTGACACGTGGTTAAGGCTAAGTCCTCTGATGGAATTCTTGGGAGTTGTTGGCAGCCCAACTATGTATATTAAATCCAGTCAAATGGAAATAAACCTCATCACTGAAAAATGTGTCTCTTGACATGTTCAAGAAGACATGTTCAAGAAGTGCTTCGCATGCATTTCTTCTAGCATTAAAGTAACATTCCTGCCGAATTAACTGCTTTTATGGCTGGCACAATCTAAAATTCCAAGGGCATACACATGTTTGTACGCCAAACTCCGCAGTAACAGCAAATATGAATCACTTATTGATTCTATGCTCTCTGATCATTTGATGGGGTATGTGTCTCCACCTTTTCTTTTCTGTACAAAACCAATTTTTCTTGACCATTGTCACCCATAAAAGGATTAGATTTCATGCCTGGAACAGGTTCAAGAAGGTGAAATATTGAAATGATTTCGGAATGTGAGCTGTGTCTAAATAACTGAATTACCGTTTAAAAAATAGGCCTCTACAGCAAATGCACGAAGTTCATTTCTCCGACTTATGATGGTAACTAAACCACACATCCTTATGATCTCCTCTCTTAAACTAGATTATGATTACCTCATTATCGTTACCACTTTTTGAGTTATTACAATTTAAAATAAGGAAGTTAGTGAAAAATATAGTTTTAAAATAAAATATTATTTAAACTTACATCATATTATTTGACTTAATATATATCATGCAAAACATGATATAGTATAGTCTGAGGTATGATGCTTTTCCAAAAATTTCACGCTATTGTAATTTATAATTTGAATGCTTAGTTTACATATGACTTCATATTTTGTTGCATTGTCTTAACAGTTTTTTCAAACTATCTGAACAAACTTCAATGAAAAATACGGGAAATAATGATAAATATATATGTATGCGAAGGAGATCCACAGCAGAGTTACAGCTGCTAACCGATGCTCTTTCGGCTTAAGAAAGTACATAAAATCTACTTTCGTCAGACGAAAAACAGAAATTTTGATGTACAAATGATTCGGTCTATTCTCACTTATTCATCTGAAACGTGGACATTGACTGAAAAGAACAAAGAAACCATCTCCATTTTCGAAAGAAAAACTTTAAGAAGCATATTTGGTGGAATAAAATGTGAGAATACATGGCGAAGAAGAACTAATTCTGAGCTCTATAAACTAAATAAAGAACAAGATATTGTTAAATTTATCTCAATACAGAGATTAAATGGGCAGGACACATTTGAGCCGGATGAACGAAAATCGGGTGACAAATAAAATTTCTTGGCTCGCCCCATAGGCACCAGAAAAAGAGGACGACCGAAACTCCGATGGCGTGACTGCCTTGAAAAATGACCTAACAACACTAAAAGTGACAAACTGAATGACCTTGTCCAAAAATAGGAGGTCCTGGTATGCACTTCTGAGGAAGGCAAAGGCCCACCCTGGGCTGTCAGGCCAATGAAGAAGAAGAAGAATGTATGTATGCATTAATCACCAAAAATTTATAAAATATTATCTTGAAATAAAAATACTAAAACTTACATATACTCATAGAAATTGTTAACCGAATTTTATTTGGATTATGTTAAAATTTTTACTTCGTCATAAATTCAAAATGTATTGGACAACAAATGAATCGTAATTTAGCTTTAGAGAAACTTTCTACGTTATTATCAATCACTCTATATAATTTTTCATTAACAAAAATCAATAACATACTTTTTTATTCATTTTAGAGCCTATTTTAATAAAATAATTGTGATCACTTTCATTCAATTATCTGGAAGTCCTGTGTTCCAATTTTATTGGTTGATTGTGTAACCGAGATTATTCAATCAAGACCTATAATAAAACGACTACAAACTTATCTGATATGAATCAGTAAACTCTTAACGTAAAAATCAACTAATCCATAACAAATTAAATATTTCTGAGTTAAAAAAATTAAATTATAATATTTTAATATTAAGTCGCATGTATTCTCTTAAGTTTTGATATTACTTTATTGTTTCAGGTTAATCTGTGATTTGAGTACCCCATTCTTACCAAATGGGCGATAGACGCGCCAGCGTGGTAACCCTGGCTATTTCATCCTAAATCCACTCCTTGTTGCGCATGCTCATTAACAACTCTTTTGTTTCAGTATTCCCAATGGCCGCTAATTATTTTGATTTTGAAATAACCGTAGAATTTAAAATTTGATGCACGACATTTTATTACCGTTGAATTTACCCTGTAGGTAGTACGTGAGTTATTTATTTGTTTCTGCGTATTTTTATTTATTAATTTTAAAAATTATGATAATTTTTCTCCACAATGTAGAGTATTTTTTGCTATACAATTCGTAAAAAAAAACATTGTTTTTGTTTTCGTTTCCATACCAACGGTGAAATTCGTTAAAAACTCGGATTTCGGTTCGTCGACGTAGAAACGACGTTTTTGCATAGTGTCTCTAGAAGGATTCAAATCCGCGAGACGACACGCAAAAACGCGCCAGTTGGTGACTTTTTCAAAATGCACCAAGCAGGGGACCCAAAGCACATTTTCACCTTGTTTCAACATTACGTTTATAAAAATGCGGATAATTTTTACACCTATAATAAAATTAATTTCTTGAGCTTCATTACACAAATTAAAAAGACTCATTAAATCTATGTTGCTCACAAAAAGTAAATATTTCACTGATTTACAGATAATCAATTATATATATATATATATATATATATATATATATATATATATATATATATATATATATATATATATATATATATATATATATATATATATATATATATATATATATATATATATATATATATATATATATATATATAGTATTAGTGTAGTAATTAATTTTATTTCATGCAACGTAAGTAGAAAAACATTTAATTTCATCTTCAAAAATATTAAACATAAAAATGCTCCATTTTATTAATAATTATTAGTCAGTTTATATGTTTTTAAATGTCGGTCTATTGGAATAAAATTATTTGTGATATAAAATAATTTACGTGTTATTTTTCTGGAGATGCCTTTTCAGCAGAATAATTTAATCTATGTCGCTCAAATCATTTGAAATTAATTTTGCTCCCTTAAAATATGAAAAGCAAAACATCACTTTAATTTATAAATAAAAGTAAATTGTTAGAAATGTGAACTATTAATTTAAAAAACAAGTACACTTTTGATTATGAATTTGTAAATAAGAGAGTAAAAAAATTTTAAAAAATAAAGTTTAAATATTTATAACTTCCATTACACTGATAAAAATGTATTTCTAGTAAAACATAAATGCTTCGGAAATCTATTCATTCAAAGTCTTCTGTAAAGAATTTAAAATTATCGAATAAAAAAAAATATACGGAATCTTAGCTTATGTTTATCCAATTAATGAAAGGAAACTTGTACACAAAATCTAAAATATTTTAATTACAAGGAATGAACTTCAAACAAAATATGTATTCCATATTTGTTGAATGCAGAATAATTTTAATTAAAATACTGCTACGATTGAAAAACATATATATCATTATTATATCAAATGGAATAGAACGCTAATTTATTTTAAAAGTAAAAAAGGAGATATGGTACTATATATTTTATAATGGAAATGACTTAGCTCTAAATGAAAGTTATCTTACGAATATTTATTTTCATTTTAAATCTGTGCCAGTGCATTTGTAATAGCTAATGTTGGTTGTTAGGATATTATAAATTTGAAAAAATATTCTGAAACTAAAATTTGCCATTTTTGATCAGTACATTTAATGCTCTTAAATGTATGATAAAATCTGATTGAATAAGTAATATACTCTTTTCATTTTAAACGAAAATCTATAGACAATAATATTCGTAAATGCTAAATTTTGAAGATGAAGAACATTTTCCTCAAACATTATATAATGTTTCTGAATATTATGTTACTTATTTAAAAATTGATGAGGAATACTTCTTTCTATAAAAAATACATGTAATTTCACTTATTTGCTTGCATTGTTTTTTGTATAGTGCATTTATAACAAAATATTATGTTTATATTTTACATGAACTTAAAAAATAGTGACAATGTTACAAAAAAACTTATTCAAGTAAACTATTCAATATTTTAATTAAAGGAACAAAATTTAAGAAACAGAATTTTAAATATAAATTGAGCGTAATTTATTTTATTACAGCTTATTTCTATTACACACATTGAACATAAAACAAATTATATTTTGTTCACATTAAATACATTTTACTAATTTGAAAATATATACATTGAAAATAACAAACAAAATGTATTGATAAAATTTATGTAGCCTAAAATTGCTGTATGTCCTTTTCTAATTTTTCTTTGCTAATTAAAATGCTTACATTAGTTACAGTCAATAAATTTGTATTTATACTATGCACTCATCATTTCGTAAATTAAATGATCGGGGATTCATCTTTTTAATAATATAATTTAAAAAAACAGGTTTATGCGAATAATTGTATAATACTTATGTACATTTACTCTATCACTTACTTATACTCATTATTTCTTGCGTAAAATCCATCTTTTAGAATATCAGACTAGCATAAAAGAAAATACAAAATAAATTAGTATTTAAACTATGCATTCATCTTTTACGTAAATTAAATGATAGAATTAATCGATTTAATGATATAATTTGATTGAAGTAGTTCTCTAAAAATCACATTTTATACAATGTATGCCTGTTTGCTTTATCCTATCCGCACACTGATTATTTCATACGTAAAATATTTCAATACAATACTTACATTATAGAAAATACAATCTTTCCAACTATCAATGGAAAAATTAAAATGAAGTATTTTGAGTTCCCCCTTTTTAACGTGATTAATTTAAATTACTAAAATAATTAGTACTTAACATATTTGTCTAAGGTGTCACAAAGTATTGTCAAAGAATGTTCAATAATGTTTTTTTTTTTTTTTAAATTTCCCAATTTCAGCTGGAATTAGTTTGATTACATTCTCCTTGAGGCGTACTCAGAAAATAAGTACCGTTTCACTGTACCCCTGCCGCTATGAGGCTGTCAGTGTACCAGGCATGTACACTTGAAGAGGAGTTGAGAGCCAGTGAACGATACTCAGTCTCTCAACTCTGACGCCATTTAAAATGATGTACATAGTGATTTCTAGAAGCTGCAGCTAGTAAAATGCATCTTGCAATCAACCAAGACAAAACAAAATACATGACCACCGAAAAGTATAGCACTCTCTATCTAGAGGTAGGAAACTACAAGTTTGAAACTGTTCGCAACTTTAAATATTTGGGATCTGAATTGAACCCATCCAACGACATTGCACCTGAGATACGAAGTAGGGTTACAGCTGCTAACCGGTGCTTTTTCGGCTTAAAAAATACCTAAAATCTACTCTCGTCAATCGAAAAACAAACATTTTAATGTACAAATGCTTGATTCGGCCTATTCTCACTTACTCACCTGAAACGTGGACATTGACTGAAAAGAACAAAGAAACCATCTCCATTTTCGAAAGAAAAACTTTACGAAGCATCTTTGGTGGAATAAAATGTGAGAATACATGGGCGAAGAAGAACTAATTCTGAGCTCTATAAACTATATAAAGAACTAGATATTGTTAAATTTATCTCAATACAGAGATTAAAATGGGGAGGATATTTGAGCCGGATGAACGACAATCGGATGGCGAAAAAAAATGTCTTGGCTCGCCCCATTGGCACCAGAAGAAGAGGACGACCGAAATTCTGATGACGTGATTGTCTTGAGAACGACCTAAAAACAAAAACTGGATGACCTTATCCAAAAATAGGGAATCCTGGTATGCACTTCTGAGGAAGGCAAAGGCCCACCCTGGTCTGTCAGGCCAATGAAGAAGAAGAAGACATAGTGATTTCACTTTGCTGTACACATTTAAAGTGTTTAAAACAATTATTGATCCTCCTACAGTGACATTTGTGCTGAAATTTTGAATGCAATAAATGTGATATTGGCTGAAATTTATAAAAAAATTAAAGATGCTTATAGTGAAGGTACTATGAGGGATAGAATGGTGAGAAAAATGGGTTGGATTGCTTACTGAAGGTCGATCAAAAGTCCGCAAGTAGGCTCGGAGTATTCGGCCTTCCATTGTAAAAGATGATCTGGTAAACAAAGTTGAAAAAAATCCACGAGGATAGATTTTTTACAATGAAGACTCTTTCATATGAATTTAAAGCAGTGCTTTGTATGAAATGGCAACAGTACATGAAATTCAGGCAATTGAAAGCGTCAATGCGGCACGATATAACGTTATTTTAAGAAACTGATGGGTGCTATTCAAAAGAAACTTAAAGGAATACTGAGTAATGGAATTGTATTGCTCCATGACAGTGCTCACTCAATGATGCTCGTGACACTCAAACTATAATTCAACACTATTTCTAGGGGCAGTTTGATCTACAGCCACGCAGTCCAGACTTCTTGATGTTGTTGTTTCTTATCCTCACTGTCTGACGGAGTCAGAAAAGATCCACGAGCCCGTTGATTGTAAGACAGTCGAAGACTAGGAGAGGATTGCTAAAGAGATCCTCCTTAGAGAGACCCATGCAATCCAAAAGGTGCTCAGGAGAGGCCTGATGACTTTGGCACTTGGTGCAGGTGACGAAGGTTTTCCTGTCCTCGTTGTAAGTGAGGCACTTGATATGACCACTAGCAAATCTTGAGAAAGTAGTCCGGGTACGTCTGTCACAAAGGAAGTCAAGGGACAAACCCGGTTTTGATCCCTTGTAAGAATCATGGATAGGGAGTGTTTTCCACTCCTCCGAGATTTTAGATTTTTCCCGGGAGCATAACTCCATAAAGGTGAGTGTGGAAGAGGGAGTTGTTGAAATCCTGCAACCCTTCTTAGCTGGAAGTCCAGACTTATAGACACCGATTATCACTTGTTCCTGCATATAAACGTGAGCTCCGACAAAGAGGTGAAAAATGCTGTAGAGTCGGGGTTATCGTCTTTGACGGGAAATTTCTATAACGAAGATATAGAAAAGCTAGTAGCCCTCTACGACAATTGTTTTAACATAGGTGGAAATAATACAAAACCTTTTTTCTAATGCCCATCTGTCCTTAGGCAATTTATCCTATTTAGTTCTGTAATGAGTGAAGTAATGCCATTTCGTATATTGGGACACCTAGTATATGTGCCATCTTCACCCCGAAAGTGAAAAGATGAGGAAAGAGAGAAAGAAACATCCATGTCCAAAACAGGATTCGAACCCGGGATCTACTGCTTCGAAATTAGGTACGCTAACCTCTCAACCATCGGTTGTAGCGTCATGTAAAAATAGTATTTCTTGAAAACAATTCAGTTACTACTTTTTTTACAAAATGATACTTTCCTATTACTTTTCGAATTTCTCTCGTATATAAAGTAAAAACTAATGGAACTTGCATTTTAATGTAAATTCTAAGTAATTATAAATTTTCGAATTCCAAGAAGACGTTGAATTAACGAATTGCTGAATTGCATCTCAAAGTATTGTTTGGTTGTTAACAGTATGAGGAAGCTATTTTATTAGAAATTACTTATTATCTGTGCATACAATAATTAAGAGAATTCTGGTACATAGACTTAAGGATTGAGTTTAATTTTATTATCTTTCATGCAGCTGTTCAGTTTTCTGTTATAAGAATGAATTTGATTAAAATTTAAAACATGAAGTGGGTTCGAAATCAATGTAATGTACCACTTTTTAAAGGAGAAAACCACACACGCAAAGAAGATTTGTTGAAAGCAGCTTCCACTAACCTCTCAACAGTTAGATCGGCTCTAATGAGCAAATTTTTAATTTATTTACATAGAAAATAAAACATCTAATGTGTGCGTTGTATAATAATCTGATAAAATCTTAATTGGAAGAAAAATTATTAAAAATATGTCACTTTAAAAAAATAAAATTTTTTCTAAAAATATACAATATTTTGTTCAAAAATAAATAAATTAAAAAAATATTGAAAAAGTATAAACTTACAAAACTATAAAAACACATCATTTTCAAATTTTTTTAGGGATATTTCAAATTATTAGTCAATATAATCAAGATTTCATTGCTGTTAAATTACTATTGTCCCTTGGTCAAGAAAACAGTTTTAGACAATGTACACTGCGGCCCCTATGGTCTCTCATGTCACTGATGTTTTAAATTACATTTAGTGCACAAATCATAAGAAGTTAAAAGGGTTAGCTTTGTATAGTATATGTGTATGCCACATAAAAATTATGCTTACTGAAACGCTTTTTATAACTTTTATTTTCTAGATGAATGAGGCTTTAAATAAATGAAACATGTCGAATGTAGTAAAAAAATATTATAGAAATAAATAAAAACTATCTTTTTTCTATCATAATTAAAATTCATACATTAATGTTTTTAATATTTCATCAGCTATGAAAGCCGACCAACTTGTCTAGTGGTCAGCGTGCCTGACTGCGGGTATGGAGGTGCTGGTTTCGAATCCCGGTTCGGGCATGGATGTACTTTCTCTCTCTATCTATCCTGTCTTTTTCCTTTCATTCTATGAATGAGGTGTGAATGGTTACCTACCCTATAAACAGGTCCCTATAGCATGTGTGTACTGAGAAAGTCGGACTCCACACCAAATATGGTTCAGTTGAAAAAGTGGTGCATCGCACCCCATATTGCCAGCCTGGCTGGCACACTACAATGAAGGAATCAGCTATGTGAACAACTTTATCTCAAATACATTGTATTAAATTTATTTGGATTTAATAATTGTTTAAATTGTGGATTCTTTTCGCATTTTGGAAATAAATCTCTTAAAATCTATAAATAAAATTACTTGCATTATGATTAAATATATATATATATATATATATATATATATATATATATATATATATATATATATATATATATATATATATATATATGATATATATATATATATATGCCGTCCAACCTGTAGAGTGGTTTTGAACCTCGACTCTCATAGAATTGGTTTGATTTTGAATAAAAATTTTATATAAAACTGAGAGAAAGAATTGGCATTCTGCCTGAAATTTATCATTTTTTCGAAAAAGAAAGCAGCGCACCTTCCTGTTTCTGACTGAAACTATTGTCCTCGTCAATACATGTTCTCTACCTCTGCTTGTCTGTCCTTTCTCCTGCATACTGGGTGCAGACTCACAACAAAAAAATCAGAAATATGTACATTTTCCTTCAGTACTAAATTACCTGAAGTAAAATACTTCCCTGTACTAATTTACATTGCAAGATTTGAATCTTAATCTAGCTAAACATTATTTAAGAATTATTCTTATCATTTTAATTTGTAAGTAAATACAAAACATTTTTGGAATCTTAATGCCAATTTAGAAACAAGTACGCTTAATAGTATGAATATTTAAATACGATAGTATAAGAAGTATTAATATAAAATTTTATAATAATTAATAAGTTTCTTTATGCGCACAAAAACTGCATTACAAATGATAAATAAATGCTTCTAAACTCTATTCATAAACTTTTTTAATCATTTTCAGAAAAGCATTTAGAATTTCCAAATGAGAAACTTTTGCATTGAGTCTTAATTTATATTTACTCAAGTATTGAAATGAAATCTATGTAGAAAATCAAAAAGAAATACTTTAATTATAAAGAAGAAGCTTGAAACATGATATGATTCTATGTTTAATGATTTCAGAGTAATTCATTAATCAAAATAATTCTTTGATTAAAAAAACATATGCTTCATTAATATCTGAAATGAAATAGGGCAGGAATTTATTTTAAAGGTAGGAATGTGAAATGTGATTTTCAATATTCTGTAGTGGAAATGACTTAGCTCTGCGAAAAAGTTATTTTACGAATACTTATTTTCATTATAAATAAAAAATTAATAATGAATTCATTTGCAGCTAGAAGCAGACTTATTGTATAGGTTTGTAATCGCAAATGGCTGTGATAAATATTGAAATATTTATGTGAAACTAAAATTTGTCTCGTTTAATAGAATGCAGCTTTGTGATTTAATCAGACTGAATAAATACTAATCTTTTCATTTTAAACTAGAATTTGTAAAGATATATTAATGTAATGAAATGTTAAATTTGAAGATCATGAATAATTTTCTACAACATAAAAATTATTTCTTAATATTCAGTAATATGTTTTATTAATATAAGTCATTTTTTCAACTCTTCATTATGTATATTTAAGAAAATGTTAATATCAATTCCTTCTCTTTTTCATTATAAACTTGAATTATATTCTTCCATTCAAAATATACTTAAAATGAATTCGATTAATGCCACAAATGTTTTCTCCTTTACAACAACTTTGTCGCAGACATATAGGGTCAAATTTTATATTTGTTCATTCAAAATTATTTTAATACTCAATTTTCATTTTTAATTTTTTTTTATATTTTTCTCTAGAAATTTTCTAAAACATGCGGATGTTACGTTTAAAAGTTTTGATTTTACTGTGATTTATATAATGAGGAATTTAAAAAGAAATTTAAAAGTAAAGTATTTATAGTTGGCTTCTTTCTTACCTGAATATATAACGATATATAGCGTCGCGCCACGTGGTTAAGAAGTTATAAAATAAATAGAAATATTTGTTTGTAACTGATGTTTTCTTAGAAAAAAATTGGTTTCTTATAAAAATATTAAGCAAAAATTATAATTTAATCAAAGAATTTGAAAGTTTATTGTAATGACAATATTAAACAGTATTGTGGTAAGCAATATTAAAGTTTAAAAAGTACTCAAAGTGAGTAGCATTTAACGTATTTAAATAGGCATAATAAGTCATTGTAAGACAATTAAATTAGATTATATATATATATATATATATATATATATATATATATATATATATATATATATATATATATATATATATATATATATATATACATATATATATATATATATATATATATATATATATATATATATATATATATATATATATATATATATAGTACCATATATTCCATATTCGTCTTATCCTGCTTATTTTTCATTGGTTCTGAATTTCTATAGAGTTTTAAGGAATAGAAGTATTTGAATTGTTTTATTTTAATAATGTTTAATATTAAAATTTTCTATCTCAATTCTGAATGTATGTTTGAATCATTTGCTGGACATTTGTCTTCCTGAGGTGAGATGTCTCTTAACATTTTATAAAAAGTTTATTTAAAAAGGTTCTCACATAATCATATCCAAGGGGCACCTTTCACAAATTTTAATAAAAATTGAATTCAAAATCTTTCTTAATTTTTATATGTCTTTCTTGATATCATCTGCATTATAATTGAAACAAATAATCCAGTTAATAGTTAATAAGTTTTAAACGAACAAGGTTATAAACTTCAATGTGAAAGATTATACATTCATTTCAGACAATATTTGTAATGTGAAACAAGTGTGGTTGTTAATTTCAAAACAAATATTTAAAAATTATTTGTATTTCACTAATGCTTTTATTTAATGATAATGCAAATTAAACATTAAATACTTAAAATCATGCTTATAATAAATTTATTTCTCTTTTATTCTCGTATTTAACATTTTCTCTTCATTTTAAATTTTCTAATTAATTTAGGTGAATTTTAGAAAGCCTTTTTTCACATTCTATAGAGTAACAATAATAAATCATTTTACGCTTGACAAACATACGTACACACACACACACACACACAATATATATATATATATATATATATATATATATATATATATATATATATATATATATATATATATATATATATATATATATATATATATATATATATATATATATATATATATATATATATATATATATATATATATATATATATATATATATATATATATATATATATATATATATATATATATATATATATATATATATATATATATATATATATATATATATATATATATATATATATATATATATATATATATATATATATATATATATATATGATCGAAAGATAATATTTAATATATATAATATCGAAAGAAAAATAAATGTTACAAATAATGTTGTGCCAGTTTAATAAATATATTAATTGTATGGGCATAGTATTTGTATGAGGAGTAAATTGGCACATTTTTTACAGTTTACGGACTTATTGTACAAACAAATTTATTGATTTCATTAAAAAAGTAAAAAAAAAATGTAAAAAAAAGTAAAAAAAAATTTTGCTAAACATAAAAATAAAACTAAGAAAATCATTACTTTCAGAAATATATATTCTTGAAGTGAACAAGTTATGGAAGTATAAATCTCTTAATTCAGTTATCCATTGGGTGAAAAATACTTTTCTAGACATGGATGGAATAATTGCAAAGTAATGAAAGAAAATTTAATTTGCTTGTTTCCAATTTATTCATCAGACAACTAATTCCCATTATTTTGTAATCGGGAATCACTGCACTCAGAGATTGCATTATTAAAAGGAAATTACTGAATGATAATAAGAAAGATAGCTTAAATAATTATTCAGCATCAGCATAAAAACATTTTCATTAGAAAAATAAATTGCAAGTATTTTACAGTAGAAACAAATTACAAAAAAGACAGTTTAAGCATAATTAGAGAAAATAAATTTAATCATTTGTAACTTTTAAGAACAATAAGTTATAAGACGAATAAATTATTTTGTTTTCAGAGGCAAACCGTGGAAAAATATATTTAAATTATAATGAAATAATTGAAAGGCATTTAGAAATTGTATATATTTCATTACAGAAAGCTGAAGAAATAAGTGGGAAATAAATGTGACTGTTTACGCTAATTATTAAAAATATCATTTTATCATGAAATGATTTTCTAACTACTCAGAAGCAAGATAAAATACCTCAATGGATATTATTGTTTTATTATAATGATATGTGAAGTTAGAAGGATTTTAATACATTGTTTCTTCTGATGATTTTATTTAACTAAAAATATTTAATTTAGAAACGTCTTTTGTTTTGTGATATGTGTTATAAGATCATCACTTTTAACCAATAATTCAAACTGGCCAACCTTTAATATCATTTCTCCCTTTTTATCCAATATTATACTATATTTTAAAACCATATAAACCTACATACACTACTTCATTAATCTTTCAAAAATAAAAACTGATTTTTTCTTAACATAAAAAAATAAACAAAAACTAATTCTTCCTAGTGATTGAAATTTTGAAATTGTAAAATTTGCGTCATTAAATATTTTTAAATAAATTTCAGGAACTTTCTTCATTTTGTTAGCCATATAATTATGATTTATTTCATATTCATTAACCCCATATGTACCATAAATGACATGATTTAGCACAGCTATACCAGGTATGAGTTTATTCACTCGCAAATAGTCCAAAACCACCTCTATTTTCTAACTTACTGTACTTGATGAAAAACTCAAAATTCAAACTTATATAAATTGTAATTAAATTTTATATAATGTTATATCATTTAATATGAAAAACTGGAAAAATAAATTTTCAACTCATTTGTAAAGTAAACTGTAATTTTTTTTCTTGTTAAGAGATTTGTAAAAACAGAATTTGTAGACAAAAAAAAATTAATGGCATAAAAATGTCAAAAAAAAAATATCAAGAGAATTTTAAAATTTTTGAATGCCGTATCTATTGACATTTAAAATTTTAAATTTCTATGTTTAAAATGAAAAAATTCTTAAAATTGAAAGAATTTTATCCAAAAATGAAGGAAATTATAACAAAGTGAGAGAAGTTATTAAAATTGACGGAAATTATTACAAACCAAATTAAAATCAAAATAATTAAAAAATTATGAGAATATAAAAATTTTGGGACTTGTTATTTAATTATAATTATGGGACCTGTTTTTTAATTATAATTATGGGACCTATTAATGTGATAATTTTTCATTGATATATTGATAAATTATTCAAAGCGTTTAGCTTAAAGAATATGAAGGTACAGTATTTTCTTAACACTATTTACTTAATTTATTTAAAGATATATGCAAAACTTAAAAGAATTTAGACAAAATTTATTTTATGTTTATTATTCAATTGGTTAGAGATTGAGTACATAATTAATTAAAATCAATAAATTTAGTATATGCTTTACATTTATTATCACAATCACATGAAACAATTGTAGATTTATCTCAGATTTTTAATTGCACAAATGTAATATAAAAATAAGAAAGCAAAAGAAATTTTCTATAATCTAGAGTATTTAATTGTACTTAAACCTGATCATTTTTAATAAAATTTGCTTCCATAAAAATGTTTTCATTTTTAATTATAAATATCCATATTCATTTGCAATATGATACAGCGTTCATTTTAAGAAATAAACTGAATAATCTTTAAGAATCAGCAATGTATTCTAATATAATGATCCCGAAGTATTAATTATTGCCAAAGTCTATGGGATTGCTTAGACAATGTAAAGATAATAATTCAATGTGACATATAGAGATATTTAGATATTCTAAATGACGTGTGTATGATATTCTAAATGCGTAATGTCTTAAAACGCGTATAATTAAAACTTTTAAATCCCTTAGCAAAAGGTAATATAATTTAAAATGAAGAGATTTCTTAAATTAATTTTTAAAAATGATTATGTATCCTATTTTTGATGCACAAAAGTTAATATTGTACCCCATAGATACTTTAATTTAGAAAAATCAATTTAAATCTACTTGGTTAAAAAACAATTGCACAATTTTCAATAATTCATTTCTTTTCCAATATTTCCTGAATCTAAGTTATGTTTTCTTTCTAAAAAATTGGTAATTATTTCATCAATTGAATGAATAATTTTAATTATTTCAAAATAAATTATTCAACATAAAACACAAAAATTCCATTACTCGATAGTGAATTCAAATATAATCTTAATTTCAATATTTTTAAATGAAAGAGAAATATAATAGAAAAAAAAGGATGACAACTTATTTGGTTTGATCGTTCCTCAGAATAAGATTTTCCAAAAATCAGTGATATTACAATTTTTATTTCAAAACATAAAATTGATTAATATAATAATTAACCAATCATATATTTTGCAAACGTAGTTGATTTATATATGTATATATATATATATATATATATATATATATATATATATATATATATATATATATATATATATATATATATATATATATATATATATATATATATATATATATATATATATATATATATATATATATGTGTGTGCGTGTGTATGTGTGTGTATATATAGATAGATAGATAGATTTTACATAAAGCATCAGAAAATATAGTTTAGGACAGAGCTCTCAAAGTAAAAAATGTCCTGGATTTCATTATTATAGAAGGAATGATTGGTTGGTTTCTGCCATTTGCAATCAGGTTTGTTGAAAGTCTGTCAATTTTTGGCGTTTACTTCTTTGTAATACAGGATAAATGTCCATGAACTATGAAAAATCTTGACAGAAATTATATTATGTAGTGGATATTCAAATTTATAATAAAAGTCTTATTCAGTTAGATTCCTCATCATATCTTCCGTAATAAACACACAATAGACATAGTGTTCACTTAATTTAACAGAGTCAAAAATTTTATTTCTTTAATTAACATGAAAAGAAAAGAGAATACTTGTGACCACAGGCCAACATTTAATATTTTATTTAACCTATTCTGTAATTTTATATATTATCCATGATTTCCAGAGATAGCTTGAATGTATTTTAGAAGTTTGAGTCAAGCTTTGCCTTTGTAATAGTTTTTATAATATTTAAATTCAGAAACGAACTACACTTCATAAAGATGATGATTTCGGAAAGTATGATTTATTATCTTCCAAAATAAAATAGCAACTTTTTGGAAAAACATATTACAATGAACTTATTAATATATTTATTTAAATGAATAAAAATAGCCTCCCAAATTGTCTTGTGGTCAGCGTGCCTGATTGCAGATAAGGAGGTCCTGGGTTCAAATCCCACTTCGGGCATGGGTGTACTTTCTCTCTCTATCTACCTTGTCTCTGTCCTTTCCTTGTATGAATGAGGTGTGAATGGTTGCCTACCCTATCAACGGGTCGCTATGGCATGTGTGTACTGAGGAAGTCGGACTCCACACCAAAATATGGTTCAGTAGGAAAAGTGGAGCAGCGCACCCCATATTGCCAGCCTAGCTGGCAGACGACAACAATAACAAATGAATAAAAACATAAAAATATATTTTCCAAAACTAAACAGAAAGTATTGAAAGAATAAAAAAAATGAAGAAATGTTAATAATTTTAAGACATAGCAGCACTTTAAAGTAACTTTGTAGCATTAAGTTCTTAGATAAAAACAGGATTTACTAAAATATTGCAATACCTCTTCTATTTTCATTGTAATCTATATTAATTTATATTTTCGATGTTATATTAGAAAAGTTAAGCAAAAAAATTAAATCCATTAAATGAGGATTAGACATTAACAGAAGAGGGAATAATAAGATTTAGGAATAATGAAATAATGTTCCTAGTAATAAATATAATTGTGGGATAATTGAATATTTATAACTAGGAACATTATTCATTATTAATAATTAATAACAGAATTTATTATTAATGGCAGAGAAATTTATTTTAAGTAATAGTTTTCACATTATGAATTTTTATCATATGAGTGAGAAAAGTGAAAGCTGAATCGCATGCTTTTATCTTATACTCTTTCAGTAAAACAAATGACCTTTCTTTCAAACTTCCAAAATGATTTGTAACGCATAAATATAGAATTACGTTTGAATTAATTTCTTCAAATATTAGTGATTAATGCTTCTCATTTGTGTTTTCCTTGACTTATTTGTGTTTTTCTTTTATTTCATATCATTCATTAAAATGAAAAGTTTGATTGCGAAACAGATGATTATATTTTTGTCAACAGAATATAAAATTCTTATTTAATGATATATTTAACATAGATTGTGTTCAGAAAAACGCATTTATATTGAAATGCTAAATTTTGAAAAATTAAAACAACAGTAATTTTCCAAGTTAACACTAAAAGCTAAAATAACAAGCATTAAATTTGAAATTGAAATTATGCTATCTGAAAATTTCATAAATCATAAATATACTTTATGTCTTAAATCTATGTATACACATATTTAAAATTATTTCAAGAGGTTAAAGTAATTGAATTAATGATTCATATTTTTAATTCGTTTTCTACATTTTTATCTAAAATATTAATAAATTTAGAATTAGCATATTTACAGCACTATAAGAGATTTTTATGATACTTTCAATAAAATTATACTTTTTCAATGATGTCAGATTCTTTATGCTAATTTTTTTCCAGGTGTTTATCCTAATATAGGCAAACTCCCATTTTAAAATAATTCTCAACTTAAGTTTTAAGAAGAACTAACATATTTACTAGGCAATTGAAATGCAATTAAAATACTCATAAAGTATGGGGATTGCTACATTATGCTAAGTAAATTATTTCCATTCATTTAAAAAAATTAATTAAATGTTTTAAATTTTAAAAGAGTGACAATTGTTTAACCATAAAAATTATTACAAAAATCGAAAAATACATATTGATGTAATTAAAAATGTTATAAATTGATGTAAAACTATTTTGTGGCAATATGATGTAACATTCAAATTTTATAACAGAGAAATAGAATGAAAATATTAATTGCAGTTTATTTGTAAATTTATTGTAATGATTAATTTTCATAAGTAAGATGACCAAGGCTAAATATAAACATTCAAAAGGCATTAAAATAAGAATTATGAAATCAAATGCTTTTATTTAAATTTTATACATCTAATGAATTCAAATTATTAGGAAAATGTGGTTGAAGAAATGAAGTTAGTTAAAAGTATTTCCTCCGAATTAAAATTAAGAGTATAACAGAGATTTCATTAAATGAAACTGTTTTCGTAAATATATTAAATTGGTTATAAATTTAAAGACCGAAAAATCATTTAAGAATTTTGTATTCATTTTATCTCAGATTTTAAGTCATTTTTTTTTCAATTTTATATTTAATAAAATAAATTTATATTACTGCATACTCGGGATTCGTAGATCAAGAACCAGACAATTTAACGAAAATAAACTAGATTCAATAGCAGAATGCTACAAAAATACAGTAGTTTGCAGTACTTCTCAATGCACAACTTAATCCTGAGAAAGCGCAGAAAACTGTTCACACTATTTCAATACACAAGAAATAGTTTTACCTGGGCTCCATGCGCTATTAGAAACTCAAAATTAATTGACTCCCCAGACCATTAGAAGCCTCTATTGATAGCGTCCGAAGAGCTTCTTGACTTTTCCAGAACATTCTACACCTCTCCAGGTTTATCCCAAATGTTGCCAAATGTTACCAACCTGGCGACAAATTTTGTCTTTCCAAATTTGGCGCCAAAATTATCTCGTTAGAAACGGTGCTCACTTGGCACTATCTCGCCAATTTGTTGGCTTTTTCCATAAAACTAGTGTATTTCTAAAGTAAAACTCAGACAATAGATGCTACTAGAAACTCATGTAAACTCATCTAATCATGGCATTCTAATCAAACTCATCTAATTAATCTAATTACAAAAATATAATTGGGACTTTAACATTCTAAAATGAATATAAGTATAAGAATAACTTAACACATCAGGATAAAAATGTACACATTATTTACAGATTTCGCAACAATATTATATTAAATGTTTTAATTTTTTATATGAAACAAAATAATAATTCTGTAATCACTAATATAATATAATTGTTTCTTATTTTAACTGGATCATGAATCCTCAAACCAACAAAAATTCGTGGATAAAGGGGTATGTCACTGCTCTTGAAAGTCAAGAGCAGTGGAACATCCAAAGGAGAAGACAGCGAAGTCAGTCTTCTCCTTCGGATGTTTCGCTGGATGTTCAACTGCATCCAGTGGTTTTAACTGGGCACTATGGAATGGATAAGGGTGTACCTGCCAAACGAAAACTCCCAACGTACTCCGTACCTTTCCGCTAAGTGCCACCCCCTTACCACTTTGAAGCAATCAGTAGGAGGGATCACGTATTAAATATGTAGCCTGAGTAAAAACTTTAAGGCCAGTAAATTTTTTTAAGAAAATTTAAAATAAAATAAATGGGATTCAAATAATATTAATTATTAAAGTTCATTGATAAGAAATAATGCTATAAACATAATTTGTAAATACATAATTATGAGAAATATGTGGTGATTTACAAAATTAGTATTTCTGCCTGAGTAAAAAATTAATGACCATCAGTCATTTTTTAAAAATAAATAAAATATAATCGTGTAATTACCATTGCAACCAATAGCTGGTGACAACACTGCAATTTTCATAGTTGTCATACGTTTTTTCAAAGTATTGGTGATCTTTGTGAAGATGGTGAAGGGTAAGAAGTTAATTGATCGTGAAAGATCGAAGCTTTGTCTTCAACAGGAATGAGTAGTCGTGCTTTAGCGATAACGATAAGAAAATCAAAAACTGTAGTCAACATTTTTTTTTAAATTGAAAGACAATTATGGTAAAGAATACTGGGGTAAGACCTAAAGATTTGTCTTCGCGTGATGAAAAAAGAGTTTGCAAACTTGCATCTACTGGAAAGTACTCAACCAGGAAACTGATTCTGACGACAGGTTTAAAAATCTGTCAAAAACGAATTATAATACAATTAGAAGGTCTGGAAGGTATAGTTACACAGCAAAATTGACTAAGCCTCAGTTACTACAGAGACACAAAATAGAGCGTTTGAACTTTGGCCGGAAAGTTATGACCTGGGACAACCAATGGATAGAAATTATTTTTTCTGACGAAAAAAATAGAATTTGAATGGACTAGATGGCTGGAATATCTACTAGAAGGGTATAAGAAATGAAAAAAAAAGTATTCTCCAAGCGCCAATTAGGTGGAGGGACTGCCATGACTTGGGGCTGTTTTGCTTACAATGGACTCAATTGCATTCGTTTCAGGTAGAATGAATTCACAAAGATACCAAAATGTCCTAACAAATCCTCTTTTCTCAAATGCTGGATATCTTGCTGGCGAAAATTAGAAACATAACAAGACAATGTATCGATCCATTCGAGTAACAGCACAAAAAATTGGCCAGATAGATCACCTGATCTCAATCCTATCGAGAGCATTTGGGATGACTTAGCGAGAAGAGTTTACGCAAATGGGAACGATTTTACATCAACAACAGAGCTGAAATCTACTATCGAAGATTAATGTTATAAAACCAACCCCACCATTTGTCAAAAACTCGTTTCATCCATGAAAATAAGAATATTTGAAGTAAATCGAAGAAATGGCTCCTACACAACCTTCTAAGAATTTCTAATTTTTTTCTTATAAGTTACTCGTATTTTCTATGTTGGTCTTAAAATTTTTACTCAGGCTCAAATATTCATCTGTGTATTCTGTTTTTATTTTCTAATAATAAAATACTTTCAAATTAATTTTTCTACCTTTATTTACGCTCATAATTACCAATTAAATGATATTTTAATTCCTCAGTTTAAATGTTTCCATTTTCTCAAAAATATCTACTGGCCTTAAAGGTTTTACTCAGACTATATATATAAATTGTTACTGGAAAAAAACTAATTTGCTGATATATTTTCATATATTTCAAAATAGCTCCTTTTACTAAAATTATAAAGTTCCATTCCAAATAAAAGTCTACTTTTTTTAAAGTCAGAAATGAATTTAATTCCTTTTAATTTTTTAACTATAATTTTTGCTTCTTTTAGATTATTTACTCAGTATTTAACTTAAATAATTTAATTCCTAAGATATTTTGGTCAAAATTTTAAGAAAAACTGAATTCAGAATATCTGAAAAATATATTTTGACTAACGCAATGAAAGTTTTTGCCAAAAATGAATCATTCATTTGAAGAAAAATAAGGTTCCGTTGGTTCATATGGTTAATAAAGTAAATGATAAAGAGAATCTTCTATGAAACACAGCTCTAAAATTTAAAATGTTGCTTAACAGAACTTAAAATTCTGATAAGAGTTGTTAACGTGATTCCTTTCCTCTTCTTGCGCAGATATATTTGGGGAGTAATTATAAAAAATATTTAGGAAATTTGAGGAAATTATTCTTGTCTTATTCTGCATAAACGTTTTAATCTTTTAAAGCATAATTAATATTTTTATTCCATTCATCACACACACTTATATATTATATATGTATATGCATGTTATATATATATATATATATATATATATATATATATATATATATATATATATATATATATATATATATATATATATATATATATATATATATATATATATATATATATATATATATATATATATATATATATATATATATATATATATATATATATATATATATATATATATATATATATATATATATATATATATATATATATATATATATATATATAGAGAGAGAGAGAGATTATAGTATATAGACAATATTTAGAAAAATTCTGAACCCTTCTTTCATGACATAGAGATTAATAGATTTGACATCATTGCTAAGCAACATTTTTGCATCTATTCTGTTTGTATCCATGTTTTATTAACTTTGTCTCCATTTATTTCTCTATCTTCAAGAATTATTATTAAAAGACGAGTTTGGCATTTATAATTTTGTTGAACTTTCTGCGTTTCATTTAGAATTCCTATTGATCTATTATGATTTTTCTGTACACTGTTCAAATATACCAAAATATACTATTTTTAAAATATAGTACACCTCATTAATTGAATGTACCTTTATGATGTGAAGCATATTTTTTCAGGCAATATGAAATAAATTCATGGAAAAAAATTAATATTAGTATCATATGCAGAATTTCTTTCCTATTCATGCATAGTTTCTTAAAATAATTTTATCATAAAAATATAATCAATGTTCAGACAAGAATAACGTGTTAAGTTAAATGATGGAATTATTATATTAAATAATATGGGGGTTGTTTAAAAATTGGCTACTTTTTATCTATAATTAATAATTACTGGATCAAAGGGAACTAGTTTTAATATTTTACATGTTCGTAAATATTTCAAAATGCAAGTGTAATTTTTTATGATTTAAAATAATATGAATAAGCAGTCTATTGCTCATTTACTCAGTATAAAATAAGTAAATTAAAAAACAAACGCAAATATTTAGATTTCATTTACCATGGATGATATATATGTTAGCACAAAATTTAATGT
Organism: Latrodectus hesperus; assembly: GCA_037975125.1. Classification (NCBI taxonomy): domain Eukaryota; kingdom Metazoa; phylum Arthropoda; class Arachnida; order Araneae; family Theridiidae; genus Latrodectus; species Latrodectus hesperus. The sequence goes on from CM075858.1 coordinate 13,550,311, forward strand.
ACTCAAAAATAAAACAGAAATATTTGTGATTGAGACGGTTATATTTGAATACAGAAAAAAACTACTAAAATTTTCCTGATTTCAAATAATATTTCAAAATATTTTATTTTAATTAATTTAATAAAATTCAATGTATCTAATTACAAGTCAAACAGTACCTAACTATAAATGGTAAATGTTTTTAGATATAGAAAGACAATATTTAATATAACGGACTTCTGCTTTTAATATCAAAAAAATGTAATAGTCCTCAAAAAGATTGTTAAGAAAATTCAAATGTTATGTATCAGGTTTGAAATGAAGAACGACATTGGTGTGAAAAAGCAAGATTTGTAAATCGAAATATTTTAAATTCATGAAAAAGTTTCAAAAAATAAAAACTTTAGGTTAATCAATGTTGGAAATTTTTTATTTATAATCTATATAATATTACACACTTTTTTCATTCATTTTGTTCAAGGAAAATAATGCTTCTTTGAACAAAGTAAACAAAATATAAAGCAGTTAATAAAGATAACGCAAACAACTTGCTTGATAATCATCATGTTTACATCATATATCATGCATACATAGTAAGTTAGTTTTGTCGTGTAGCAGTTTGCTTGCGTAACATTCCTAAATTTAGCAATGATGACATTCAATTTCAATGATTTACTTAAAAATTGATTTTTATATTCCTTTTAGCGTCTAAATAACCATTTTTCAAAAATAGTTCATTAAAACTTCTAGAAACAAGATGATTATTAAAAAAAGAAAACTATAAAATCGTAATTTTTTTTAAGAAAAAAAAATTTAATTCAATTTTAAATTAAATGGTAAATCTAAAAATAAATGTTTATATTTAAAGAATGAAATTTCCTGCTAACATTAGCGAAATCTGAAGTCAATTAAAAAAAAACTAAAGGAAATTTTTGGTTGGTTGTTGTTGAGGCAATGTAAACTTAATGTTTAGAGAAGACTTATTTATCTTTTTAATTTATTACATTAATTTGCTTTTTTTAGATTTTTATCTTTTATCAACACAATCTTGGTTTATGATGATTTATTTATTCTTCTAGAAATATTCCCTTATTTTAATCATTTAATAAATTTCAACAAAGTTTATTTTCTAATGTATTTAGAAATGTAAGATATATATTTTCCTTTCATTTTCAATACTTCACCAGTCTTGAAACAACTAATGATTTTTACGCTATTAAAAATATCTTTTATGTATTTTTTCTTACGCGAAATATTTTATTACATTTATTTAATATAATCGTTATAGTTTAAGAACACAAGTGCAGAGCACGAATCGATATGAGTAGTATCAAAAATTTGATGTCGTTTGCACAGAGCACGTAAAAGAGAACCACAAAATCCAAACCCAAACAAATGTGGGAGCAAAGAGTCTCGAATAAACTAATAATGTAATAAGAATTTGTGTGTGTGTAGTAAAATTATTTAATTTTAAATTTTAACAAAAATGTCTTAAAATAGTACTTTTTTAGCAATATCATATGCAATTTTACAAATTTAATGCACAAATTGTTTTAAAATATAATTTCTGACTACTGTGCAATAAAAAAAACCATATAAATTTTTCATTTTTATGTAATATTAAAACCTGATCTAAAATATACCTCTTCAATAAATAAACTTTCAAATAATAAAATTTCTAAATAATGCAATTAATTAAAATTACACAATTTTGAAATAATAATTGTAGGCTTCAATTGGTTAAAAATCAGCTATTAATTTATGTACAATTATAAATAATACAATTATTTTATTTTTTGAATAAGATTAATTATTGAACAGATAATTTAATTAGACTATCAGTAGGTTAAATGAGCTTGAAAATAATAATAATATTTATAGAAACTGAAATATTTTTAAAAGATTGCGATTTGATACATTTTCTACAGTCTTTCTGTTATTTCATTTTTTATCAGATGAATAATCAATTTGTCATTCCTTTTCTCAGTCATTTCTTGATAATTTAAGTTACACACAAACGGAAACTTTTATCCATATTTCATTTGAGAAATTATCTTAATCCAGTGATGTAAAATTGATTTCCAAAGTGAATTTTAAATTATCGGAACGGGAATAATTGAGTATCGGAAATACCGAAATTGCTCATTACTTCCAAATTTGCTACATTCTTTCCACTTGGGAAATTCAAATTGCAGAGCATTAAATAAAGTATACCCTTGTCTTTCATTATAGTTAAATATCTTTCGTATAAATTCAGTTGTTATTCCTCAAGGTAAATCTTAAAAATGTTGCTATGCAAAATCAATATTTTAAATTTTTAATTCAAATATATATATATATATATATATATATATATATATATATATATATATATATATATATATATATATATATATATATATATATATATATGTACTGAATAAATTTTATAAAATATTTGACCACAAATTTTGGTGTATGGCAACACAATTTTTAATAATTTAAAATAAAATATTCTTTATTATTAGAAGTTTTTTAATGATTTTTCTAAGTTAATTTTAAAATTTAAAATATTGAAGCTTTATGCCAACGTTACTAATTTCCTAAAAGTAAAAATTAGACCTCTGTTTCTCATAACAACTATCGTATAAGCAATCAGATATGTACAGTAAATTATATTTGAAAAATAAACTACAGGCGCAGACTTCTTAAGTAGTTTTATTAAACATATTATATATAACAATATAATTATTTTTTTTTACATTTTAAAATGATAATAATAGAATAGGCTGCGGAAACAGGTAGGATTTCTCCATGGATTTTTTATCCGCAATGAACAAGTTATTAACTGTCATAGAAATCAGAATATTTTTTTATTAATATAGATAATCAATATACATACTGGCCATACCTAAAATACTTGTATTTTTGAATAATTATGATTTCGTTTTTACAGATAAGCGCATAAATTAAATTAGTTTTAACGAGTTAAATCACATTTTATATTCGCAGATAAAAATAGTATATTATTTCATTTATATATATATATATATATATATATATATATATATATATATATATATATATATATATATATATATATATATATATATATATATATATATATATATATATATATATTGTCAAATTAAAAATATTGCAAATTTTAAATATTGAAGCATTGTGTGTACTATTGGAATAAAAATAATACAATTTTATTCTAATTGCTTAGTTCATTTTTTATTGCTTTACTACTGCTAACATAATTTTACAAAATATTTTTGAAAAATTTTTATTCTCATTTTGCTCCAATCATTAGTTTCATTATTTATTTAGACTGCCAATTAAAACAACATTTTTGTTTACGATTTATATGACAAATATAAGTAAAAACCTTTGGTTTCAAAATTTATAAAATTTTTTTCTGAATTCAATTTTATTTCCAAGAACTGCTTGATTTTCGAAGAAAAACAGAAAAAAAGTGCATTTTACGAATCCTATTTTAATTCTGCCAATCACGAAAGTATATGTTTTGCAATTCTTATTATTTAAAATATCAAACAGATTTGAAATACCTACCTATAAGTTTAATGATAAATTGTTAAATATATTAAATATATATATATATATATATATATATATATATATATATATATATATATATATATATATATATATATATATATATATATATATATATATATATATATACACAACAATTAACGTTGCAATATGAAATCAACTGCAAAATTAATATAGACATAGACATACGCAATGGAACACCTGGTCTGCACCTTAGGTTATCAGGTATAGTTCCATCACGTAATACATCTGGTGTGACAGAATTGTCACGAAATTTATTAACAAAATTGAATTTCAATAGGTCTCTAATATTTGAAAGTAATAATTTGACAGAAACATAACTTCAACAACAAAACATTTACAAAATTTTCACTATGGAAGATGACATGAGTTAAATATTGATATAAAATTGTGAAGATAGATTATCCTAACGCTCCAAGTAACCTTGGTAAAGATACAAATTAATTATCTTTATAATGGTCATAGCAGACGATATAAGTAATTTAACACAAATATGCAAGCAATATAATTAAGTTTTTAAGTAGAAGAGTATAAAAAGAGCAAATATAACTGGGACAGCGAGAGATTTTCAATATAATTAGATAATCGATTAAACATGTAATTACATTATTCTGCATATTTAAATGAAGAAGTAAAAAAGAATCTCAATCAATTAACTACAACCAAGAACTTTTGTTTCCCCTATTAATATAAAATATTTCTATTTGTCAGGAAAAAAATTTACAATAAAGTTTTCGCTTAAAACTCAATAAATATGACATCTTAAAGGAAAATGCTTTACCTTAAGATAGGATGCAAAAATGCTTGCAGAAATATATTTTTCTAAGCCCTGGGTGATTGATTAACTATCTGGAGAGTAATCAACTACATGAGGATCGTTAAAAGCTCATAAGGCGATGATACCATGGATAAAAATGTCTTTACAATCTATTAATTTATACCTATAACATTTAGCATTTTTATAATAATCATTTTTACTAATTTTCATTTTAAGCATTCATTTTAATCATTTCAATAAATTTTACTATCATTTACTGATTTTTTTTATATTTAATGTCTAAATTTGGTATTATTTTAATTAATATTTAATGAAACTAAGAGAACCAAACAATCACAAAAACCTTATGTTCTTTAGCGGATGCGTATATATATTTAGAATATTAAAAATATTTACAATATATACTTGCTATAGCAGAAAAAGGCTTAAATTTGATGAATCCCAAAATTTTGTTTATGGATTTTAAAAACTAATTGAAACTTTGTTTTTGTTGAGTTAATTTATTAAGACTAGAAAAATTTCAAAATTTAATAAGTTAACTCAACAAGCTAAATAACCTAATCATTTCATTCATTCATTGTCGTGTGCCAGCTAGGCTGGCAACATGGGGTGCGCTGCTCCACTTTTCCAACTGAACCCTATTTTGGTGTGGAGTCCGACTTCCTCAGTACATACATGCCATAGGGACCCGTTTATAGGGTAGGCAACCATTCACTCCACATTTATACAAAGAAAGGAAAAAGAAAGGATAGATAGAGAGTGAAAGTAAATCCATGCCCGAACCAGGATTCGAACCCAGGACCTCCTTATCCGTAGACAGGCACGCTGACCACTAGGCAATTTGGTCGGCAACCTAATCATTTAAAGTTTGTAAATCAAAAGGAAAACAGATTGCTTTTTGGGCATACAAAATTAACACATTTAAAAACAGATGCAATATTCTGGATATTACTTAAGACTTATTTATATTTATGATGGTTCAAAACTTAATAAACTAAAACTTTTAGAAAAATCACTAGGTATATCGAATTAAGATATACTAACGATCCTATTTTTAGTTTCTTCGCAAGGATATCTAAAGGTATATTAAAAAATAAGTTTACATACGTAAAAATAAATCTTGATTTTTTAAATATGATTTAACGGGATCTTAAATATGTATAGTAATGTTTTTAAGAAATAAGGTGATTAAAAATAATATGCGTCATAGCACAAGCCAAATAATGAAATTAGTCATTATGAGTAATGGTTATCTCAAAACAAAAATGCCTCAATTTATCAAATCTTCTGATTACATCACATTGAAGAGATCGTACAGAGAGAGAGTGAAAATGAAATTTAATTTACGAACCTTTGAAATTATCAGAATTAGTCTACTTAATTACGGTCACTTCAGAGTCTTTTATTTTGAAACACATGACAGAAAATTTCCATTTGTCCTCGTAATTAACTCATTATGCAACTTCTTGGCAAATCAATTCTATTTCAATTACTAATTTAATTTATTAAGTTCAAAGAGTTTACGAAAAGTATCTTAGGTTTCAACAAATGGAATGGATAAAGATTCGAATTGGTTGATTTATAGTGGATGAGTTACTTGGATATAACTTATACAAAAGTACGAAACAAATAAATATTTTACCATCACTTAAATGTCCAATAAAGGAATCAAATTCTAGGCAGATTTATCACAATATATATGAATCGTTGTAATATTCTGTAAATCCAAACGGCAGCTTTAGAAGTTACAAGTATCATAACAAACTTCTGTTCATTATTTAATTTTTCAAACACAAAACATTTATAACAGTTTCGTTATCAGTATTAACACAGCTATAGACTAATTCAGTTAAAAACCAATACTACTATTTTTTATCTTCATTTATCATTATGTATGAATACTTTTTATTAAGGAGAAACTAAACTATATTATTTTTATTACAAAAAATTCCATGATAATGATATTTTGAGCTAAATACCATTTTATAGCTATATATCTGATATTAGTTAGCCATATTTTTAAAGTCGAAAACATCATAAAAAAGGAAATTTCCCCTGTAAGTTATTTGATGCTCTAACATGTGCAAGATTACTTACATTTATAACGAAAAGTATAAAAAAATTACGTAATTATGAATTGAATCTTGCGATCCAAACGTATTTTATACATTTATTCTACTATTTTTCTATATTTATAAAAAATTCTACTTTTTTGTTTCCAAATTTTATATAATTTTTATAATTATATAATATTTAAATTTTGCATTTTCCACTTATACACTATTAAATTACCTAAACATACAGTTGATGAGTTATTCACTAGATTTAAAATTATAAGCATTTGAATTTATTTTTGGTCATTTTATTAGTTCAAATTTCAATAAAATTCTAATTTAAATTCAATGTATGTGTTATAGTTTATAGACATTATAATTTTATGCATGATACTACTAAATAATTTTTTTCATAAAATTTCTTAGTTATGGATAAAAGCAATAGAACTTTCTGAGTTCTGCTTTAAAAACTATGGATTTTAAATACGTTTTCCACTAACTTAAAAATTTACCTCCGAAATTCTAAGATGCTCTAGGCAGAAGATACGTTTAATCGTTGGCTTCATAACTGGGCACTACTATTTCAGAAAACACCTCCATAAAATGGGACTGTTTCAGCAAGACTCTATCTTCAGGAAATGTCATACGCAAGAGGAAACGGCCAAGCATATCATTTACGAATGCGAGGCTCTTGCTTTCTCTAGATTAACTTCTTCAGGCATCATCCATACTGGAGAGTTACACCTGGACACTATTAAAGGTTTATCGGACTTAATTAATAAAGTGGGTGAGCCGAGCAACTGGAACTAGGAAGCATTGGATTTGGATTTAATAGTACAAAATGCTGATAAAAGCAGAGGTGCCCAATGACATACAGACCCAACTCTAAGAAGACGAGGAAGACGAACTTATAAATTACAAAGCGCTTAAATGGATAAAAATTGGCATTATATCTGTATAAATACGAGTTTTATTAACCTATTCATTTAAATAAATGATAAGTAGTGTTTAATAAATGATGTCACTTAGTTTTTTTAATTTATAATAGCTAAATTCTTACAAGATATTTTTAGTGAACAAAGGGAAATTCAGATAAATTCATCCACTACATTAAACAATATGTTGAATACGTGTATATGAATGAAAGGAAAAAATATTCAAATTATATACTCATTCAAGAATTCCATTTATTCAACGTTCCAAATACACTACCTTAATTCATTTATATCAATTTGAGATTATGTTTTAAATATTCATTTTAATTTAATATTTTTGCTATTGAATAGAAATAATTTAAGTTTGCTATTGTGTTCGTATACATTTTACTAGATACATTTGAAAGTAGTTACATTTTTTAATTTACATACTATATTTGCATATTATTGATTATGAAAAATATTTATTTTATTACTGTTTAATTCTTGTAAAATATTTATTTGACACATGAATTTTCGATTTGTGTTTAAATAAATTTATCTTTAAAAAAAGGATCCGTTTTATAAATTTTTAACAAGCAAAATAATACTTGCTGAGCAATTATTTCAGTTTAATGTAAGTACTTTTGCAATAATTTGAAAAAACAATATGCCAACATAAAGGGAAAAAACAATTGATTTAAGATTCTTAAGCATTCTAATTAAAAAACAATTACATTTTGTTTTGGTTTTCAAACTTGTAAAAAAGAAGCATATTATCATATAAAGTCAGTAATAATATTAATTTATTATAATAGTACAATATTCATTTTAGATAAATGTTTATCATATATTTGTAAATATTAATGAAAGTATGCCAGTTTTTCATTCATAATCTAACCATTCGTTTGCTAGTCACCAAGGCATTTAAAGAAAACAAATTACTTCAGGGAGTCCATTCAACATTCCTTATATTGTTGATTAATTATATTGCTTATAATTCAATTTAAATGTCATACATTATGCAATTGGTCTAAAAAGTATCATTCTCTTATAAAATATTTTTCTCCTTATATATTTTTTATAATGATGGAACTGTTTATTTCAATTTCACTCTTAATGAGTTATGCATTTTAAATTTTAAATATTTTAAAGCACACGTTAATCAAATCTAAAATATCTTATTCAGAAACTGAATAGGAAATATTTACTCAAACTTTTTCGGTTTATATTTTGATAATTTATACTGATATTAAACTACTAATATTAATCTTCATAAATTTTTTTTTAATTTCGTGATTGTCGAAATATATGAAGGTTATTGGGTACTAAATATTTATATACACAAGAATTATATGCATTAATTAATTTTGTTTGCGCTGTTTTCATTATGATAAACAGCTTTATAATTACCATTCGATTTTATTATATGGTAAAATCTATAAAATGAAATGTTTTGATATTACACAACATATTTTAAAATACGAACATTTATTTAGTTTGGTTTCCTCACGCGATTGCCAAAATTCAAGATTAAAATGCTACATTTATATTCTCATATTGGTATTATTGTACTATGTGAATAAATAAATTGAACACCGGTACTATTTATGACATAATACCGATATTATCCTGGGAAATACAAAGCAAGATGTATATCATAATTTATTAAAAGGATTATACATTTTTAAACTTGATTAGTTTTTCGGATAAACTTTAGGTATTTTTCACAAAACTTTAAACAAAAACTTTTTATTTTTAATATCTAAGTTTTCAATATGTTTAATTGAATAGGTTTGCGATGGAAATTATTTGCTTAGTAATTATTAGCATTTTTAAATAATGTTCATCAGTAAAATTACATTAAAAATATTTCGTATCTGATCTGATTATATATATATATATATATATATATATATATATATATATATATATATATATATATATATATATAATATATATATATATATATATATATATATATATATATATATATATATATATATATATATATATATATATATATATATATATATATATATATATATATATATATATATATATATATATATATATATATAATTCAATAGTGTATGCAACGCATATTAGATTAAGTAAGCATAATTTAGTATATGAAAGTTATTAAAACATAAAGTTCAATGAAATTTTACTTAGCAAATTTCAGCTATAACGTTTTCAATCATGCATTTTTGAATTTTTGTTCCAGAAAAATTTAACTTATAAAAAATATAGTATAATTATATTATTACATATTTAAAAACTTATGATCAATTAACAATTTAATTGGAAATTTTCATGGAAGATGTATTATAATTGCAGTATGTATTGAATCATAATATAACTACTAATTTTAAAGAATAAATTATAGTAAAAATAATTAAAATTAATGAATCATTATTTGTAGACACATTATCTTCTATTCAAAATTACCTGAATGTGATGATTGCAAATGCCCATGAAGCGAATAAATTATTTATGCTAGAAAAATTGTTGAATTAAGAAATGTATATTATTTATTGTTTAAATAGAGGTAAAAATATATGCTAAGTTGTTTTACGTATAAATTTTGAAGAAATTTTTAATTTTGAAATACAATAAATTACATATTTGTTCTTTTATGAAATGAATATATCATTTTTGGCAAAACAATATTTTAATCCTTAAGAAGCATTTCAAAATTTTAAAATAATTGCACAAAATAATGTTTTATGTAAATATTATACATATATAATATATATATATATATATATATATATATATATATATATATATATATATATATATATATATATATATATATATATATATATATATATATATATATATATATATATATATATATATAATCAAAATTTAACTATGTTCTTTTACATATACAATTTTCGATTTTGTGATGTTTTAAATAAATACATTGAATAAATATGACTTATTTAACTGATTAACATATTTTCAGAAAATATATTAATACTTACGCTATTGTTATAAAAGGAGAGAAAATAATGTTTTTCGCTTTTTTAAGCAGTTTATCATCTGTATTTCTCCATCTGAGTGAACGTGTTTATAGTCTTAACAGGATTTCATTTAATAAAATTGCCGCCCACTCGGTCTAGTGGTCAGAATCCCTGACTACGGATAGGGAGGTCCTGGGTTCGAATCCCAGTTTATGTGCTATCTTTCTCTCTCTCTCTGTCTATCCTGTCTTTGTCCATTCTGTCTATGAATGTGTTGTAAATGGTTGCCTACCCTATAAACGAGTCCCTATGGCATGTGTGTACTGCAGAAGTCGGACTCCACACCAAAGCAGCGCACCTCATATTGCCAGCCTAGCTGGCACACGACGACAACAACAACAACATTCAATAAAACTGAATTTCTGTATCAGCATTTTGCGGTATCTTGTATATTTGTAAATTTCGTATTGCATTTCGTCATATCTAAAAATAGTCTTTGAGTACATTTTAGATTTTTTACTTAATGAACTGTATAATGTTAAAATAAGCATATCATTTTATGTATAAAATTGAAATTATGTAACACCTGTGTTCTAATAAGAGTTTATTTTCAAGCAATAAGTAAATTATTTTATGAAAGGTGAAAACAAAACAATAACAGATTATTATCAAAAGTTTAATGTATAATTTTTTTTAAAAAATGCAAATTTAACCCTAAACATCATGGTAAATATTTAGGTAATTGTTTCCAACACACTCTTGACAGCAGTAGCATTTATACATTTAAATATGATAATTTTTCAGTTTTTTTATTTCTCATATTAACCATAATAAGTTATTTCATTAACATTAAATTGCATTTAATTATATTTTTTTAAATATATTTTACAAAATTTTCATAATTTTTTAAAATATTTTAAAATTTACTAGTTCATATATTGCTATTATTTGTCGCCATTAGGTAACTTTCTTTATATTATTTATTTTAAGGCTCTTAATTCTTGGTCAGTTATAAAACATAAATAATTCTTAGCGAAAAATATACGCAAAGACTGCTCAAGAATTCAAAGAGAAAAGAAAACGGCAGCGGAGAACACACCATCCTGCTTCCGTAATTGGTTGGTGGGGTGTCAGTTATGAAGCAGTCAATCAGATTCATTTTTGCAAGAATAGAATTAAATCCACGACAAAAATTTATCAAGAAACCATCTTGGAACCAGTAGTGAAGATCTGAATGAAAACCCTTCAATGGACATGATTGGACTTTTCAGCAGGATTCTGCACCTGCTCATAAAGCAAAGATGACCCAGATGGTGGTTGAAAGAGAATGTACCAGAAGAAGCCAAAGATTGGCCTTCCAGCAATCCAGATTTAAGACTATAAATTGTAGTCAGTGTAAGAGGCAAAAGTGTTCCAAACACGACATTCCAGTTGGAAAAGTCTTAAGGATTCTTTTAAGAAAGCAGTGATGAAAGTTCCCATGAAAATAGTTGATACTTCGATAGATGTTTGGTCAGAGAGATTTAAAGCCCGTGTGAATTCAAAAAGTGATCATTTCGAGTAAAATATTAAATCTAAAGGTAAAATAAAAGTTTAAGAACATTTAGTTACAAATTTGATTTTAGAAAATTTCAAATTACTTTTGTTTTTTGAAAGTTGTTTGAAAATTGTTTTTGAAAGTTCTTTTTTTACTACTTTATAATTATATCAGAATACGTAGTTTAATCATTAAATTTTATTTTACTTTAGATTTTTTCGTTACTTTGAATTTGTTTTAGTTTCAAATTAATACCAAAACATATAAGAGTACATGCATACATACAGGTCAACATGCTCTTGTAAGTAAATTTTATGTATTAAAATTCCTTTAATAAGTATAAGCATTATTTATACTATTTTTATTTTAACTTCTTTATATTTTTACTATGCAGTTAGTAAACACTTCATAAAAGTTGAATTAATATGTGATTTGCATGGAAAATTTCAGAAAAAATCACAAAATGTATTTAGAATAAATTTTATGTAAATGTGAAGGGATTTAATTAAATAATTGAAATGTGACAAAAAAACTGAAATATTTTACGCATATGCATTTCTATATTGCTCATATTAGTTTATTTCAATTTTAAAATAACATTTCATTAATGATGATATTAGCAATTTCTATTTTAATTAAATTTATAATAATTTTATTCAAATTTTTAAATAAAAATACACGTAGCTTCCATACAATAATTTCGATTATAACTGCCGAATACAAAACATTGTTAATATAAAAAAATTTATAAATTTCTTTGATTTTTAAATTATTAAAATGATTAAATTTGATGAAATATTAAAAACTCATAAACCAGTTTACATTATCTTTGTTTCTTAAAAATAGTTTCATTTACTTTATTTCGTAAAAATTTTTTTTTATTTGTTTTGCTATATTTTTTTTAATTTGTAATTCAATTATCTCTTCTATGTTAAACATAAATTGCATTTTTTCGAAATCCAATTTGGTATCATTACCAAATAAAATAGCTTAAGGTATTATGTATCTCGACATTTCAATTTTAGAAAAGTTTTGTCATAATAAGATGAAAAAATTGTAACCGGAAAAATTAATAAACAAAGAAAATTTAGTATCATGTGACATTTTAGAGAATTGGATAAACTAAGCAAACATATTGTATGGTTGCAAAAATTTAAGAACCCAATCTAATATTGTTAATAAAAAGGACCAAATTTTCTCAATTCAGTTTTCAAAATCTCTGATTTCATTTCTATCCTTATTCTCCCAGTCTAATTTTTTAAAGCAACTATGACAATTTCTGATTAGATTTTACATAATTCGCTCTAACATAGTCTGTAATAATAAAAGAATTTAATTATTTGCATATTGATTTGATTTTAGGGAAGCAAAACATATTTAAGAACATTTTCTAGTTTTAAATAATTTTTGTTGAATGTGTTTATTCTTCAAAAGCACTGTTTTCTTTTTTACAGAACTTATTAAAAAATAAATGCATTATAATTTGGGGGGATTATTGGAGATATATATATATATATATATATATATATATATATATATATATATATATATATATATATATATATATATATATATATATATATATATATATATATATATATATATATATATATATATATATATATATATATATATATATATATATATATATATATATATATATATATATATATATATATATATATATATATATATATATATATATATATATATATATATATATATATATATATATATATATATATATATATATATATATATATATATATATATATATATATATATATATATATATATATATATATATATATATGTATGTATCTAATAATTCATCCATCCCTCCAAATAAGGTATACTTCTGTGAAACTTCTTTCAGTAAATTATCTATAACAGCAAAATAATGATTTGTTAACAATATTACTTAACATATTTCACCTAATAAAAGTTAAAAAGAGTTCGGAAACCCGTTTTTCAGAAGAGATAAATCAAAACAGATATTTAATACAGTATACAGAATGGAAAGATATCGTTACTTGCAAAGATCATTTGTCATTGAAGTGAAGGAAAATCATTGAGGATGATAGATTACCTGACATGGTTATAGAAACTGAACCTGTTCGCACGCATTCAGAAAAATCATAAGATTTTGAGGAAAATGAATGTTAGATTTATATAAGTAGAAACGTTATTTTTCGTTAAAAATAAGTTTCAAAATTTAAATTTCTTTATTTTATTTTTAACTTTTAATTTGCGATGTAAAGTTTCCTCATTTTTCAGTATTATATATATATATATATATATATATATATATATATATATATATATATATATATATATATATATATATATATATATATATATATATATATATATATATATATATATATATATATATATATATATATATATATACTTTTTATGAACATATCTTCATCTCTAAAGATGAAAATATAATCCACTAATATGCTTTAACTTCACAGACATTTTAAGCAAAAAATACTTATCTAAAGATGACCTTTTGCAAGAATGTAAATGGAAATATTTTCTTAGAAAATCTTCCTTATGTACAATATCTATTATTTCTAATATTTCTATATTTTCCATAGTTATTTTGAACAGTATCTTTTAACTTATAATGTGATTTTCAGACTATGTCCTTATTTAGACAAAAACATGTAATTAATTTTAAAAAGTAGCTACACACACTTTTATAGAAATTATTCTCATAATATTTCTTGTAAGTAATTGTGTAAATATGCAAATAGCAATTTTAGCAGTGATTAGTAATTTACATTTTATTATCTGAAATACCTTATTATAATTCACTTGAATAAATAACAAAAACTAAAATTCAATAAACAGTCCTTATTAAACATACACAGGAATCTCATCTGTATGAAGACGTTTGTATAAACTTTGTATGGAGAACATTATAGTAAATCTTACTTACATATGAATTTTATATTCGGTAAGTAAATCATAAATATTACTTATCAAACATATATCAACTATATATTTTATATTTTTATAAATCAAGAGAGTTTCTTTCTTTTTTGAGCAAACTATTGTTACCTATAAACAATTAGCATTTAAAAACCAATAATTGTTTCTGTTACAATTTAGAGAGAATTATACTATAATTAAAATCAAATTAAATCCCTTTAAAAATATGCTGGAAACAGGAAATAATGCATGTAATGTATTATTTCCTGTTTCCAGCATATAACATAAAAAAAGCATATAACAATGATATAACATAAATAAATTCTTATCAAGATATTAGTTTTTTTCCCTATATTTTCTCTATTTAATACATCATTTTTATACTAATTTAGCGTGATAAATACTCATTAGTGGTTCACATGCCTGCTGCTCATTTTGTTGAAAAAACTAACACAAAATAACACATTTTCTCATCTACACTAGCGTAAATTTTCGCCACATAATTAATTTCTTATGAAGTTGTAACCAAAATAATGGTAGTAATTTGTTTCGCATATCAGTAACATGAGAAATGAACAGAATTGAACAGCTTGACGTAATTAATGAGCTTCAAAAGGAGAATCCTTCATGCATAAGAACTATAAGAAATAATTTAAATTTTTTCTGGAGACAACATAAGCTGAAACTACCCTAAAATATATGCTATTTAATGAATATTTTTAGTGAACATGCATTTTGCGTTTAAATAAATAATCTTATGTACTTGAAGTAAAATTATGTTTTCGGAAAAGCAAGTTAGTTTATGAAATACATTGAAGTTAGATTAATTGGTATTATGTAGTGCAGCATAATGCAATATAATAAGCTCAATTTAATATTTTTCATACATTAGCATCTGCTGCTGTTGTTGTTACTAATGACACTTGGATAAGGCAAGCTCGCTATGCCTTGGTTAAGCGAATTTTAAGTCAATTGGAGCATCTTTCGTTTTAACCACAGCACCATGAAGGTGAAAGTACGACTTTGCTCTACACTCATGCCATAGGGACCCGTTTATAGGGTAGGCAACCTGTCACACCTCATTCATAATAGGAAAGGACAAAGACAAGATACATAGAGAGAGAAAGTATTTCCATGCCAGAACTGGGATTCGAACCCAGGACTTTCTTATCCGCAGTCAGGCACGCTGACCACTAGAACATTTGTTAAGACAACAGTTGGGTGGCACATTAGTGTCTTAAATCTAATTATCATGCTTATAATTATTCAAATCATTAAATGTATTCGATTTAAGGTCATATTAAGTAAATTAATATTTAATCTGAATTCACTCTAAATCAAAATAAAATTTCAGTAATTATATGACAATTTGTGAAAAGGACCATATTCGACTACAAACTGAATAAAATTTTGCCCTATCTTTATCCCATATTACAGAAATCTTTTATTTGATGGGTTAGTGTTGTGTCCATTTGAAGTCAAGTCCAATTACTCCAAATGATAAAATCACAGCTTTGACAATGTGTGCAATTTTGTCAATGCAGAGATTTCCCAGAAAGTTAAATTTGTCATTGGCCTGTCAACTTCTTATAATGGCCGGACAGTTTAAAATGTGTTTCGAGGTGAGTTCCTCCTCTGGGCAATTCCGACAGGGCTTGTAAGATCTGGTGCCGTCTGTTTTTACGGTCATTCCACAGAATTTTCAGGATATACGCCTGGAAATAGTCCTGGCTATAATCCTGTCTACATTGAAAACACATGATTGATGTGAATCTTTTATTTATAACTGAATTATTAAAATATATCATTTGTTAAGATAACATAATGCAATGACTAGCTCTTTTTCTGTTATAACTACTTACTTCAATCTGTTTAACCAATATTATACTTATGAATTATTTTTTAATGATTTATAAATAATATAAATTACAAATATAAATCTTCATATTTATTTTAGCGATTCATTTCGAAATCCATACAATCATGATAAATATGTATGAACATTTAAATAATATATATATATATATATATATATATATATATATATATATATATATATATATATATATATATATATATATATATATATATATGCGTGTGTTGTTGTTGTCGTGTCCCAGCTAGGCTGGCAATATGGGGTGCGCTGCTTCACTTTTCCAACTCAACCATATTTGGTGTGGAGTCCGACTTCTTCAGTAGACACATGCCATAGAAACCCGTTTATAGGGTAGGCAACCATTCACACCTCATTCATACAAGGAAGGAACTAAGACAGGATAGATAGAGAGAGAAAGTACATCCATGCCCGAACCGGGATTCAAATCCAGGACCTCCTTATCCGCAGTCAGGTACCTAACCAGACAAGATGGGCGGCATATATATATATATATATATATATATATATATATATATATATATATATATATATATATATATATATATATATATATATATATA
Source organism: Latrodectus hesperus (assembly GCA_037975125.1). Taxonomy (NCBI): domain Eukaryota; kingdom Metazoa; phylum Arthropoda; class Arachnida; order Araneae; family Theridiidae; genus Latrodectus; species Latrodectus hesperus. The sequence goes on from CM075858.1 coordinate 13,567,527, forward strand.
TATATATATATATATATATATATATATATATATATATATATGCCGCCCATCTTGTCTAGTGGTTAGGTATATTAATGAATTTTAAAATTTCTAAATCCAAAAATATGTGAACTACAAAATGATATCTGTAATATCAATTTATTGTATTCAAAATTCAAAAACCACAAATTACCTTGCTTTTAAAAATTTGTCTATGATAAATATATCTAGTAGTGATATTCCTTGGCATTAAGGAAAATAGAGATTGCTTGGTACATATAAGTACAGTTTCCCACACACCTTACAAACAATACCTCAGTACTTCAATCTAGATTAGCTTATGATAATGAGCATGTTCCTTTGCAACTATTAACGAAATGTTTACATTGATAAAACTATTGCAAAACGAATTCGCCGGGCTGAAAGCAAACTGTTTCTTTATATATTGACGAATTTCTATACAATACCGGCAACATGCAAATTTTATTAAAATCTCTGATTTTTGTTAGGGCTAACATAAATGGTTGCTTAGAAAACGGTATTATGGCAAAAGAAATATTCTGGAAATTGTTTAAGGAGCCACCAATGTAAAAAAGGGTGATGAAAACATGCTCCCAATGGTATCTCATGTCATTTATCAATTTGGGAGGACTTAATGAAAATGTATGTGTGTACGTGGTTTATGACCATACGTTTTCATAATAACATCTCAACTGTTAACCTCTAACCTCTGTGTTTGGTCACGATGCCTCCACCAAACACAGATATGATTGTTTTGATATTGTAAAAAAGAGCAAGTATTTGTCTGAAAATACGACATCACGCCAATTCAAGAACATTATTAATCATAAAACTGAAGATAAAGCTTATAGCATTGTTATAAATTCTATATTTTTTAAGATTTATTGTAGTTATTAAATTTACCATTTCATAGATTTTTTAAAAGCATATTTTTTATTTTAACTGTTAAAACCTAGATGTTAGAATTAAATATGAGTAAAGTGATTTAAAATTTTATTTTATTATTTAAATGAAAAATGCTTTACATATATTTCTGAATTTACAATAATTGCAATTTATCTATTTGGATAATTTTCACATTAATATTTTAATATTACGATAATTATTAAGTTAAATGTGTTCTGTACAGTTTGTGAAGTGGAAAAAAAGTTAGAAATAGAAATATTTTGCAATTACTTTAAAGTAAATATGATAAAAAATAAATTGATAACATTTGTTTTAAAAGCAATTTATATAAATTTAAAATGTTAAATTAATTTGTAATTTTATTGTATAAATTTATTAAATAATTGTATTTTTATAAATTTTGATTTCATTTTATCTGCAAAAATTTATAACATAAAATTGAGTCATTATACTAATAATAAATATATAAGATAAAACAATTTAATATTTTACATTAAAACTTGCTTATATTCTACAGTATTTATAATTTCTTATTTATTGTGTGAACAAAACTTTTAAATTGACAATAATAATTACATTCATAATCTTAATATAAAATATGTTTCTTTATATCACTACCATAGGTTTCAGAAAAACATATTTTCATTAAAATTTAATGTTAGTTTTGTGAGGGGAAATAATACAGAAGAAATAACCTTTAATACATGTTATTGAATTCGATTTTCGATGAATGTCTGTTGGAAAATTAATGTGATATTAGTCCTCTGTGTGGTATCGCCTAAATGATAAACCAAAGATCATAACTCTTCTGTCAGAACTTCAGCGAATGCCGTCATAAATCTAAAATAAGTTCGCGAAACCTGAAGATAAGTTACATAGCTTCGAGCGAGCTTTCGTTTCAGGTTTCGCAAATATTCACTATTTGAATTATTAATGGACTGCTATGCATTACGACGAAGTTTAATAAGTCTGACATCAAGATTCGAAAATAATTCTCAAGTATCGATTCACAGTTGATCAAAGTCAAGATACTTTTTGGTAGATTTGCTATTCCTTAAGCTGAAACTATACGAGGATACAATTTCAATTTCGGTTAGTGTCATATAAATTTGGTTTATCTATCTTTTCTTTGATCATAAACCTATCAAAACTCATAAAATATTATCCATACCCTCAATTTTACTGTCAATCGATAAGCATAAGAATGGCCTCTAGATTATGGTTTTCCTCTCATTCAAAAAATTGCCGCATTACTGGATTCTGATATAAATGAAAAAACTATAAATTCCTTGTTTTGGAAGTATTCCTAAGTTTAAAGTTTATAAAAATGTGATACCTAATTTCCTATATCTTAAAAATATTAGTATTTTAGTGTTTTTAGAGTTTATTTTGAAAATCAGTGTATAAAAACTATTTGTAACTTTAAATTATCACTTTTTATTTCTAAATCTATTAGTTACATATCGATATATACAAAATTGATGAATAAATATATTTGTGGAAAATTTATTTGGCTTTTATGTGCGAAAAACAATATTAATATTTTTTTACAATGTTGTTCATAATAGCTCATTCAGATTACTTTTTATACTGTTGAATGCATACAATTTGTAAGAATATTGCGTAAAGGTTTCATATTTTTCAGACAAAAAATTAAAGTTGCATTTTACATTCTCGTTAGATTAATTAATCACAAATTTACCTGTATTAGTTTTAGAATTTCTAGTTTTCTATGAAAATCTTAAGCATCTGTAACGCAATCATCTGCAAATAAAAAGACCAAAGAAACACAATTTTTGAATTCTTAGATGTATTAAAACATTTCTGAATTGCTCGACATGATTTCAAAATAATTGGCATGTGCAAATTCCTTTCTTTATTCATATTGCACTCTTAATATAAAAGATAAGGAAGATTTTTTTACATCATAATGATACTTGGGAAGTGTTCTGTTTTTGTAAACTCATGTGTGGATTTACAATTTCAAATTTTCTTCTTTATTATTAATAAATAAGAAAACAACTGCTGAATAGGTGAATTGATTACTGATGATAATCTTCAGAAAACTCTAAGTTTATATTCGTAGGTCCTATTTAATTTACAAAGTATGAATTTAATATACTTAATATAAATCTTTAAACAAATGTCTGTTTTTTTTTAAAAATATACTAAATCAAATTTATATTTCTTTATGCCTTAATCAATGCGAAAGCTTTAATATTACTTAAAAATTTCTAGAAAAACGAAAAAGGGACAAATAATGTTCTAAAATATTTCACATTTATGCATTTGATTAAAATAAATAATTTCTGAAAATAAAGTATATTATATATTTATGGGTGTAATATTTATTATCTAAATTTTATACTGAAACAATTTTGTTCATAAATAAGTAAAAAAAATTTAAAATTTAGAGAGACACAGATTAAATTTACATTTATATATATATATATATATATATATATATATATATATATATATATATATATATATATATATATATATATATATATATATATATATATATATATATATATATGTATATATATATATATATATATATATATATATATATATATATATATATATATATATATATATATATGGATCAATTTATATTATTTTCTTTTAAAATTCTAATCTAAGATAACTTTTTGCCTTGTTTAGGAAAAACTTTGTATAGGCAAAATTTTATTAGTATTTGTTATAATAAGTTCTATTAAAATAAGAAATTGTTATTGTTCTTTATAACAAATTTATTTTCTCCAAATGTTAACAATTTTTAAAATTAATATTTATTAATCTGAAGAATCATTTATTAACTTTTATGACTTTAGATTATAATTCTTCCTTTTCCATTATTCTAAGAAAATTGCAAAATACATTTTTAATATTCTGAAATTTTTACGTAAATTTGTGTTTCAATAGATGTCTCTTAAGTTAAAATTATGAAATGCATGTAAATGCTTCAAAATACGTTTTTATGAGAAAGTCTTTTATTTATTTCTTCAAAAAGTTTTTGTCAAATGATTAAAATATTTTCCAGGAAATAAAATATTAAAGAGCGTTTCACTATTATTGCTATGCTGGTAGAATTAAATGTGCCTTATTAAAGCAATTAAAAAGTCAATTTCAATTAGTTTAAAATATTACAATGCTAAATATTTTAATAAAAATAATTTTCAACATTCTTTTTCTATTTATATTTTAAAATATATTGATTCATAATAAATCTTTTTTCCATTTACAGTATTCATTTTTCCAGCATGCATATTGTGTGTCTTTATGTCAAAGACATTAAATCTAGTTTTTAGAGTTTGCCGACCGATGGCTGAGTGGTTAGCGCTCCTGACTCCTGAGTAGTTGATCCTGGGTTCGAATCCCGATTTGGGCTTGGATGATACTTTCTTTCTCTGTTCTCTCTGTGTTTCTCAATCCTTTCTTCTGTGATGATGTATGAATGTGGCCCACCCTATAAACGGGTTTGTGGTGGTATGACGCGGTTAACGCTACTCGCCTCCGTGACTTGGTTCACAGGTGCCCGCTGGGTAACGACAAATGAGTAGCAGTTTCTGGCCTTGTTGTGGCATAGGGTTCAACTCTCAAGTGCCCGCCGTTGGAAAAAAAATTTTTAGAGTTATGAAAACATCTAAGGAAAAAAATTATAATATAAATAATTCAATAAATTCTTTTAAGAAATGCTTCAAAATAGTAAATTTATAATTTGAATTTGAGAAAGAAATTACTGTTTTTTGATTATTTATTTTATATCATATATTTTCTACTTTCAAAGTTTTGCATTGAAAATAATAAATGGTGGAAATATATATATATATAGGTTACATGACAGAAATAAAAGTAATAGAAATTTGAGAGTATACTAGCATTTAATGGTCTATAATATATCTAATTAAAGATAATTAATAGCAAAATCAGATCTTTATATTAATAGTAAAAATGTTATTTTGTCATTAATAAAAAATTTATTTTTCATTATTATAATTATTTTAAATAAAAAAACAGTATCAAAACTACTTAAACGTTTTGTATATCATTAAACGTGAATTCTCAGCTTGTTGTATAAAAATTTCGGTATTTTTCAATTTTACTCCTGCTTTTGATTGTAAAGAAATAGCATGTTTTTTTACGGAGAAACGAAAAAATTATAATGTAGATACGAGGATTTTGTGAGCTCAAAATTTTATGTTAAATTTAATATATACTAAATTAAATTATTTTGTGCAAAAATTGATTAAAAAGTGATAAATAATGTTAATCAAGCTAAATGCGAAAGAAAGCTAAAGCTAGTTAATGCAAATGATTACTTGGTGGTAATTTTCTCGGTGTAAAGAAGCATTACGATCACAAATCACCAAGGGCAAAAAACAACTAAAGACAGCAAAATTAAATTTTGCCTCCTTGAAAAAAAGGTATTACTTACACAATCAATCACTGATGAAATATCTTAGCAATTTTTGTCAGAAATAAATATTGACTTTTAAACAAGTTTTATTGAAAAGCGATAAATATTTAGTTTATAAAATTTAAATAAAATATTTGTATTATTTTTTACTGGTTTCTGAAAACTTAAACATCATTACACAATACATACTGAAAATGGAATATTTATGACAATAATTTATGATTATTTCTCTTTTGCTATGGCAATTATCAAAAGCAGGAGTACAATGGAAAATTTCTAAAGTTTCTTTTAGTAAAATATATCTATGAAGCAATAGTTCTTACATACATACGAATTTACCATCGTGATGACACTTTATTTTTTTCTTTATTTCACATGTTTATATCATGCATTTATTATTATTTAACCTAAAATCTAAAAATGTTTCAATTCAAAAGAATGATTTGAAATAACAAACTGTAATAAGTACAAATTCGATGTTTTCCAATCAGAGAGATTCTTTATTGTTGTTTTTTTAGGATTAACATATTTCAAATAGAGCTTAGGTTTTCTGCAGACGCACTTAGGTATACTTCAAATTGAGCGTAGGTTTTCCGCAGACACACTTAGATATACTTCAAATAGAGCGTAGGTTTTCCGCAGACACACTTAGATATACTTCAAACAGAGCGTAGGTTTTCCGCAGACACACTTAGATATACTTCAAATAGAGCGTAGGTTTTCCGCAGACACACTTAGATATATTTCAAATAGAGCGTGGGTTTTCCGCAGACACATCTTAGATATATTTCAAATAGAGCGTAGGTTTTCCGCAGACACACTTAGATATATTTCAAATAGAGCGTAGGTTTTCCGCAGACACACATAAATATACTTCAAATAGAGCGTAGGTTTTCCACAGACACACTTAGATATACTTCAAACAGAGCGTAGGTTTTCCGCTGACACACTTAGATATATTGCAAATAGAGCGTAGGTTTTCCGCAGACACACTTAGATATACTTCAAATAGAGCGTAGGTTTTCCGCAGACACTCTTAGATATACTTCAAATAGAGCGTAGGTTTTCCGCTGACACACTTAGATATATTGCAAATAGAGCGTAGGTTTTCCGCAGACACATTTAGATATATTTCAAGTACTATTAAAAATGAAACAATATTTTTCAATGTCTTTGTGATGGGATTGTATTGTTGTAAACCTTTGAATTCATACTTTACATTTGAAGTTATATTCAGAGTAATCATAATTTTTAAGGGACATTTTTGCATAAAAAAGCAAATTTCATTAAAAAGTGTTATATAAAATAAAATCCTACAATTTTTACAAACAATAATTTTATACATATGTAAACTGTATTTAGATAAAAAAGCAGAATTTTTCAAAACTATAGACTAAAAATTACAAATAAAAGTGAACATTGATATCATGTACTTAAGTAATTCCTCTTGAATATCAACAAAGATTAAATTCAGTAAACATTCATTATATTTTTTAATTGGTATATTTTTATTCGAAACAATTATGGAATGTTTCACTACAATTTTTATGTTCTCCAGAAGTTTTTTTTTCTTTTTGCAGCATTAAATAGATTTATATACATGACAAAAAACTTAAGTTCATTTCCTTCAGCTATGAAATTTGCAATACTATTGCAGACAATGACGTTTAAAAACTTGTTTTGTAAGAATCTATGTACGATGTAGACTTTATGTATTGTAATTTATTTAGAGTATTTTTACATAGAAAGAGAGAGAGAGATAGAGAGCCTCCAAATAAGCTTGCATGCAATTATTGCTTATGGTTTGAGTAATAATGTTTGTTTAAAATTAAAGAAGTGAATATTTTTATATAAGTTTAATAATTTGATAAGCATATGACTTTATACAATAATGAATCACTTATATCTAAATTAAAGTGTCCAAAATCAATTACCTGATTGCAAATTAATATTTTTCATGTGAAATAAAAGTAATCTTAAAAATACTTCTGCAACATAATTTTATTACGCAGTTTTTGTTTTGAAAATAATTTTTTAACTTTAAATAATTTTCGAAAATTATCAAAATTTCTTCATGAAAATTTTCTATTAATTATCTTTATAAATACTTTATTAGCTTTAGTTTGCTACAATTGTGTTCACTTTTAAAAGTTTTTACAAAATAATTACTTTACATCTAATTTATTTGAGAAATTGAATTTAAAAGTATTTTAAGGTGATATATCTTAAAAATAAACCGAAATTATTGAATCGGATGGAATTTACCGAAATTGATGCATCAAAAAAATATTTTTAAATCATAATACTAATTGGATACATTAACATAAATATCCCCATTAATATAATTTCTAGATATTGAAATACCTTGTTTGAAACTTTACCACACACACACACAGACTAAGAAGTTCCAAAGTATTACAAATAATTTTGGAATAGTTTGTGATTTTTGGAATGCCAGAAAAATTATTTAATTGAAAGTAAGAATTAAACTGTAAAATGCTTTAAAATACTTTTTTAAAAATTAACAAAAATGACACTCTATTAATATGAGTTGAAGACATTTTTTCACAATTAAAAAATAGCATTTTCAGAACTTTTTTAAGGTGGGTATAGATATCAAAATGCGTAAACAAGAACAAAATAACGCTATGGAATTTACGGATAAATTCAAAACTATTATTTAAAAGAAAATAACTTCTAAATTACTTAGTACCACTCTTCAGATATATTAGAATTTAAAATTTTACCTATTTTTATTTTATTAATAATAATTATAATAACAGCACAAATATTAAATGCCGGTAGCATAACTGTTAATCATTGGATCCCTGATTCACTTTGGTTATTATAAAGGTAAATTTTGGATTGACTTTTAAAGACAAAAATAATATTTAGTAGTTTAAATTTACTTTTCTAAAAAAGGAATTAAAGATAAACTACATAAAATGTTAAATAAAAAGAACTGCAAGGGAATTTTTGTTAACGTCATTTTAAGAAACGTAAAAATTTGGTAATATGCAAAATAAGAGTAGTAAAAATCTTTAAAGATATTTTTTTTAATTTAGTAATAAAAAAGCAATGTGTATGTTAATTTTTACTTGCATTCTTGTGAAATCTCAAAACTAAGTGATTTTTCTTCTCAAAATTCACAACATGACTCAACTTTTAGACGAAACCACCACATTGTTTCTTTATTTTTGTTTTCATGTTTTCGCAAAATAAAACTTGAAGTAATTAATTATTAACACCGTAAAAGCTAAGCCTAAATCCATAACAAGATGTATTAAAATGAATATTTAAACTAAACTGTAACGACAAATTATTGTATTTAAGAATCAATTAGGAAATTTTGTGAATGAAACAAGATTTTAATGACAGCCTAATTTAGATATTATTAGTTTAGATAAAAAAATGTAAAATTATGGTTACGTCTACCCCATATTATTAACTGGATTAATCACTTTAATTTAATTTAATGATTTTAAATTTAAAATTTCTACAAAGTATGCAGTAAATTACCAAATTTCTGAGGGAGAAAAACATTAAATAATTCCCAAAACGAAAACTTATTGTTTCAAAATAATTTTACTGATTCAAAATAAATACTAATTTATCAAAAATAAACGCTGCTAGCTACAAAATCCTATATTCTTTCTTATATAATTTGATTAACTTAAAACATTCATTTGTGAATCATACTCTTTAAGTTTCTGTGATAATTGTCCTTCCTTTTTACTTAATGGTATGCAATGTAACTTGTTAAAGCAAATGTATGAATGAATTCATGTGCTCCACAAATTCAGTTACAAAGATAATGAATAACAATTAGTTATTTAGTTCATGTGTTATGTTTTAGTACACGAACATCAACAAAATGAACGAGAAAAACCAAACATCAATGAGAAAAGTGAAACAAATACGTAAAATAGTCTAACATTAACTGAAATTATAACAAAAAAATGACCTTGATAAATTGTCAATTTTTATTTTCAATTAAAGAATTTATTATTCTTTGTATTATTCATCTCTTTTTCTCGCCATTTTCATTTATCCCTCAAAAGAAATAATAACTTTCTTTTCTTTTGTTCAAATTTTAAAATATACAAGATTATTTATTCATTACCCAGCACCAATCAGTGTATATGAAGGTTTCATTATTAAAAGATTTTTTTGGTCATGTATGAAAGTCAATTTTATGAGTCAATTAATTTGGCTGTAATATGGAGCTATATTTTTATAATCTTCAAAAATATTTCCATCAAATACATATGACACAAAAAATTTGGTAATCGAAATATTTTTATGTACAAAATAGTAAGATTTATTTTTTGTAAATGAAATATTTTTATGTAGGAAATATATTGGTACAATGTGAAAAAATAATAAAAACATCACAGGCCATATATGATTCCAAATTCCCCAGAGATCAAGATGAAAAATGTAAGGTAATCAACAGGACTATACACTGCAATATTTGACTGTTATAATTAAACCGATAATTTTTTTAAATTATGACTGTATTTAACTCTTGATGTTGGATTTGTGACAGCAATATAACTATACTATCTTATTCACCATATTTCAAGTGCAAAATTTCCTATTATAACATATAAATATTATTTTACAATTATTTTAATTGAAGAATCTGCATTTAAATTATGCATTACTTTCATAGCTTTGTCTAAACTTTAAATAAGCATTCAGTTAATAAAAGTTCACAGAGTGACTTCAAATAACTAAATAGTTTTCCATGAAATTTAATTAAAAAACATTTCGGGTTTTTAAATCTAAGTACTTCAAATTATAAAAAAGAATCATGATTAAGCAGTTTCTAAAAAAACGAAGACCGGAATTTGAAAAAGATTTTCTATCAGTTTCTATTTCATGCTTTTTATCTTAGTAATAATCTAATTTTTCTGGGAGATTTTAAAGAACTGCTCATCATGAATGCATATTTCTTCATTAAAATTATTTAATATGATTTTCTTATTTCTATGACTTTGTGTTCACAAAATATTTTATATAAAAATTACCAAATTATCTGGCAATTTTCTGACAAATTTACAATGTTAATAAATACCTTATAATATATTTAATGATATACATGTAACAGATTCATAAATTTTAATTCACTTTTATATTTATACAATAAAACTACTTGGCAATTAATTACAAATGTTATTAAGTGTAATTAAAAGGGACACATAATTTTGTAAAACCGTTAGCAAGATGAAGACAGCAAGGAATACATAATAATAATAAAAATAAAAAAATTGAATATGAATTCAAAAGATACAATATAAGCTCATAAATATCTTTTTGTTAAATCAAGTATATTTAACAACTATAAATTTGAAGTTGCAAAAATTTTGAATCCATATCTTATTATCACAAAATCTTCGTGAATATATAGATTAAAATGACACATAGAGCATATATTTTATACTTAGAGAAGCAAAATGCTTTTAGTTGGAATTAAAAAAAGTAAAAATTCACATGTATAAAAAATATTTGTTATGCATTCTATAAAATTCAAGTGATAAAAAATCAATGATTAAAAATAAACAAAAAATAAGTAAAATTTAATTTTACTAAACATAGTTTTTCAGTTATAAATAGATGTCTTTTAATAGTTAAATGAAATTTTTATTAAATTTTAGAGTAGTATATATTTCAGCATAAATATTTCGTTAACAGTTCTATTCATTTCTAAATGAAGTGAATGTTTTCAAGAAAACTGAATAAGTATACCGCTATTCATCAATAAATTTTAACTAATCAATAAAAAGGTAAATATGGAATGTGCTGCAACTATTTCAGAATAATTCATAATCAATGAATTCATCGATATTACTTGAAATAACTTGGAAAGATGTCTAGTTTACAACGCTACGTTTATAGATTGATCAGGGTTACCCTCCTTTAAGAACAGAATGTTCGAATCTTAACGCTTCGTTGTCCGATTCCTTGAAGAGCTCCAAGATAATAGAAATCAAACGGAATTTAAAGACAATTCATTATTCATGCAGCCAATATTTCTCTATTTAAGGAAGTCGAAGTCATATCATTGATTTAAGAGCCCCGTCAATAGATTCTAGATTTATGGTGTAAATACTTTCAATCCTAGTTAAATTAAAATTTCAATAATTTCAGAGCCTTAGATCGTTATAAATTTTCATTTTAATCACATATTTTGAAGTATGAACTTACCAACAAATTAATATATTAAATTTGTTTATAAATTAAATTCAGTGCATTTTGTTGTAGAACTATATTGAATTTAATAAACTAAAATTTTCTACCCTTTTAATAATTATTAAAAAATAATGATATTTTTTTATAAATCTTCATATTTTCATAGCAAGTGTAAGAAATGCATTATTATGAAAGCTAAATAACTATAATTTTTTTTAGATTTAAAACACATATTAACATAGATTATATTTGATTTTAAGGAAACATTGCCGGATTTGTAAAAATGATCTTATGATAAATGTAGTTTTATGAATTATATTTCCACAAAGAAGTTTGCATATGTATATATATAGTATATATATATATATATATATATATATATATATATATATATATATATATATATATATATATATATATATATATATATATATATATATATATATATATATATATATATATATATATATATATATATATATATATATATATATATATATATATATATATATGGGAGATTTTATATGTTGTAAATTATGTATGGCAGAATTACTCTAATTGAATTAATTATCAATCTGCATATAGGCATACATAAAACATTCCTTATTTTAATTTTAAAGCTTTTTCATATTTTATTCTCTTTTTTAAAAATTCTTTAAGAAATATAAGAGAAATCATGATCACTGAATATACATTTATATTTACTTATTAAAAAATAAGGTTCTATATAAGTATATAAATGAATATTTATGAGATCTCTATATCAAAAACCAGAGCCAATTTTTTATTAAATTTTGCAAATAATTTTATGAATCACTTTAAAAACATTCAGTTTTTTTATTTGTAATGCAAATACAATAAATTTAAAATATTAAATACATAGAAATCATGAATCCTTGTTTAAATTTATTAATGGTTTAAACATGAAAAAATTGAATCTATGAATAAAATACAATATAAACTTGAATCAAACTAAAATTTAAAAAAAAAGTATAAAACATCAGTCATTTATAAGTAAAATTATTTGATCAGAAAACTAATTTAACAAAACAGAAGATTTATATCACTTTTTGTAGTTGGTTTTTGTAAAACCATTTCTACTGAAAGGATTATGAATTATTTTTGGTCAAAGCAGTATATTTTAATATTTTATTAGATATGCATTAATTTTCGCGTAAAAAGAAAGAGTTCTACAATATTCAGCTTGAAAAATTAATAAATAGTTTAAAAGACTTCTCATTATAAATTTGATTGACAGCTTTCGAAGTGAAGTAAAAAAATTTGAATACATAAAATTATTTTAAACAATAGTCACTATAGTAAACTGTATAATATCATACATAAAATGTGCATTTTATTCGGAAGAATATTCCAATGTCATAAATTATAAAATTTTTATAATAAATAATTGTGCTTTTACCTCTTTTAAAATTATCCTTTATTATTTTCATTTTAATTCTTATTTTAGAAATAAATACTAATTTTTAGGGTTTTGCGTAAGCTTTAAAACATCAATTTTTAAATAAAGTAAAAATTGTTGTTTTAACGTTAAATTGTATCTGTGAATATAAATAGCTATAGTTAACAAGGAACGTATAAACCAATTTTCTTTTATCTATAACATACGTCAATGATTTTTATACAAAATAAATAAATTAAAAAGGATAAATTTAGAAAATATTTGAAGAACACTTTAAAAAAAACAGAAAATTTTTATGCAAGCAAAATTCTTCATTTTTGTATCTTTGCCAAATTAATGATGCTATAATTAAGAAGTATTTTTAATCAAATTTCCTGTTTGAGAGGAATGCATGATGTATTTATCACATTTAAATACTATTTCCATAAATAAAGCATATATTTTTTTATGAAAAAGGCAAAGATTTTTGAAGTATTCTTTTTTATACAGATAAACTAAAAATCTATATTACTTCATTATAAATGATGACATGAAATGTATGATCACTGATTAAAAAGAAATGTTATTTACCTGGCAAATCTTGACATTTTCTTTGACAAATCTTGACATTGTTAGCTATTTATCTTGACAAATTTTGACATTATTAACTAATCATCTTGAAAACTCTTGACATTTTTAAATATTTATGTTGACAAATCTTATTATTAAGTATTAATCTTCACAAATCATGACATTATTAACTATTTATCTTGAAAAATCTTGAAATTATTAATTATTTTCAGTTCCATGAATGAAAATGGCAAAATTAGTAACAAATCTCTATATGAAGTATTGCGTTGAAAGAAAATAAAAAATTATATTTCTTGTTAAACACCCAAAATAATTTTAATAATTAACAATATAATCCAAGGACACATCATTCTAATATTTACTATATACTATTTTATGTAAATAATATCACTATATATACATTTCATAACTGTAACCTGTGTTAACTGTGTGTAACAATCATCACGATTTTCTACAAGTAAAATATTAAACAATATTTTAAAATTATGATACTGTCGAATAAATGCTCGAAATACACTCATGTCCATAAACAAAGGATAACTCACAATCCCATATAAATTTCAACTCTAAAATTAAAATTTCACATGCAGAATTATCACAAACATCTTGAAGAATAATATGCAAATTACAAGAAACCACCAGATGACGCCGATAGTACGTCACAATGACGAAAGTGTAAGAGAGGGATATATAAGGAATGGTTGCAAAGAAATAAAATTGTTCACAAGCGCTTTAAAAGACTTTGAGTGCAATAACCGCATAGTTATGGCACAAAGGAAGCATTTGGATGATGTTTTACAGGTAGAATTATCGGCCGTCTGGAATGTGGACGTACCCAGCTGGAAGTATCAGAGGAGCTTGCAATTACCAAGAGAGTCATCCCCAATCTGTGGCAACGGTTCCAAGATGATGGTTATATCAGTTGACGTTACAGCACAGGTCGACCCCGAGTTACAACGACGAATAAGGGCCGGTATTTGGCAGTTAATGCCAAAGGAAACAGACGGAGCACATCAGGCCTGTCTCGTCAGCTCTCTTCAGCTACCGGTATGACAGTTTTAAAGCAAACCGTGTGCAGACGCTTAGGGCACATTGGTCTATATGTTCGTAGTGTTGTCAGATGTGTTCCACTTACCGCAACTCACTGTCGCCTGCGGTTAGCCTGGAGTAGAGAGCACGCATTGTGGACACCGCAATAGTGGTATTGTGTGATGTTTTCCTACGAGTCCAGATTTAGCTTTCAGTCTGATTCTCGCCGAACTTTCATATGGAGAGGGCCAGGTACCATGTTACCACGAAGAGAACGCCATTGAACGACACCGTTACGGTGCTCGTTTGGGGAGGAATTATTCTGGGTTCCAGAACTAACCTGCATGTTCAGAATGTAACCATGGCAGGCCACATCTATCGGAATGTCATTCTGAAATAACATGTACGTTTGTTTCGTGGTGCCATGGGTGCAGAATTTCTGCTTATGGATGACAACAGACATCCTCACCGTGCTAACATTATAGACGAATTCCTTCAATCGGAGGATATAACCCGTATGGATTTCCTAGCATACTCACCGGACTTGAACATAATAGAACATGTGTGGTACATGCTTGGCCGATGAAAAGTAGCTCGTCAACCCTCTTCCACATGTCTACTGGAACTTTGGAGAGCATTGCTTGATGAGTGGTGTAATATTCCTGAAGATCAGATCGATAATTTGATATTCAGCATGACTAGGCATTAAACGGCCTGTATTGCATCGTATGAGATGCATACTATGTATTAACCATCATATCAACCATTTTATATTGGTTTTTGTAAATAGGTTTTTTTTTTTAATTTACACCAGGGAGTAAAAATCGCAATTTTTTAAATGATGTCAAACATATAGCCTCTTTTTTCTGTACCTTTTATTTAATATAATAGACTTTACAAATAAGTCACATTTGTTTTGCTTCTGTCTCTTTCTTTGCCTGAACTTGCATTATCCTTAATTTATGGAAACGAGTGTAATAAATGTACAAAAGAATAGTAGAAATTAGAGTTAAAAAATTTTCTCTCGATTTTTGAAATTTATAAATATTGATAATTTTATTTATTTAATTTTTTTTATATTAATATATTTAAATTTTATAAATTCTTCCGATTTATAAAATATTTGTTGCATGCATCCACAGAGATTAATGTGAATAGTTTAAACTTTCTTCATTCGGATACTAAAACAATTTTTCAGGATACTATAAGACAAAAAAACTTGCTTTTAAAACAGTATAAAGAGTGTCAAGTTAAAAAATCTGAAACAAATTTCTTCAGCGTGTTCATTTTGAGCTTGGAGGTTTAATTAATATCCTCAAAACAGTATTCATACAAAGAAATTATGTTGATGAATACCGAAAGTGAAGATAAATCTTTGTGCAATTAACTATCTATGTGAAATTAGCTGAAGTTTGTACTTGAAATGATGTGTATAAAGAGGAGTCATTTTGTTTGAAAAAATATATATATTCAATATTAAGACATGTATTTTGTACATGAAATATATTACAGACTATGTAGATTTATGATTTGAGCTTAAATGAGCATAGATTTGCGTAGGAACTTACATAATATTTAGAATATTAACTATACACATTACAAATATGTAGAATATATGATGAAACTTTATACTGTATCTTATACGTCAGCTACTTGTAATTTCTGTATTTTAATGAATGATAATGTATGACATTATTCATATCATTTTGTAAAAAACAGGATTGAAAATCTATCTTCGTTTATGATAAATACATTTGTATTCAGAAATTATAACCCCAAAATTCCTAGTTTTATGTTAAAATTTTAAAATGTGTTTTCAAATTTTATGGATGGAATAAATGCTTAAACTAAATTTTTTACTATGTGAAAAGCAAAATTTTTTTTTTCATTTTACATGAATTAATCGACTTGAAATCACATAGAAAATTGTAATGAAGAAAGATAAACATTTATTTTTTTAATTACTTTGTAAAATAAATAATTGAAAAATATAAATTACGCTTTCTTAATATTTTTTTTTATTTTAGCATGGTATAATTTCTGTCTCAATACTAAAATAAATACATATGTTAATTGAATTTCAAACATTAAATAGAAACCATTTTTTACAAATAATTTCATTTTTAAGTTTCATTACACAAACTTAGTATGGATTATTAAATTATTTTAAGCAATATTTATGTCTGAAATAAAATTCTTAAATAAGAGTTTTAAATCAAAAGTAGAAAATTTTTGAAACTAGATTTTTAAATATTTTTTCACGATTGAGTTCTGAAACTTTTGGAATTTTTATAATGTCTTTTATTATGTTATCTAACTTACCCAGATAATCTAAAATATTTATTGATTAGATAGGTCAGAAATTATTATATGGGTAAAATTCAAATATTTTTATTCAAAATAATTGGTTATTTTTATCATAATCAATTAATAGGCATAATTACAACATTTTTATAATAATTATTTCAAATGTTTGAAGAAAATTGGAATTTCTGATGCAAATAAAATTGAAATATCTTTCGCCTATAAGGAAAACACTAGTAAACAAAATATGATCACTAACTTCCTTAAAATGTATATCATTAAATTTAATATAACCATAATTTTAGTAATTATTTGAAAAAAATTTAAATTTTCAGAAATTATAACATCTGGTCATGTATTCCTACACTGGAAACATACGATTAATTTTGTGATAAATATTTCAAAGAATGTAAAAATTATTAAATGAAATTTCAAGAACACATACACTCAATCAAATTGAAATTTAGATTAAAAAATAAGAAAATTCCACATAATCATTAATAAGAATAACTTAATTCAGTTACTTGAAATAATTAATTCTCTTTGTAGTTACAATTACCGTTAAAGCAGAATAACTTTGTGTAAAATTAATTTTGCCTTATACATGAGAGTTAATAACGTCATGCATCAAACTTAAGCTGCTTTTGGATTTGAATTTTTAAGGCATTAGAGCAAACGTCGATAAAAATTTTTATTATAAATACAAGTTGAAAAATATTTTTAATTAATTTTAGAAGAAAATAAAATCAGTTTCTTCAAAGCAAATATTTCACAATTTTAATGCGTGGATATCAATTATATTTCATCTTAAAGTCTTATACATTTGACATAATAATTATTTCCAATACTAATTATAATTTTAAATTACGCGTTAAATTTTAATCTTCTTTGAAATATCTTTTTAAGTTAATAAAAAACATTGATCACTTTTAGATTCTACTATAAATAATAGAGAAAAAATGGAAAAAGTGTGTGCAAAGAATTTATTCTATTACTTTCTTTTATTTTCTTTATAGAATAATGTCATTCTAAGGATAAAATATATACTTATTTATTAACAAGTAAAAGAAACATACAATAAAAAATTATTATTTTTTCAATGCGCATAATTATTATAATATATTATAACATTTCCATTAATATTAATTTATGTAAATAATATTAAAATTTTTATTAAAAATGAACGTAGTAAAAATAGTAACATAATATTTCCATAACATGTTAAGATAAATGCTAATGTGGAAAAGACATTTATTATTTTCTGTTAAAGCTTGCAGATTTAAAACTATAATTTTTAATAGGAAATTACAAATAATTTATAAACACAAATGAATATG